>CM039597.1:50503443-50791209 GCA_022457205.1 Saccharum spontaneum
GGAATTGGTATGCGCCGACTTCGAGATTTGCCAGAATCAGGGGGAGACATCCCCAAGATGTAGACCTGTACCAGCATCATATTATACTCTTTTCTTTGACAAGTTTTACTCATGAGGTTTCTTGTTAAAGTTTTTAATGAGGTAATATTAACATAAGCAAGTATCATATTTTCTATTTTTCCCACTAGGGTTTTTATGGAAAATATCACAGACACATTGCCCTGACAACTCATCCATGGTTTTTCCCTAAAAAGGTTTTTCATGTGAGTTATCTAAGAGGCAATACTAATAATATGTCGTCATATTTTCTCCTAATTTTCCCATTTGGTTTTTACAGGAGTTTTAGCGACATATCACATTATATAGCTCCTCATATTTTTCCTGAAAATGGTTTTGGGGGAGTTATCTATATGTCATATCTCCAATATTTTTTCCCCACTGGGGTTTTTAACGGGATACCAATGACATAGTGATTTATTTAATCACACTTATATATGCTATTTTCTCCTTATTTTCCTATAAGGTTTAAAGGAGTTTTATGGCATATCTATACATGCATATTCCTTAGATTTTTCCACAGGGTTTTTCGAGGAATCCAAGCTTACAACTGCATTGATCTCAAAGAGGATTCGATCAAGGGGGAGTGTTATGAAACGGCGTCTGTTCCCAACAGACACCTTTCCATGGTGATCTCATCCCGTCCGTACGGACGGTTTAGGATTAGGATTAGCAGTTAATTATATGCTTAGGCATATCAGTTTATCCCGTCACCAAAGGGCCTGTCCTTTGGTGAACGGTTGTAACACTTGAAGACACCCCTTCAGATTCTATATAACCCCTTTTTACAGATCAATGATAGTGAGTTGTTCCCAAATTTTGTTCATTCCATTCACTTTACAACAGAAGTTTCTGATTTTAATGTAGAACTAGGAAGATTTGACGACACAACAATGAATAATTGTCTTCATCTTGTCTTAGGACTTCGAGGTTTACTATTGATCAGCACCTTTACAAAAGCAAAATACAGAGTGCAAAGTGAACACAATGAAGACAAATAATCACATTAGTAAAAATGATTATGATGGCTGAATGACCAGGGAAGTAGACCTGAGATAACAAGCTGTTTAGTTTTGCACCTCTGGAACACATGGAACTTGTCCTTCGCAACCAAACCCTGCATAAAAATGCAAAATATAATCTAAGAAGCTTCAAGGGTCTTAGTGACTAGAAAAAGCAAGGGGAGTGAAACATATCATACTTCAGTATCAATCTCAGTTGATTCCAGATTAATATTTGAGACCATGATGATCCTGAGAGAACTTGAACCATTTATATTGCATGAAAATTCAACTTGTGTTCATTCTCACTGATTTTTTAAGCTGAGTGCCATACTGCAGATGCCAAAACAAGTAACTTGCAATATGCAGTTCCAAATATTTTGCAAAATGGAATGGTACTTCACGAGATATTAAGCATGTTCCAAATAATAACTAACCATATTCGTGGATTTCTTCAGTCTTCTTTTCAGTCCTTTCACGAGATATTAAGCATGTTCCAAAATAATAACTGACCATATTCGTGGATTTCTTCAGTTTTCTTTTCAGTCCTTACTTCTCCCTACAAGTTCAGTTGGACTTGGCTTTGAAAATTCAGATATCCTGTCTTGTGCAAGAACTAGAGAAGGCTTCTGCACCGAACAGCAAAACAAGATAAAGCTCTACGGTAGCTTTTGTCCAAGAACGAAAAAAATAAAGTACAGGTACTATTAGCACTATTAGCAGAAGGACTGGAACCTAAAAACACAATTGTTGGACAGAAGAAAAGGCTATCGAACGCACATGCTAGTAGCTTCAGATCATACAAGGATTTAAACTAATAAATAAACCGTGAGCCATGGAAACATTGGAGCAGCACGTTTGCTTAATAGCTTCGGAACATTTTCTTGTTTCTGCAAAAAATAGAGAGACCTAAGCAGTTGAACAAATATGCCAGCTAAAAACACTTTTGCAAAAAATATGGTCGCTGAACTTAGTATCATTAAGAATCAATGTATAATTGGTTAAAGATTCAACCATATCTGCAACGACAGGCTATTCCCAGATCTATTACAGGCAATTAAAAGGACAGAGAGAGTTGATAGGGTTACAGAGCACACACCTTGATGCTGATCTAAAAAGCTTCGTGACGCATGAACAAGGTGGAGACGAAGTTGCCGCGCTGCCTATACCTCTTAGTGTGAGGAAAATGATAGCTACTGAAGTACAATTCCATCGATTGGATGAAACATACTCTGCTCACGGAATAAAAATTTGTGCACTGACAGTATTATCAAGTTAGATGTACACCTTTACACCACTCAGCAACACCCCTACCAGGTAGGCATTCAGAACTCTTTCTAGAGCAACCGCTGGAAGCTTCTTTCTAACAGATTGGTCTAAAACAAACTTGCAGCTTACTAATGCACTGTATGTAACAAAGTTTGTACAGACTGAATAAATGATATTCTATTGCAATTTCTGTTCACCTCGAATTACAAATTCAGATAGATGAAGGGAATTTAACATCAGTGTAACAAGCATGCAGAATTTGGGAATCAGTCCCTAGATTATGCTGGGCCGGTGTGAGCTGTGTCATGGGTGGGGCAGTTCATCTATTACACAACACATGTGAGACAGACTCGTTAAGGATTGAGAGAGATTTCCATATCCAATTTGGTCCAAGCTTATTCATTTGTCTCCATAGAGATAGAAAAAAGGAACTTAATTACCTCTATAAAAGTTTTCTAATTCTCAAGGGATGTTCTCAAACGACATGATCACAACAAGGATATCTCAAAGAGACGACGATTCCAGATTTTGAACAAATCAAACATGCGTCTGCATTAGGCCTTGCTATCTTCAGCAGACCATACACCATGAAACACTAGAGAAGAATATGGTTGTTACCTTCATCTTCTTGAGCAGATCCATGGACGAGGCTGTGACCTTGGAGGTTTAGAGCTTGCTTATTCCATCTTTGAAGATCTATATAGTGGTTATTGTTTTCAGACAAGGCACGTAGCTAGAAATCCATAGCCCAGATAACAAAAACAAGGAATCGGGAGTTGGCTATGGGCCATTCAAATATTGCCGTTGGCATCTTGGGAATCGGGACTGTTGCCCAGGCGGAGGTGACCGTTGGCCGTGGAAGGTGAACCGTCGGGCCCGTGCCTATATAAAGGGAGGAAGGGGTGGAGGTCCCTCTACCCCTGCGTCGCTTTCCACGCTCATGCTCATGCTTACGCTGCGCATTCTGCCCATTGCCTAGCCAACTGCCTTCGCCCTACCGTGCTTTCTACGTCCTATGCCGTTTTCCTTGCCTTCACTTCTTGAACCCTTTGGCGGTGGCTTCTCCTTGTCCTTCCTCCGTTCCTCGCCAGTCTGCCCTTTATGGTCCCTACCACCATCTCCTTGGTGTTAGGGCAATTGGGTGGTCTGCGCGTTTTGAGGAGTGCTTGTTGGTGAGCGCCCTTGCTCAAGATCTGGAGGAGGATCTTGCTAGCGTGGAGGCCTCCGTTGGTGACCTAGTTGGAGCTAGCAAGGGCGAAGGTATGGCTGGCAAGACCTGGGACTTTGGGCCGTCTTCTGTTACGGAGGAGGCGATTGTAGAGATGTTAGAGGATGGTTACTTTAAAGCTGGTCGTGCTATGCCTCCACCGACGGGTGAGACCGTACCTTCTCCTCTGGAGGGCTATGCTGTTTTTTTCAAGGATTACTTCACTTGCGGCCTCCGCCTCCTTGTGTCAGTTTTTTATGTCAGGTTCTTAAAGCCTTTCAGCTCTAGATTCACCAACTAACCCCAATGATTTTCTGATGCTCAGCAAGTTATGTTGGGCCTGCGAGTCGTATGGTGCTTAAGGATGGCAACGGGTCGGGTTCGGATCGGGTGGAGTCTCCGTACACCCAAAACCGAAACCCGAACTTAAAACCCGAACCCGACCCGAACCCCGATTCGGGTGAAAATCCATCCCCGAAACTGAAACCTGCGGATACCCGAAACCCGACGGATTAACCGAAACCCGAAAATGTTTCAATAAATTACCAGAACATAAGAGATGGTCCTGAATATCATAGATGATATATAGAACATGCAAGTAGAAGTAGCAGGCTAGCTGCTAGCAGGCAGCTGATAGCCATGTCCAGAAACATAAACATGCAAGCTAAGGCTCTAAGCCTCTAAGTCTAAGCCAATGCCATGTGCCCATGTACTGAGTACTGACTACTGATAAACAGGCGTACAACCATGCTAACTACTAGAGGAGCAAGCCAAGTTCAGTACAGGTACAACTCACATATTACAGTAATAACAGAAGTTGGACATTAATACAAATAAGAGTTTTTTGGGATCAAATAAGTAGACAACTTGAGGCATTCATCTTAGATTGAGGCACACACGCTGACACAGTCCAGAATATTACAAAGTTCATCATTCATCAATTATGGTGGACTCATCTTCATCCTGTGAAATAAAAATAGAGAGAGTAACTCATTACTTGAATGTTCAACGCATTGTAAATTCACAAGTTGAATATAGAAAGAAGCAACAACAGTACCTCTTCTTCATCTTTTTCATCAAGACAAGTCATCAAAGCACCAACAAAAGTTGAATGAGGCCCTGCATGGATATAGTATTCATCACAAATTAGTTTTACAACTTATACAAAATGAAGAACCTCTGCTTACTGCACTTACCTAACATGTCATTATGAGACCATGCTTGCATACACATAAGTGCCTCAATCATTGATGGTGCAAGCCTACTACGATGTGGACTGATTATTCTACCACTAGTGCTAAAGGCTGACTCGGATGCCACCATTGTCACAGGAATAGCAAGGACATCACGTGCAATTTTTCGTAATGTTGGGTATTTGGGCCCTGCAATTTGCCACCACTGAATGATATCCAAATATTGTGTCCTAGGCAGCAGTGGCTCTTCCAAGTACAAATCCAACTCTGTTCGCACATAAGTGGAGGTCACAGCTGGCTGTTTGGACATGTAATCATCAGAAGTGTCCATCCAATCTTCATCGTCCATCTGAGTAGGAGCTCTTGGTCTAGTTTGAGTACCATCTGTTGTGGCAACATCCTCAATAGTATCTTGGTATTCCAACACCAGATTGTACAACAAGTCTTTCACTTTGTCAACAGATTCCATAGCTACACTTTCTAACCCATGAATTTTGAGAAAAAGAGCATTCAACAGATGTAATTTATACCTAGGATCCAGGACAGCAGCAACAGCCATCAAACCATACACATCTGACCAATACTTGTTGAATTTCTCTTTCATTTTAATAGACATTTCTTCTATCTTAGGAATATCACTGCTTAGCCACTTCCTAATTGCCAAAAAATGTTGCATATTTTGGGGAAGAAAAAGGTTGGCTGTGACATATTTAGTGCCTGATAGTAGCTCAGTTACATCATAGAACATCTTCAACCTATCACAAAGCTCTATAGCAAACTTCCAATCTTCTGCTAATGGAACACATGGAGCACGAGAAGCAAGGCGCTCAAAAACATCTTGGTAAAATAGTGCCGTGCTAAGCATATTATAAGTAGAGTTCCATCTAGTTTTACAATCAAGAGAAATTCTTTTTTCATATTTTCCTTTCATTTGTGCTGCCATTTTCTCAAACTTCTCATGTCTTTTAGGAGTGGCAGACCAGTATGCTACACTATCACGCACTTTATCAATTCCCTTCTCCATGACACTCATTCCATCTTTCACAATCAAATTTAAGATATGTGTAGCACAACGCATATGAATTAATTTGCCCTTCAACATACAAGAGCGGAGTGGTAACTTGCCTTCTATAGCAGTCTTGTTCTTTGCAAGGTCATCACCATCGGTGCCAATCATAGTCTTCATCATGTTATCATTGACACTACAGTTGTCAAGAGTTATAGTGGACAGATTCCTCTCAATGTGCCAATCTAGGAGAACTTCATGAAGAACCTTTGCTATAACCTCTACTGTATGTGGTGCTGGAACATAAATGAACCTACAACAATAAAATATGATAAGTGATTGTGCTGGACAGATTGCTCTCAATAGACAAAATGCATAACACAAGAACACAAAATAATGCAATTTATTGTTACCTAATAAGAAAACTTTTGAGCTTCCAATCATCATCAAGAAAATGGGCTGTCACTGCCATATAACCTTTCCTCTGGTGGTTTGCTGTCCACAAGTCCATAGTAACAGCAACACGAGAACTCAATTTCTTGATATAATTCACCATTGATTGCTTTTGCACTTGATACATATCGAAGATATCCTTCCTAATTGTGTTTCTAGACACTAACTTGAATGCTGGGTTCAATGCAGCACAAAACATGTGAAATCCAACATGGTCCACCATGGAAAGAGGATACTCATGGACAATAATCATTAAAGCAAGTTCTTTCCTAGCGACATCTTGATCAAACACATACTTCTCTAATGTGACACTGCCATCTTTTAGGTTTGCAGATAATTTAAGAGTAGACTGTGTTAAACCTTTTTCTACAAGCTCTGTCATCACATATAGCAATGTGATTCTTCAAGTGAGTTGTACCATTTCTTGTCTCCCCACCTAAAAGTTTTTTACACCATTTGCAATTTGCTTTCCAAACCCCATTTACTTGAATCAAATCAAAGTCTTTCCATACTTCAGATCTTAGCTTCCTCTTACAACCAATAGGGACATCATCTTCTATCTCTACCACATCAGTATTACCTACAGTTGCAGAATCAGTTGCCGGTGCTGCTGAACCGGATGGCGGTGGTGCTGCTGAACCGGATGGCGGTGTTGCTGAAACAGATGCAAGACGAGGACGAGTTTGCGGACGAGAACCCACAGATTGAGATACAGCAGCAGCTCCAGCTTGAGATCCACTTGTAGCACCAGGAGTCGACACTGCTCACTTCTTGTCTAATGAAAAGGCAAAAACATGCATGGCCACATGAGAAGATTGAAAAAATGGCACACATTGATACAACAGCACTAAGAGCACAAGAGTCCCATAAATTTTTTTGATGCAGTTCAAACTCAATAGGTCACAAGGAACAGGTTAACAATATCATGGAAGCAAAATCAGATCATTCATTTGGTCTACCTGATGCTTGCTATCATCATAACAGACTATGCTTCCAATCATTGAGAAAAACAGCTTGAAGTTTTCTAGATTGTATCATTAATATCATGTCTCATGTTTGATGTAAATCGGGAGCTTACATCAATGAACACGTTGCGGGGTCGTTCTTTACTTTCCTAGTTGACATTTTAGACAAGGTGAACACGTTGTGGGTTTCCCCAGACCCCAGGTGCAGTTTTATTGGCTAATATTATCCAATTAGAATTATCCCAAATCATGCTTGCATTTTTCATTGCGCACGACTTTCCCTATGTAGAAATAGGCAATTTCTATTTCGAAGAGGAAGTCCACTGATTTTTAAAATTTTTATTTAGTTAAAGTGATTCACCTACTATGAACATTTCAGAATGGAAAATGTGCAAGTTTTACGCCGTAGTACTATTTGAAGCCTAAAGTAACCAAAAAGGATGGCCAATTAGTGTAAGTGGTAGTATATTCTTACAGCTTCTCCATTCGAAAATGGCAACTTATGTCATGTGCTACTACTGATATTGGCTTTCCTGTATTCCGTCGAGAGATTAGTTGTCCTTGCCTTGCTAGATGGATGCTAATAGTACAGGAAACACAAATACTTGTCAATGATCATGGTGTTTCCTTAGGATACCGTCTCTATAAGACTGAAACTTTTCTTTCAAAATCTGAAAATGTGACATTATAGAGCAGCAGAGTTAAGGTTTCAAGGCAATCATGATTTTAGTTCTAACTCCAGCATATTTGTCCACAGGGAGAATCTCCTTTGTTGTCAGTTGAAGCACTACATCAGCTGCATATCTTCACTTTCATTCTGGCCATTACACACGTGATTTTCTGTGTTTTGACTATGCCTTTAGGAAGCGCAAGGGTAAAGTATCGATGACATTTCATTCATTCCTGTGTTTTGACTATGCTTTTAGGAACCTGAACCGCTGCTGGACTGCTGGATTCGACCGGAGGGGAGGTGAGATCTAGGGAAGGGATGTGTTGTCGTACCTGCTAGACTACTGGATTCGCCGGTGAGGTGGGGAGGTCGGCGAGGCTAGCGAGCTTGGCGAGGTCGTGGACTGGCGATGGGGTGAGGTCGCGGAGGCGAGGATGGAGATGCCGGCGAGGTCACGGACTGGCCAGCGCCGAGGCCGGTGAGGCGGTGAGCCGGCGAGGTCGCCCGTCGGGGCACGGTCGCGCCTGATGCACGACGCCTGGCTGCGGGCGTGGGCGTGCGGCCGCCGTGCGGGAGCGCCGGAGCCCGGAGCGGCGCCTGGGTGCGGGAAGGAGATAGGGAGTGAGGGAGACCGAGGTGGGGAGGCCGGGACCGG
Source organism: Saccharum spontaneum (assembly GCA_022457205.1). Taxonomy (NCBI): domain Eukaryota; kingdom Viridiplantae; phylum Streptophyta; class Magnoliopsida; order Poales; family Poaceae; genus Saccharum; species Saccharum spontaneum. The sequence goes on from CM039597.1 coordinate 50,511,920, forward strand.
GGGAGGCTCGAGTCGAGACTCGAACTCGATCGAGGGTCGGCATCAGGGAGTGACCGAGTGAGGTTTCGCTTATATAGCTAGGGTTGCTAGCTGGGCTTTTAATGGGCTGCATGTTTCGGGGCCCCGATGGAGCACCACGGGTCAAATTTAGAATCCGCCCCAAACCTGCGGTTTTTCGGGTATCCGAAACCGCAAAACCGTGGGCGAAAAACAGGCACCAAAACCGAAACCCGAGAACCCGAAAACCGCGGGTATCCGCCCTGAACCCGAACTGCTGCCATCTTTAATGGTGCTGTCCCCAACGTGGACACATTTTGCGCCCACTATGAATTACAGGAGCAGCTGAAAAAGGTGAAGGTGGCCGGAGTTGAGCTTGTTGCGTAGTATGGAAGCTGTGCTTTTATGGCGAAGAGGTTGCAAGAAGGCGACTAGCTAGAGAACTCTTGGTGCCAGAAAAACAAGTGGGATCGAGACTGGATGAAGCCTTGGTTCTATGTGAAGACATCGAGCATGACGCGCACAAATGTAGATGGGTCGACGGAGACCCTTTGGCCGTTGGCCTCCGTCATGTCCGACATGACTCCGCTGGTGAAGGTAAATCTGCTAGCTGAGAGGATGCCTAAGGGGGAGGCCTGTGATAGGGCTTTTTCTCTGGCGTGCCGCTACTCCGGAGGCCGGGACCTGGTTGAAGAGATGGTGGCTTCCAACTTCTAGCCTCTTCGAAAGAGGAACGAGGCGTTTCGTATCGAGATGGTCCAGGTTCCTGTTTTTGGTCCTGCAGAGGGGCTTCATTTCCCGCGGTTGACAAGAAGACCATCATCTTGGAGATTGAAGAGTGCGCTCACCAAATTAGTGGCAAGATGAGCGACAAGGAGTACCAGTCTCGGAGGTCCGCTAGTGGCACAATGCCCCGACTTAACCAAGTTCTGGAAGAATTTGGTATCCACCACGAGGAGTATGTGGTCCCTCCCGATGTGTTGGCCGCGATCGAGGAAAAGAAGAGGAAGGCCGCTGCCAAGAATGTGGCCGCAGTGGCCAAGTTAAAGAAGAGGAAGGGGATGGCTGGCCCTAAGGCACTGGCCAAAAAGTTGAAATACGGCCATCGCCATCCCTACTATTTCTTCTAGCATGAGCTCTAGTCATGCCTCCGCCAGTGCTGGGGAGGGGTTTGCAGATGGTACCGGTGAAGACCGTGCAGACTCCATTCCAGAGGTGGACAAGCCCACTTTCTCTGCTGGTGCCGGAGGTGGTCGCGGGTTGGAGGGCGTGGAGATCTCAGAGCCCTCGGCGGCTAATCCATTGCCCAATGTTATGGCGGGGATTCTAGCTCTGAGGAGGCGGAGGCCACGGGTGGTAAGGCCACTTCTCCGCCTAAAGAGATGGAGGCCCAAGAAACGAGTCGACATTGTCCAGTCGCCATGGAGGATGTGTCGGATGACGAAGCTGACTCTAAGCCTGCAATCAGGCTCCAGAGTGCGACATACCGACAGCTGCAGTCCTCCACTGCTGATGGTGGTGCGGAGGTAGGGGTGTGTGAGATGCAGATGAGTAAGATGCCTCTGCCATCTTGTCTCCTTTTGTGAGTATACCGAACTTGCTCTGTTTGGTTTATGCTGACTTTTTGGCATTTCTAGGGTCTATGGTGAACACCTTAGCGAGTCCAGAGGAACTCGCTGCTAGTGCAAGCATTAGCAACGTTGGTTTGGGCCTACCTTTGTGCCCGCCAACGGTTGGCACATCGTCCCAGCAGCTGGTTTTAGGATTGGAGTCAGGTCCTTGTAAGTAGCTTTGTTTTTTGTTTTGCAACTTCTTTGTTTTTATGTTTATCCTAATTTGCTGATGCTTTGATTGTAGTGGCCTCCAACAGTGCCATAGCGGGTTGGGCCAAATCCCTACACAATGTCTATGCTACTATTGGAGGTTATCTTTATTTCCCTTCGTCTTTTTTTGCTTTTTGATGCTCATGTGTCTTATGTCTTTGTTTTCGTTTAGACTGCTTTCGGCATAGCTTGAAGAATATGGATTACTGGAAGTTATTGCGCGTCCAGTTGGAGCACCACAACCTTGTGAGTTTTGCCTGTGTCCTTTTGTTGTATGATGTGTTGCTCTTTTTTTTGGCTTGTAACTTTTCTTTTGCAGGGCCATCATATGGCTTTGGCGCTCAAGGAGCGCAGTACTTCCGAGTTGCTTGGTCGGAATGATGCTATCAAGGCATTGAAGAAGGAGAATGAGCTCCTTGAATTTGAAAAGATCAAGCATTCAGCGGAGGTTGTTGAGTTGGCAAATCTCCACCTAGAGGTTGGGGGCCTTCAGACTGAGAAGGAGAAGGTCGATAAGGAGGTGCTTGAGTTGAGAAAGCAAGCTGAGGACACAAAGGGTGCGGAGGCTCTCATGGTCAAGCGTGCCATTAAGGCCAACGAGACCTTCGAGAACCTCCGCCTGGAACTTGATGCTGAGAAGCGGTCTAGCCTGGCTCTGCGGTAGCAGGTCAACCTTCTATCGACTCGCCTAAAGGATGTGGAGGAGCTGGCACTGGCTACCACCAGGCTTACGTTGCTGCGCTGGGAAAATTTGGCGGCAGCACGTCCGCCTTATTAGAGGAGCCGAGCGCCTTCAACCTACTTTCCTAGTTGAAGGGGCATCTGGAGAAACTTCCTGCCTTCATCGAAGGCGCATTGATTTTGGGGCTTTGGCTGGTGCTAGCCCATGGAGGATGCACTCATATTGATGGGATCCAAAAGGAGAAAATTGGGGAACCTTCTATGCTTGGCGCTACTTCTGACTCATTGCAGAAATCCGTTCACAACTTCATGAGCTCATTCTGGGTTTTCTTCGGTGAGGCAGCGGCCAAGCAAATGGCGGAGGATCATCGCATGGAGGTTCGTACTTTGGTGCTTGAGTTACTTTTTAGTTAAGTTTTGGGTTGTTTAATTTGCCAATGGTTGTCTATTTTTTGTGACTTGTAGGAAGTACATAAGGGGGCCGCTAAAGGGGCTGCTAGGTCGCGGACGTCTTAGATGACCACTCAGCTCCTAATAGTGCTTCTGATACAAAATAGACTGGCCTTTGAACTGCCTTTGCCCCTTCTTCTTTTTCATGCGTTAGGACTCCACTCACTGTGTGTAGTAATGGGGCATCCAGATCTGGCACTGTCACCATCAGCCTAGTTGCCAAATAGTTTTGAGCTGTCTGAAAGCCTCTGACTATTCTAGCCCCCCATTCTACGTTGTCTCCGCCTCTTAGGGCTCTGAAGAACAGGAGGTTGCGCTCTACTGATATTGAGATGAATCTGCTGAGTGCAGCTATCCTGCCTGTGAGGCTTTATACTTCTTTATTGGTCGAAGGTTCCATCATTGTCATTATTGCTTTAGTCTTGTCTGGGTTTGCTTTGATGCCTTCGGCACTGATGATGTAGCCGAGCATTTTTCCTTGGCTAACTCCAAAGATGCACTTTTCTGGGTTGACTTTGAATCGAGCTACCCTGAGTTTGGCGAAGGTCTCTTTGAGGTCTGTAATGTGGTCTTCTTTGTTCTTACTCATTACCACAATGTCATCGACATATGCAATGATGTTTCTCTGCAGCTGAAAACCTAGAACCTTTTTTGTCATTCTATCGAAGGTTGCTGTAGCAATTTTCAACCCCTCCGGCATTCTGGTATAGCAATATGTGCCGAAGGCTATGGTGAAGCTTGTTTTCTCTTCGTCTTCTTTCTTTAGCCAAATTTGATGATATACTGAAAAACAGTCAAGTACTGAGTTTTATTCCAAAGCAACCAAATCAGGGGTTACAATGAAGGAGAAAGACAGTTTGGCAGGGGATCGCTCGGTGCTATCCTAAGGCTCGTGGACGGTGAGGTCGAGTTCCCCAGCGAGTAAGGGAAACACTCCTCGCTCTTGCTAGGATGCTTGGGGAGGATGAAAGCCCAAGTTTGGTTTTGGTAATTAATGACACCAAGTTGCTAATGCCATGCATTAAGTGGTTTAAGTTAGGCATAAGCAACACATGTGATGAAGGTGCATGTGGCATGGAGTGGTGGCCACAAGATCACAAAGAGATGGTGCATGGACATGAAATGATGGTCATGGTGATCAAGCATGAGGAGATGGACATGGAACAAAGTGATCAAGGCAAAGGTATAATCGCAGGGTTCACTTTTGCCGGTCTAAGATGAGTAGAGAAGTGATTGACCGGGTTTAGGATTGATAGCCAACAATCAAGAGGGGCAATCATGGTTAGCTCATGGATCAAGTGCTACTAGGTCATCATCTTGAGCATATGCATTAGGATCTAGTAGAGAGCTAACATATCGCCTTGGAAATTGATTGTGAAAATGCTAACACACATGCACATGGTGATATACACATGATGGTGTTGGCACATTAGCGAAGGTGGCGGAGTTTGAGCGGTAGAGAGAGGTTTGAGGTTCCATTGCGGGGAAATGAAATGTCTATTTTCCATTGCGCCGGATGCGAGAACCGGAGGCGAAGTCGTGGAACAAGTTTACGCTGAGAAACATGCGACACACGCGACAGACGCGTTGTGCAGCATCTATCGCCTAACCCTAGCGGCGTGGCGCGAGACTTTATGGAGTGGCGCGACAGACGTGCGGGCGTTCGCACGATAGACGCTGACGTCAGCATGACTTTGTGGAGTGGCACGACAGACGCGCGAGCATTCGCACGATAGACGCTGACGTCAGCATCTGTCGGCCTCGTGCTGAGAAGGCGAGCGACTTTGCGCTGTGACAGACACAGGACGCCGTCTGTCGGCCTCCCGTCAGACGCGTCTGTCGGCCTGGAGCGTGGTTTGGAGCTCTCTGTACCGCATCTATCGCAGCGACAGACGCTGGTGGCTTCGACGTCGGACGCGTCTGACGCTGGGAGTCGACCGTTAGATTTTGAACGAGAAGTGGACACGTGGTGACGTTTGAGAGCGACAGACGCTAGGGTCGCGTCTGTCGGCTTGGCGACAGACGCGTCTGTCGCCCTCGAAATCTACCCAGTGAATTGCTAACAGCTAGCTCCTCTTCCCCACTCTATAAATAAGATGGTGGCCAGGGTTGGGGGGTTCTCTCTTGACTCTTTGAACACTTGAGACATACTTTGAGCTAGAGAACTTCCCCTCCACTCATCTCCTTGCTTGGTTGCATACTCTAGAGAGATTGAGTGAGATTCAAGTGCATTGCATTGAGAGTTGCATCTAGTGGCACTTGATTCTTGAGTTTGCTGCGGATTGCTTGTTACTCTTGGGTGTTTCCCGACACCCTAGATGGCTTGGAGCAGCAGTGGTGTTGAGCTCATGATTGGAGATTGTTTCGAGCCTCACCAAGCGATTGTGAGGGGTTCTTGAGCCTTCCTCGTGGGAGTTTGCGAATTGGCTACTCTAGTGGAGCTCGTGGCTTGGAGGATCCCCATCTTATGAGTGGATGTGCGGCACCTGCTGAGGGTTCCACTCTTGATAGTTGATTAGCTCGCGATCCATCAAGTGGGTGCATCACCACAATGAGGAGTAGCTTGCCGGGAAGCAAGTGAACCTCGGTAAAAAATCTTGTGTCATCTTATTGCCGAGGATTTCATTTGTGTATGTGATCACATTGATTGATTGGTACATTGGACATATCTCTTCTCATCAACCTTGGTATATCTATTCAAGCTCTCTTCTTTACTTTTTGTTCTTTGCCTTGTTTAGCTTGGGTAGAATAGCTTATCTCATAGGAGTAATTAGTTTAGTAACTTTGGTTGTTGGTGTGAGCTAAAGATCATAGCCTTGTTGTTTTCTAGTATTGTGTAGGCGGCTTGCATAGATTAGTTGAGCTAGTGCTAGAAGAGCTTCGTCATCTTATTTACTAACTTGTTTAGTAAAGCTTGTAGAAAATTTAAATAGGCTATTCACCCCCTCTAGCCATTTGGACCTTATAGAGGAGCACTCAGCTACTCCTCTCGATTGCTCTATTCTTGGCTGAGCTCTCGCTTGCCCAGCCCCCTAGCAAATGGGTGTAAGAAAGGATCCCCATCTATGGGGGCTGACCTTCCCTTTATATTCCGAGGAAGGTTAGGTACAAGGCCATTTGGAAGCTACAGTCTATAGCCTTCGTGCACCGGGGTCCAGGAGGGTGCTGCTCCGCGCGTGGATGGACCTCGGCTTGTCCTAGACTTGGGGAAGCTGCGAGTGTCGCCTGACATCTCTGATGTCCAGGCATCTGACCATCAGGAGCTGTCTCCTTGGACTGGCCTCCACTGGGTGAGAGCCTTCTCGAGGCTTCCTTGGTGATGAAGGTGCTTGGCTCGGGGGTCTGACAAGCGGGCCCAAGAGCCCCAGCACCCTTGCAACTAGTGGAGGGGTTTTTCCTCTTGTGTCATGCTACTTGCGTGACTTTGTCAGAGGACTGGGTGACAACGCAATGTGCTCGTTGGTCGGGCTGACGTCGAGGAGCCCTCGAGCCTTAGACGCTCGGCAGGCTCATTGACGCTCGGGGTGCCAGTTGCTGGCATGACCGCAAGCTTGGGTGGGGGCCAGACCATGGCTAGGCTAGAGCCTTCATCGGTCGGGATCTCGGGGCTTTGCTGGGCCCCTGAGCTCTGTACAGTGGCAGTGGGTGAGCTCGGGCTTTGCCTGGACTTCGACCAGAAGGTACGCACGAGCATACTCGATGGTTATAGCCTCCAAGCAATCCAGGAAGGATCGGTTGGGGTCTGTCGGTCAGGAGCCTAACTCCTGGGGACATAACATACCACTATGTTTGACTCTTGTCAGGAGCGCCCGAGCCCATCGTGACCTTCGGGATCCAGTTCGCTATGGCGACAAGGGGTTGTGCCCAATCTTCTCCGATCAGGCAATTGTTTGGGCTTCCACCGACGTGGGTCGAGCATCCTTCTGGGGATGCTCAAGCTTTTGGTTGGGGTGCTTGGCTTCGGGGCCAAGCGATGATGGTGTTGGTGTTGTGTGAGTGATGCCCGAGAGAAGGCCCGGCAGACTCATCGGGGAATTGCTGGTTTTGAGCCCGCAGGGGGCGCCTTGCTTACCTTGGCCTGTTGTGGGTCGAGCAGTCAGGGGGTCTGGGCCCAGGCTCGGTGCTGACCGATGGCTCAACATCCTATGCCATTCGGGGGATTGGTGATAGGCTCTCTAGGCTCGGGCCGCACTTAGCAATGGTAGTCGAGGGTGCGGCTTGCGCACCGAGCTTGTCGAGCCTTCGTTGGCCGCACGGCTCAGCACTCCCCCCTTAGACTCTTGCGCGAGTTCGTGGCCACCCGTCGGTTGGGCCCCGAGTCGCTCAGGTGGAGGAGCCTGCATAGCCCTAGAGGGTGTCATGGGCCTCTTTTGTCTATGGGTGGGGCGGTTCCTCCATGCACCCCTCCCGCCTTGCGTAGGCAGTTTGATGGCGCTTCGCCTGCTACGCCAGTTGATGTAGTTAAGGACTGCGGCGCTTGCACCACCCTGTGGCCTTTGAGGGGCAAACTGCTGCACCATGTGGTGCGGATCTGATGGAGGAAGGGCCGCAGTGGTTCGGGCGCACAGATCTAGGCCATCGGTGAAGCCAGCTAGACTTCGAGGGGATGCGTGCGTAGAATGGGTGACACGTCCATTGGGAAGTGGTGTGCGTGCATGAGGCGGGGTCACTGAAGCCGCCTAAACTCTGCGGCTGCCCTCACACAACCGTTCGCATGGTCACGGATCCGAGTCGGCCCTTGGACTCCCATCTCCTGCGCCATCGGTTGTCGATCAGAGGGCTGGTGCCTTATGCAGGCCCCCACCCAGGATATAAATTGCCGCTGGGCATGACGCTCCACGTGAAGCACCATCGGCAACCCCTTTTCTCCAGATCCATCTCCGCCCAGCCATGGCTGCAGAGTTGGAGTGCGACGCCACGCTCCTAGTGAGCCTCCCCGCTGCCGGTCACAGAATTTTAGTACAGCACAACCCATCACATAGCTCTGGGCAAATCCCCATTTGATGTTCTATTTGGCTACACCCCTCTGCATTTGGGTTCAAGAATCTTCAGCTTTTCTCGATGCCGGACCTGGAACAATGCTCAAGGATCCTCAACTCCTCACTCATCTTATTCCGCAACTATTGCGTGCCCAGCAACGCATGAAGGTCCAGGCAAACAATCATCGCTCTGAGTGTTTCTTTTAGGTTGGAGGCAAAATTTACATGAAACTCTAGCCTTATGCACAGTCATGATTGGCTTAGAGGACCAACTAGAAACTGGCATGCAAATACTATTGGCCGTTTGAGGTGCTCCAATGGAATGGGTCGGCTGCCTACAAACTCAACCTGCTATCTGCAAGCAAGATCCATCCGGTGGTCCATGTCTCGCAGTTGAAGAAGCACATTGCACCCTCTCTTCAGCCGTCTATGGATCTGTCTTCAGTCTACATGGACCTGGCTCAAGCCTTGCTCCCAGAAGTCTTCCTTGACACTCGCCTCTGTGAGAAGGGTGGCTCCACGGTGAAGCAAGCTCTGGTTCAGTGGACAGCACTATCATAATCTATGGCAACTTGGGAAGAAGTAAGGGACTTGAAGCGTCGTCATCCATTGTTAGGTTTCACGGGGGGGGGGGGGGGGGGGTGGTTGGGGGGGGGGTGAGGCAGTGTTTGGAACAAGAAGTAGAGTAAGAGTTGAGTGTTCTTCTGTATGTGGGCCTCGACCCATTGTTGACGCCTCTGGGCTGGTGTGTGTGTGTGTGTGTGTGTGTAATGGCTTGGTTATAAGCCGAGGAACTGCTACCTAGGAATGAAGGCGACCTGTAATGGATTTTGTAACCAACTCTGAGAAGCAGTTATCTTCCTCATGGAGTCTGCCGCGCTTCTCTCCATTTCAACCTCCAGTTCTTACTATTCTTCCTCAATTCCCTCTCCATTGTAGCTTGATGAGCATAGCAAATAGACGATGAATGGGAGCAGGGCCTCCTCCTTGGTGTATGATGGATCTCCATTGGTCGAGTGGGAGTAAGCCAGACCTCCCGTTGATCTGCTCTGTTGCACTTGCATGATTGCATCTTACTGTATATGTATGCTCATGCCCGTCGCGAGTAGCTCGGCTGACGACTTCTCCTCCGATCTACAGTAATAATCTTAATTCTTCAATGCTGCTGGCCGGGTGCCTGAACGCATGCAGTCTTGTTAGTGACAAGAACGCCACGTCACCGAATGTGTCAAAGCTGAGCTGGCAGCAGGAGCACTGCCATCTGTCGTTCAGGCCCCCGCCCGATGCCTCTGGCGCCGGTCAGTCCGTAACCAGCGGCGCTGATTTGATTTGACCACGATCTAGGGTTAGCTAGCAAGACAACCGTATATAGTAGGGCGTTGTTCTCCCCTTCCTCATTTCCACCTACCTCTTCGACGGCTGACTGTGCCCTCCACCTCCACCCCGACCCCGCTAGATCCCCGCCGCCAGTGCTCCGCTAGTTCTTCTGCTGTCTCGCGGTCGGCGGTCCTGCAGCGAGTTGGCCGACAGGATCTCCGTCCGATTCCGATCTCGCCTCCGGCTGGCAAGTAGGATCGGAGGAACGACGACGACGCTCCGCAGCCGCCGCATCCGATCCATCGCCGGTAAAAAAATTTCTTCTTTTATGCCTCTTCTTCTCGATAGTTTATTCGTTGTAGCAGTCAGCTCCGCTGCTAGAGCGCGTGGCTGGAGCTGGATCCAGCTTCCAGCCGCAACATCTGCTCATCTCACTACCTCCGCACCAAACCCATGACGGCGGGCTCCGATCCAGCCGATCTGTACGTTCCGCGCGCGCGTCTGCTGATCGATGCCCCCTCGCGAGCTCCCGGCGACGCCCAGGCAAGATTAGCTCACGATGCTGATGCTCAGATCGTGACACCGTGCCGTGGCGCCGAGCTTCTCTCTCCTGTGCTGCCAGCCTTCGCCACAAGGCACAAGCTTGTAGCTATACCTTGCACGTTGGCTAGGCGACCATGGCCAGTCCACTTGGAAGATCGATCTCTGGGGAACCTATAGTTCTCGTTCTCCTGTGCTTCTCTGGATTTCCGCTATTTTAGTCTATTTGGTGCGTACTGCGTAGAAGATAGTGGAGGCGCAGCTTCGAGTCGATTTATCTGTGCTTTCTGAGAACTGGTGTCCGAGAGTTTTCTTTGCCTCTTCGACAGAAATTTGTACTATTCTTTGTTTTGTTTCTAGTTGTGCTGTTGTTTACTCATGTTGCGAGCTGGTTGTTGTCGACAGAGTTGGTTTGTTTCAGTAGAAAGAAAAAAAACTGTTATTCTTCTAACACATCGATGTGCATAATCGTACCAACACAGCAGGGATGCCGTAACGTAGTACAAGAAATGAGAACGAAAATATTGCTTCATTCAACAGTAGCACTTCTTCCTCCTCCTTTTTTCAATTGGTTTTGGCACTGCGTTTTCAACAGTTTCTATTTTCTGTTACCCTTAAATAGTAATCAGTGTCAACCTGCAATTTTCTTCTCAAGATACACTGGTTTCCAAGAAACGTATCTAGCCTTTTACACCTGGTGTGCTGCAGCATATATAATTGCACCGACAAGGTGCCGTCTGAGCATTAGCATTTTATTTTTCCTTGATTTGGTTTTAAACATTTCATTTTGTCAGCATTTCTCTTTTCTCTTACCCTCAAATACTAATAGTTTGATGTTTGAACCTGAAATTTTTTTTCTCAATTGATATTTTGGTTCAAATAATAATGGCGCGTTTGGTTCGCTACTGCCACGGGTGTGGTGGAGTTTGGTTCAAATAATAATGGCGCGTTTGGTTCAAACTCATGGCATGCTGTGGCTCACCACCTTGCTGTACATTTTTTTAGGCCACAGGCTGCCACGGGTGTGGTGGAGTTTGCCACAGTTTTGGCGCAGCCGCAACAGCGGCATGGCACCCATAGGGTTTTATAAGATGTTTGTGGTTCAATGCTTTGGATTTTACTCACTCATTAATATTCTGTAGAGTTTAGCTCCACAATTATTTTTTCTTAACTGGACTGGTCAGTAAATTAGGCAGGTAACAAAGATGTTCATGTACATTCAATTTATTGGTAGAACTATTTGTTCTTTGATGAGAACCTTGCTAGTATATCCATATGCAAGATTTTTTTTTCTTGGCTAGCCACACTTAATTGTTCCATATTGCATATATAATTTGATGTTACTTAACAGGAATCTATTGACGAAGCTGCCACCTGGTACGAATATTTTTCTTTACTGCAGAATCAACATCTCGATCGTCTACTTCCCCTTATACTCATAGTTAACTGGTACGTACACATTTTTTTGGCATTGTGACTGTTGACCTATTGGTAGTGTGACATATATAACTGCTACATGCAAGATATCTTTTTTCTTGCCTTTGCTACATGCAACTATGCAAGATCAGGATATAATATAAGTGACATGTTTTTCCAGCGTCTCGGATGATTAGCTCCCTGTGCTCTTCGGATCCATTCCCTACCAGGGAGATGGGCCTCCTGCCCCCCGGCGCCGAGGTCGAAGCCCGCCTCGACGGCAAGGGCTACTACGGCACCTGGTGCGAGGCCACCGTCGTGGACTTCGCTGCCGCGCGCGGCAGTCATGCACCGGTGCAGTACAGGATCACCTTCGACGGCGACGGCGAGAGGCGGTTCAACCCCACCCACATCCGGCCGCGGCCCCCGGCTATGGAATCCGCGCCGCACTTCCGTCCCCACGACGTCGTCGAGGTCATCCACGAACACGGCTGGTGGTCCGGCCTTGTCCTCTCCGCCGACCTCAGGTCCGTCACCGTCGCGTTCCCAATCACCCGCGAGGTCATCACATACATGCCCCATCTCGTCCGGCCCCGACGTGACTACATCGATGGCAACTGGGTCCCGTCGCGGGCGGTTGTCGCTGTCCGGCCCAAGCACGAAATCAGAAGGTACGAGGTCGGGGAGGAGGTGGAGGTGGTGAGGGAACGGGAGTTGTACGGACACTCGTGGTTCCCCGCGAAGGTGGCCAAGGTAATCGATGAGTTCAGCTACATCGTTGAGTACTCCAATCAGAAAGGGGAGGAGGGTGGGAGCTCGGAGTACCTGCATTGGCAGTTTATCAGGCCGGTCGTGCAGCACTTGCCACCGGAGAACCAGTTCCACCTCCACCTGGGGGCTGGTGCCGCCGTGGAGGCGTATTGTGATGGGGCATGGTCTGCTGGACGGGTGCAAAGGATTGATGAAGATGGGAAGCTTGTGGTCAGGATCAATGGCAAGCAAGGGAAGCAGCTGATGACCGAGGAGGTAAAGCCGCAGTACAAATGGGATGGCAAGGATTGGAGTACTGTGAACGCCAAGGTAATACAACAACCCCCATTTTTTAACTGTTTGTTTCCTTTAGTTTAGTTAGCAAGCCCACAAAGTTTGCCATAAAACTAATTAATTAATACAGTGCGTATGCAGCTGTCCGCAAATCAATTGATCTGATGGCTCAACTTGTGTTTGTGTATTTTGTGGTGGACTAGCAGAAGCCCACATATATAGCCCGCAAAACTCACAGATGTAAGATTGCCTGCATATATATAGCCCCATCAATATGCTTACTAATGGTGTTGCTATTGATACCGAAATCAAATCTATGAGAGATGTATATATGATCAAATATATATTATACGTGATCTAAGATGACTGAAGAACTCTTAGCTTCTTTCAGCCAGTTAAATCAATACCTCACAGGGATTTTTTGAATATTGACATAGTCCTCAACAACACTAAAATGATCCTCGTAAAAGTTTACGGCACTGCCGAATTTGGCACATGCAGATTTTCATCTTTGTGAGATGCTTTTCCTCATCCCACAATACATTTTCACCTTCTAGCTCTATGTAGGCATGCCTCTTGCTTTGTTCACCAAGACTGCATTTTCATATAAGCGACCAATTCTGTAAAGTAAACATGTCATGCACTGTAATATGGTCTAACAATTATTTTAGTTTGCTCCTCGACTCCATTCCTTGCAGTGAGGGATATGAGCAGGGGCCATGCCATCCCATAAGACAGTAGAATTTGCACTGTAAAATTAAAACGAAATATTAAATTATACTGGAGACAGGCCAATTAATGAAACATGTTCCCAGGCATGTTATGTGGCAAAAAAACTTGGTGTAATTTAGCACTTTATCTGATTTTATTGTGTGGTAGCATTGTTGTAAGTATTGAGATTATAAGACAATTTTTCGACATTTGCATGACGCAACCTGATGTGTCATAACTTGTACAGAGACAGGCCAATTTCAAGCAGGCACTTGCATCTGGAAAACGTCCAAAGTCACATGTTGAGGTGCCATTCAATGGTGATGAACGTACACATGATGCTGAGTATTCTTGTGCAAAAAGACCGATGAAAGCACAGAAACTGGCAGTATTAGTTCAAGATTCCGAAAATGCTTCAGTTTCTAAGATGGGCACTCCCTTATCTGCATTGGAACATTGTCTAACAAGCACCTGCCCTCCAAATTCTTGTTCCCCACTCTATGGTAGGGTGATCTTCATGTGCTTTTTCACTGTATAGTAATGAGTAGTTGTTCAGTGCTAATGAGTTGGCTTATCTGTGGTTCCTCAGGACACTCAACACACCCAAAAATTGTTGTGTCTGGCAATGTGAGTCCGCTGCATTATGTCTCTTTTGGAAAGTTAACATTTGCATCCAAGGTATTTACAATGGCTTTCCATGATTGCATGTCAATATTTTTGTAGGTGCAAAATCAGTTGGAGAGAAAAAGGGCCCCCCTCGTCCGTAAGGTTTTGAGCTCAAAGAAAAGTAAGTGGTTGCACTAGTACTGCTTAGAGTCACCAGTACAAGATGGTTTGTCAAAATCCAATGATTGTGGTACAACCTGCAGGGCTTAGTAAGAAAAACGAAGGCTCTGAAGGACCACATAGTCTACATGGCCCACTGGAGTTGTCTAGTACGGGCCAAAAGATAGGAGTAACTGAAATAACTGGGTCACAGAGAGAACCTTCATTAGTAGTAAGTACATTCTTTGTGAATACTTCTGTTATCTATTAGATTCTCACTCTAATATCTAGCTTCATACAGTTGGAGAGATCAGAATCTAATCAGCAGCAGCTTGATTGTACTTTGGAGAATGCAGTGAATACAGATGAAGTAAAACATCAAGAACCTGTTGGAGTGGTAACTTTGAGCTTTGCATCAGCTTCTGATGCTATGACCTATATCTATTCTTATCCATGGTGAAATTGTCCATATGATACTTAATGTTTTATGTATATCAAATAAGCTGGATTCTAATGACTGGATTTCTGCAGATATTGGCATACATGAGGGGCTGACTGCTCAAGACACAGACAACTCTCATACTCTGACGATGGCATTTGATGTCTGCGTGGGAAGAATAAGAAAATCAAGCATAGCAGACAATGATGGTTCATTTCAAGAGAAGAAAAAGACACTTGCTGAACTAAAGAAAAATGGATTTGATGTTCAATATATTGAGTGCTTGCTAGATAAATTGATTAAGTTGAAAGATCAGTACAACAAACATCTTGAAGAGAAATCTGAAGTTCAAAAACGGAAGCAGCAAACAATGAATTCTTTGTCTCAAAATGATTCATTACTTTGTGAAATTGATAATGATATAGCTGAGCTTGAGATGAAACTTGGCCTCCTTCGCCAGAAAGGACAGCTTATTGAGAAGAAGAAAGAACATGACGAGAAAAACCTTTCAAGACTGAATCAGGTGGAAAGCAACATAGAAGAAGCACTTGATGTCGATACACTGCAGTTCAATGGCATCTTGGCTGAGGTGAAACAGAAACGCCTAACTTGAAATGCAGTAGAAACATGATCATGATAGACCTTGAAATGCAGTAAAAACATGATCATGCTAGACCGTAGGTCTTAAGTTTATTGCTTGGCATCAATGTGATTTTGGATCAACTTCCAAGGGCTATTTGCTACTTTATGTGCAACTGCAAGATGTAATATATTTGCTAGTTGGACCTTATATTTGGCCCTTTGCTGTGCCCAGTTTGTGTGGAAGTGGAACCTTCATACCTGCTAGGATTTTGTCAATTCAATTACACTCTTACACAGAGTGGTATCTGGTAACTTCGGTTGTTGCACTAGTACTTGTGTGGGTCTCGTTTGCTGCTTTTAATCAAAACATGACTTGCTGCTTGCTACTAAGCTGTTGCATTAATATAACATCCCACTTTTAATCAAACCATCATTGAAATGCCAATCCCACTTGCTTAGAATTGCGCATGTCAGAAGTGTGCACTACGGGCTTTGTTTGGATGGTGACTGCCAAGCAACTCATAAGCCAGCAAGGACGCCAGGCATCCGATTTCTTGTGCCTGTGGCCAGGATACGTTGCCCGGCAGGCTGCCTGCCAGGGCGTCATCCAAACAGGCTCTACATCTTCCACTTGCTCATTTTTTATTTTCTTATGAAGATGAATCACTAGGTAATTACAAAAAAACTAAAACAACCATTATGGTCAGTAGTCATCACAATTTTACTTTGAACTCTTAACTAAGGAGTACAAAGAACCAGCACTTGTCAGCATATCTTTTTTTTCTGCGAGACCCAGTTACAGGTACAGATGCTCACATACACGAGTGCACACTCACCCCTATGAATGCATGCACACCCTACCTCTATGAGCACCTCCGAAGAACTGAGTTGCACCCGCAAATCTTGAGATTGACGAAGTCACCACAGGTGCCTCATTGTCGACGGGCACGTCGCCTACCACTGAAAGAATAGTGCCATTATATCCTAGAATAAATCTAAGAAAATACGAACACTCGTGTCAAGTCAGGGACGTGAACCCGGGTGGACAGTTTCCAACACAAGGTACCGAACCAGCTGATGAGCTGTGCTCAGTGCCCAGGTCCTTCCTCACATGGATTTATGTCCTCCGGAGTTTGGATGCCATACGTTTTTCTTTAGTGCAAACACAGAATGCATATTACATTGGTTTGTGTGCCAAAAGAGCCCAGTGCTAGCAGCAACACTACTGCAGGCTATGGCAGACAGCAACACCAACTGAAATAAGCTACTAATTAGGCCCCCTTCACATTTACATGCACGCTATGCCACTGATGCTGTAGTTCATCTTTTATGCCACAGGTGTGGCAGACAAATCGTTTGCCACAGTTTTGGCGCAGTCTCAACGGCGGCATGGCATGCAGCGACACGAATCAAAAGTGCACAAAGTCTCAAGTTTCAAAACACAAAGTAATACCAACTTAGCAAATGCACTAAATATTTGTACATACATGAACCATTATATTATGTTGTTCATGCACAAAATAAAAAAGTAACCATTCTTGAGCAAATCTAGAAACCTTATACATATACACCCAGACACAATTGTGTAGAATTTTTATCTATGAAAAGGCTCATATATGCACTTAATTATGCAGATCCATGAAACTGTCATTTGTCCTTTTCCAAAGAGGACATGGTGATATATACAAAAGCACCGGCATCTCCAAGAGTACCCCATATCCCTTCCCCATCTATGTTTTTTGAAAAAAAAAGAAAAACTCATCACCAAGAGTACCCCATATCCCTTACCCATCTTTTGGCAATTGGCAAATAGGCCGGCATCGTACGTAAAAATGCGCACACCCTTTCTCGCGCGCGTCGCTCTTCCCCGTGCATATTGTGCGGCTAATCTAAAGGTGGAAGGGCGGGAAAAGAATAAAGAGTCGTAAAGGGTTCCTGATGCAAATATACAAGACAGAAACAATTTATAAAAGTGGTTAGGATAATTTAGAAATAATATAGGATTCCTGATGTGAAATTGTATTTTTATTTTAGGACTAGATTATTGGAAACTATTGGAGATGATCTTATTTATTCCTCCCAATACCCTTTTGGGAGTTGGCAAAACACCATGTTTTGGGAATAAAATTTGGGGTACTCTTGGAGATGCTCTTAGGGTTTTATAAGGTGCAGTACGTGGCTTAATGCTTCGGTTTTTACTCAATCATTAATATTCTGTAGAGTTTAGCTCCACAATTATTTTTCTTAATTGCATTGGTCAATAAATTAGGCAGGTAACAAAGATGTTCAAGTACATTTAATTTATTGGTACAACTTTTGTTCTTGATGAGCACTTTGCTAGTATATCCAAATATCTATTGCATAATTCTTTTTTTTTTGCCAGCCACACTTAATTGGAATCTATTGACAAAGCTGCCACCTGGTACCAATATTTTTCTTTACTGCAGAATCAACATCTCAACTACTTCGCCTTATACTCTAACTGGTATGTACACATTTTTGTGGCCTTTTTTCTGTTAACCTATAGTAGTGTGATTTGTGATATATGTTTTTTCGAAAGGCGGCAAAATCCTTTTGCCGGATTTTTATTAGATGAGAGAAAGGAAAAAAAAGGGGTGATACAACAAAATTTTCAACACACAACCCCACTCAACTCCACTCCACTTCCACTACCACTCTACTAACTCTACTAGGTCCCTTCCATACTTGGTCTTGCTGCCAGCTTGAATTGATCTATCTCTTCTTTGCATAAAAGCGCCACTTCATTTGGTTGAAGGCTTTTGTTTTGGAAAGTTCTCATGTTTCTCTCTTTCCAAATATTCCACCAAAACTAAATCATGATGCCATCAAAACTTCTCTTGTGTGGTTTATCTATTCGCGATCTACACCTTCACCAATAACCATGGAGTGATCCATTGTCCCCTACTGTGTTGATGGTCGAGAGCCCAAACCAAGTTTTAACAATGCCCCATACTTGCTTGGAGAAGGTACAATCCATGCATAAGTGTGTTGGGCCGTCTCTACTAGCACTACAAGAAATGTGTCGGTTTTTGACGAAAGGTGCGCCATAAACCATGCGCCTTAAACCATGGTTTGTGACGTTTATATGTTCATAGAATGTCAAAGAGCGTGTTCTATGTGTTGGTTTTTGACGAAACGTGCATCATAAACCATGTGCCTTAAACCATGGTTTGTGACGTTTATATGTTCATAGAATGTCAGTTCTCTGACATTCTATGAACATATAAACGTCACAAACCATGGTTTAAGGCACATGGTTTATGACGCACATTTCGTCAAAAACCGACACATTTCTTGTAGTGTAGAAGGCTACGTGTCCAGACACTTATTTTAGTCTCCTGAAGGCAGACAATTGTGGCACCCGTAGCAAGGATTTGGTTTCATATAAATGCTCTTTTGCCGCCATCATTCAAACCTCTCATATTCCAGCATAACAAGTTACAATTCTTGGTCAACATTGATTAAAGATCCACTGATACATTGAGCGACCGGGGGCAACCATGCCTGGCCGTAGATCACGTCCACAACAAACATAGTCCATACAGTTCAGATCATCCACCATGTCGTGATCACACTGGGTTCTGGCCGAAGGCTCGAAGGCCAGCAGGCACCCAAACGCCGAAGGCTCGTAGACCAGCAGGCGTAAATGCCAAAGGCTTGCAGGCCAGCAGGCGCATAACCGACATCGCCAAAGGCTCCATGGCCAGCAGGCGGACAAATTACATAAACCAAGTTCTGAAAAGTTCAGGCCAAGTTTGGCGACGACTCCTACATGCAGATAACTTGGGCGTGCAACCCCGAAGTCCCCGGCATTTGGCGCTAACATAAAACCATGACTACTGGAAACCGGCGCTTAGGCCACCCTCCTAGGTGCCGCGGCTGCCGCCTCATGGATGTTCTCCATCTGGACCATGCCTCCCTGCTCGATGAGATCCTGAATGGCGCCCATCGTCGTCTTGTCCATCGGTTGAGCGAAGTGTTGCGCATAAAAGTCAAGACCGTCAGGAAGTGATGGTTCATTAGCAACTGTGTTATCAGGACCCGCAAGAGCCCCTAATTTCTTGACTAACAGATCTTGTGCTACTTCAATAGGTCCCTTCCCCGAGTTGACAGTGGCCTTTTGTGCTAATCGTGAGCTTTGTCGCTTGATTGGATGATTAGTGTCCTGGTTGATTGGATTCTGTTGTGGCCTTTGGGTTAGGAGAGGGGGTGTGCTGGAGATGGAGTCAAGAAATGCATCTATGGGTGTCTTTTGTTGGATGACAGGAGCTGGTTGTTCATCAAGTTCTTGTACTGATTGTTCCGGTTCTAGATTGGGATTTTGTGCAGGTGAGATGTGGTTGGCGTTTTGGGCAGGATTAAATTCTTCTAAGGTTCCAGACTCATCCCATGACTTATTTTGGGGGGCTGGACTCACCAGGATGCCCTGCAGATGTTCAAACACCGTCCCCAGCATAGCCAATGCCTCTTCCACATTCTCCTCAGCCTCTTGCGCTGTAGGTGAAAGACAGCTTATGTTAGGTACCGTAAGAGAATCACTCCTCACGCAACTACTAGGAGGGATCTCAGGAAATGAGCAGGTGTTTGCAGGGTGTTTCTCACTTGTATTGGTGTAGTAGGTGTTGTGGGCAGCGTTAGTAGCGACTCCAGCCGGTACAGCCGTCTCTGCATGTGAATATTCATGGCAAGAAACGTGAGGCACAGCTGCAATTTCAGTTTCAGTTGCATTCATACTTGTGTCATAAAGATTGAGTTTCTCACTCATGGGGAGTGTACTGAATGTGTGGGCCTCCAGTCCACCATCCTTCTCCTTGTTGCTAGTCAGGGTGGTATTGTTGGCTTCTATGTGAGGAGTAGAAACAAAATCAGCATCCACAGTGTTAGTTTCCACAATTTGGATTGGAGGAGAAGGGGTACCCTTGATGAGCATAATGCTGTCGTCAACAATCAGGCGCCTGGGGGGGCTTCAGCTCTGTTGCAATGGGGTCCGCGAAGGAGACCATTTTGGCCTTCTTCTCCTTCTTTTGCTCCTTGATCTTCCAGACTTGGGTTGACTTGTAGGCACCATCGGACGATCTGCGTCTTCTAGATGGGGACCCATTTCCACTGCACCATCTGTTGGAGCTGATGCAGTCCTCGGCGCCCCCCTGCAGCAAGAGCTCCTTGGCCAAGCCGACAGGCTGCGGTGGCGACGGTAGCCATGGTTGGCCCTGCCTTCGTAGTCGTCACCGTCCTTGCGTGGCCTCCTGTCTCGGCCACGGTCGTCATGGCCCGCATGCCTCCCGTGGAGGTGCTCCCCCTTCGTGTCCGGCGCGCCGTAGTCCCAGTCGAACACGTGGCGAGCCTTGTGGTTCTCCGGGCCTCCAAGTCTCCCTGGCTCTTGCAGGAAGGTGAGGTCCTCCACCACCTCCAGGTGGTTGCGCAGGGTGTACACTTGTCCCTGCTTGGTGTTGACCGGCGTGTCATGGTGTGGATGACCTCTGTCCGGCTCGGTGACCATGAGTTTTGTGATATATATAACTACTACATGCATGGTCTCTTTTTTCTCGCCTTTGCTACAAAATCAGAGACATGTATCACTGAAGTTTTCACATCAGGACATAATATAATAACTGATGCATTTTTCCAGCTCCTCAGACGATTGTTTACCCACGTCTCTAATCTGCAGTTCTTACATAGTGGTTGACATGTCATCTAACCCATTTGACATCTGCTACCTATGCCATTTTTATGTGATATCTGTTGAGAAGCAGTAGCCATATCATTTATAATAATTCGCCATGCACAATTGTAGTTAATTTTCACATATTTTTTAGTATTCTGTACCTTGAGCTAGAAAAAAATTAACTACTGCATGTGTTTCCATCATGCCCAACAAATTATACTTGAATCTCAAGAGCTTTGTCCAGAGCTGGCCGAGAATATGTCCCAAATGTTGATCATCTAAGATGTACACTGCACGGCAGAATCCATTGTGGGTGGTGAGAAAGACTTGTATGGAATACTTCAAGTGGAAGAAACAGCAGATGAAACCATGATAACCAAGCAATATCGCAGGATTGCACTTTCAACTCATCCAGATAAAAATTGTTTTGCTGGTGCTCAGGAAGCATTCAAGTTATTGGTCCCGAACCGCAGGCTCGTCTGTCAGACATGGAACAAGATATTCACTGCATACTGTATAGAGGATGAGGAACCCATGCCAGCAAAGCAAACTGATCATTATTTGGTTGTTGGGATGGGGTTGGGGTGCTTCAGTTCCTTCTTATATCTGGTTATTTCAGACATCCAGATTACAGGGGAAACTATGTCAAACATTTGAATAAATTCTTGTCTTAGTGATTGTTAGGAAATGTTTGGTAGCCTCTAGTTAAATAAACAACTGGGCTGTTAGATGAGTAGCACCACAGATCTCACGCCCACGGTGTGCCCATGTTGGAGGTAAATCAGTTCTTAGTAGTTCCATATTTATTTAGTCCAATATCTTGAGTAACATTACATTCGGCATAAATTGCATAGCATAATGAAACATGGTATGCTACTCTTTAAACAAAGAGCACTTGCTTAATAGGATGCATGCCCATCGGTCATGATGGCACCATGTGTTGCTGTTTTAGTTGGGTAAGATGGCTCCATTGCGATGCCGCAGAGCCCTTGTGAGTCCGAGATGCCTCGTTGCATTCTGATATAGCCCCTCTCACCCCAGTCCTCGCCCCAGGAGTTCTTCACTATCCAATATTTAGTGCCATCTCGAGTTGTACCGTACCCAACAGCGGCGACTCCATGGTCTAGGTCTGTCCCACAGCTTCCAGTGAAGACACCCTGAGAGGAGGCACCAAGAGTAGCCATGAATGCGTGCACAGTTTTGATTGAACTGATATGTTACTGTTTCTAAAAGCAAATTAGATTGTAAAAAATGTTCCAAGTTCATGATCTAGTAAGTAAAATATTTTCAAACCTCCGAGTAGAACTGGAAATCTTGGCCGCTAGCCTCAATTGCAATGGCCACTGGCTGGTTTGCGACAGCTTTCTGTAAAGCATCTTCATTGTTAGCAGGGACATCCTCATATCCATCTATTGTCACATCATGGCATCGTTCCTGCAATGCCATCGATGCACAAAATGCTTTGTTAGTTTGGGTTAGTAATGTTTACATTTCCATTTCAAGAATCATAAAAGGAAGCGTTTTAACCGCATACTTTTGCCTTGTTACAGCTCCTCTGCTCAGCAAGATACGGATAGTTAGACTCGGTAGTGATCCCTCCGTTCCTCTTGATGTACTGGAACGCATAGTCCATGAGGCCACCGTTGCAGCCTTGGTTGTCGACGTCGTCGCAGTCCACGAGCTCCTGCTCCGACAGTGACACCAGCTTCCCGGTCCTGATCTTGTTTATGCCCTCCACAGCCGCGATGGTCGAGAACGCCCAGCAGCTCCCTTCAACAACAAGTACATACACACTTTGTTAGTTGTGAAGAAGGGGCTGATAGATACATACCGCACTGTATTAGTTGTGATTTCATACCGCACTGGCCTTGGTCCTTGATTCCAGTGACCGCGCCCCGCTGCCGCCAGTCCACGGCCGGCGGCAGGTTCCCGGCTTCCGCATACATGAAGCTGCCCTCGCCGTGCCTTCTGCCGCCGCTCAGCGCACGGTGGTGCCGCGTCCTGGAGCCAGCGTATGTCGGAACTCGTCTGTAGTCATGTCCGCGAACTTGTTCAGCGCCAGCCTGAACGGCCGGTCCTTCTTGTTCGCCTCGTGGATGTACCGCACGTTCTCCTTGAACACGTTGAACCGCCGCGCCTTGTCCTGTTTCTGCAAGCCTGGGAGCGACACCATGTAGTGGCTGTGCCACTGCTCGTACAGCGCTCGCAGGCTCTCCTCCGACGCCAGGTCCTTCTCTGTGAACGGGATGCTGGCCCGTGCCGGCACCAACGACACTGCAGCAAGCACCAAGCACCTCAACATGGTGGTGAGTAGTTTGTTCAGACCAACTGCGAGGTGGATCATGACCATGCAATCTAAAGCAATGAGCGTGTGCTATATATAGACAGGACACCAGTACAGCGTGTGGCTCCTGATGTAGTCTGGGTGAAGAGATGATGGCCAGTTGAGGAGTGTGGGTGAAGCTGGCAGGTATCGGAGATGATGGGCGGTAGGAGATGGCGGGAAGGAAGAGGAGATGATGGGCGGTAAGAGATGGCCGGAAGGAAGAATAGAACTTTATGAGGTAGGGATAAGTTCGGGAATAAATGCAAAGAAAAGGGTTGCCTTTTGGTAACTGGATAAGGCGTGTTTGTGATAGGAAGGAAAGATGCATGAGCGCTGCGAAAAGCTACCAAAATGGTTTGCCTGTTTGTTATACAGATTTTCTGGGAAGTGTTTCCTTAAGAAGCTACAAAGATAGAGGAAAATTATGGTCAAGATAAGCTGGTGTGAACTAGTTTTTGTGTTTTAGTACAAATGATGGTTGTGTCAAGAAGCGCGGCAAGAAAAAGAAAAGTACATCGTTTAGCTTTTAATTTCTACCTATATTTTGGACCGTAAACAGTTTTAAGCTGAACCAAACATACTAAGTGGCAATTTGTACATTACTTTGAAACGACCATAGACCATACATTTAGTTAGATCTGGATCGATATAATTGAAAAATATGATAGGTAATACATGTGTAGAAAGAATATATTTATTACCAATTTTTCCCATGCATTACAATCCATATCTCTAATAAATATTATGAATAGTAAGATATGGCCAAGGCGTTGTAAAGGTTCTCAAAATTATACACCAAACTATTTAGTTTGTCATTGTTTTTTTATATATATGGTTCACATAAATTATGTGATCACAGCTGCTGCTAATGTTGAAAGAAAATGTTGGATCATGGACGGTGAGGGAAATTTCATTTGTTCATGTTGGCTTCTCCATGCCCTTGACATTTCAGTAGCCTAGAATCCCCTTAAGTTTGGTCAATAGATTTATGTTGCCTTCTTGGACAATATATATAGTTTCCTTCAATTCGAGATGTATCACCAGTTCACCACCCACATCCTCAATGGTCTATAATTAATTTTTCTTTTTTATAAAAATAACTGTGATGTCATGTCACGCACAAGGACAAGCGCTAATCACTAGTGCTATTCTATGGCCCACACAGAACAGGCCGATGAGCAACGGGCCAATCGACTACTAATCTGCGTAGACATCACAAGTAGGGTGTAAGGAAAATGGATCGTCGGCCCATTTAGTTTAGATTTGGTGTTTGATGAGCAACAAGACCAAGTTGGACTAATGAGTTAGCAAGTGTTTGTTTTGTAGTCCAATAGTTTGCAAATGTGGATTGAACAAAGGTGACGTAGATCAACACCTCACACAAGACAATGAAGACCTGCATGATCAAGCAAAGTTGAAGCCATGGAAATTGGAACGAAGCCGGATGCAAGGATCACGAAGAAACAAGTCAAAATAGGAGCTGCACAACAACCATTGGACACTGGCATATATGACCTTCGAACAAATGGACAATTGTGTCCGATGCACTCTAGAAAGGTTTCAGAGAGGCACAAAGTGCATTAGACAAGTCTGATGGCTTGCACCGGACAAATGGACAATGTCCGATGTGGTGCCAACAGTGAGAAACGGCTTGTTCTGACACATGGCCGTTGTGAGACATCCGACGCTGAGGTCATTTGTGCGATGCCAAGCATCGGATGATAGCCAAAAAAGCATGCTGGCTCCAACGGCTAGTTCTCAAGTTTGGGGCTATAAATACCATCTCAACTAGCCAAAACAGGTGTGGAGAAGCTGGGAAGATAGTACAGTGTTGGTATAGTACAGTGTTGGTACACCACTTTGAAGCTCTCCATATGCTAAGTGCTTAGTGATACATTCAGTAATTAGCATTAGTGCTTTGCGAAGTGCTTAGGTTAGTTAGACCATCGCTTATGCGCTTGCTCTAGGTTTAGGCCTAGGGTTTAGTGAGGTTTGGACACCTTTTACCACTCCGCACTTGGGCACACCATTGTTGTACATCGGAGGGACTTGTAGTCTTGCGAGACCACACCAACTGCATTTGTGGTGTGACCGCCACCATGTACGGAAGGGAACAAGGCCCGTGGCATTTCTACCTGAAGCTTGATAGTGAATACGGTGGGGAGCGGTCTGGAGAGGCTTTCCAGAAGACAAAATCGGAGACCCACTTGCGTGTGGAGAAGGCCGAGGCTATCCACGAAGTTATCTAACCTAGAGCTTGGCCCTTACGAGGGGCTCCAATGAGGACTAGGGAAGCTTGCGCACTTCTCGATACATCGTTAAAAATATCGGAGTCATCGACAGGAGTTTGCATCTCTACCTCATATTTAGCTTCCGCATTTATATTGCTACCTTGGTTGTGTGCTCTACTTTCCTAACTTAGTTGATAGGCTAGTTGATAGGATTGGAACCTAGGTTGCATAACTCCTTTTGCGGTAGAGATAACACACCTAGCAAAACTGTAATTGCACATTTAGATAGTTTATTCGTTGCATAGGTTTTGCTTAGGTTGGAATTAGAGGCCATAGTTAGAAGTAGATTTTAAGTTGTCTAATTCACCACCACTCTTACACGTCACAGTCCTTACATAGGGACTGGTGGCTTCCTTTTGTTGATGGCTTCCTTAGATGTTGTAGGCCTTGTTTGGGAGTAGATAGCACATTTTGAACTAGAAAGTTCAGAGGAAAGTTGTGCATTTCTTGAGCAACTAATGGGCACAATTGGATATTTCTGAATGATGTTGGTGTTATTGACTCTGAAACAAATGAGAACTAGCAATGGTTTGCAGAGAGGTTAAAGGAAGATGGTGGCACACCACCTAGTTTAACATTCTACATATTCATGGGGTTAGTGAGGTTTTTCCATATGTTGAACATAGGTAGCGCATGCAAAGTAGGGGGCACTTGTGGAAGAGACAATGATAGCTTTCATTTGTCATCAATGTGAACTGGTTGCCAAGCATTCCATAGTTTGGGCAACAGACCTGCCTTCTCCTCTGTCCATAGCTGCTTGATGCTTGGGACATGGCGCAAGAGAGGTTGATGGAGAGAGCTGAAATGATCAAGATGCCCAAGAGGGGGGCGAATTAGGCTAATATAAAATTCCTGAGAAATTAAAACCTATCACTTAGCCCATTTCACCTCTTGTGCATAAATGAGTTTCTATGGACAGAGGGGAAGGCAGGTCTATTGCCCAAACTATGGTATGCTTGCCAACCAGTTCACATTGATGACAAATGAAAACTATCATTGTCTCTTCCACAAGTGCCCCCTACTTTGCATGTGCTCCCTATGTTCAACATATGGAAAAACCTCACTAACCCCATGCATTACTGATTGCCCACAATCTATATGTAAAGAGCTTTTCTTCTCCTCTTCATTGGTTGTATCAAGCAAGATCTCAGATAAGGAAATTAGTGTTTTCTAGTCATTAAGTGTGGTTCCTAGAAAATTTTCTTTAGCGTTTAATTGCGTTAATAACTAATTTGATAGCCAATCAAAGCACGCTGAAACGATTCTTGAAAAGGAAATTATCACCAACTAGAGATGATGATGAGAATCCTAACGTGGGCACTTCAAAAGATGGAAGTGCCACGAACACCAATCTCATACTACTATTTGTACTTCGTGAGTCTCACCGATGGGAGGTAAATTTTTATGAGCTTCCACATGTTTCAATAGACGGGAGGAAAATTTCAGATTACATAGGATAATTTTTGCGATTGTTATCATTATTATTATTTATATTTATGTTTTGCAGGGTGTTAGATTGCTAGACTACTAGACGCTTAGTCAAGAGTAAGTCTGACCCCAACGATAATTTATCCAAGATTCGCCACTGTGCTCTGTTGTGCCGTACGTGTCATGTCATGAGGTGATAATCACAGTCACAGGTACAGGTGGCCCGCACCGCAGTCGTCATCATCATCGTGAGGGCATTCAAAGTGCACGCGAACCGAGGAGATGAGAACCACGTGTGCTGCGCTCTCGTTGCTGTGCATCAACACACGGTTTCAGACGGGAAATACACGACAAATGGACTGATGGGGGTGTGCAACTTTGAGATGTTTAGGTTGCAGGAATATGGAAATATCATCACGTACGTCTCTAAACAACATATCAGTTACCATGCAACATTGCTATATGCTAAAGTGATTTAGGAACTTTATTGTTTCCATCCAAGAGGTGGAGTCTTGTACTACACTTCAGACGCCCTAACATTTGCGTTGCGCCTAACAGACACTACACTACTAGAACGCAGAAGCAGACCCACCCCATTGCATAGTACTACATATGGACGTAGCTAGAGCATCAAATATATCATCTTCGAGTGAAGATGTAACAATTACAATATCATACGTACATCTGTAGAAGTTCATAACAGTTCGTCTGTCTCGTGTTGCAATGCAACAAACCGGCGAGCAGTTTATCACATCACTCTGCCAGCTTGCTGTGTCGCAGGCAGAAGGACTTGAGCCTGTCAATTCCATCTTCGAGAGAAGACGGATCAATTGCAAAGGTGATCCGGAGCCAATCCTTGCATCCCACAACACGTCCTGACAAAAATTTGTTTCAACCATGTTACATTACGTACATCTCAAACAAAAAAGGTGACCGATCTCAAGGTGGATGCAAAAAATGTCTTGTACTAAACAGATGAACCGATCTGTGAGGTCTAGTACTATAGTTTAAAAAAGAATCATGTGTGCATATATTCAAGAGAACAATACCTGGCAGAACAACCACTGATTCTTCCTTTGCCAGCCGGCAGCAGAAGTCCATGTCATCTTTGATGTCCTGCAGGTAGGATAGATCCAGCTTCACCTGTAGCAGGTCATGGGAATTTCACACTAGCCTGTTAGTGTTAGCGAATCCCTCATGATGTGTTTTGCTTTTGCAACATGGAAGAGTATATGTGTAGTGAATCATCACAGACCATTACAAACATGGATCCCATTGGTCTGCTTGGGCATGTGATTGCGTTGATGCCATTCAACTTCTCCCAGCATAGATCTGCACTTTCTTTGAGAATTTTGATGGTTTTTTGGAAGAATTCCTCCTTTGAGTTCTCCAGGAGGTTCGGAACTGCTCCCTAAAGAACAGAATTTTGTGATGTGATTCAAGTCGATGCAAACCATTATATTTTCTATGTATTTCTTCTAGCCTTGCAAGAAAATGGCAATGCAGTTATAGTCACCTGAACAAATGTTGTAGGATCAGAGGAGATATAATGGTAGGCCTTGATGCTAGCAGCTACCTGAAACAAGAAAAAAAATGTCTAATTAAGCATTGTGTGAATGCATTTTGCGCTGTACCATCATTTAATTCCAAAATCTGAAAAATTAGCTTCACCGTTAAATCAGGTATGTCAGCACCCAAGACATTGTATTAAATGAAATACGAACAAACTTTCCAATACTGATCATCACATAACCGATGTTAGAGCATGAGAACTAGTAAATTAAGAACCTTGGTCCTCTGAAATACACCACTAGGATCATTTGTAACAATCCATCCAAGCCGCCAACCGGGCACCAGCCATCTCTTTGATAATGACCCCAGTGTGATCACTGGAGCCACAGCCCCAAACACACCCATCGGCACAAATTTCCTCTCTCCAAATGTCAAGTGTGCATAAGCCTCATCTGCTATGACAAATATGCCAAGCTTCCGCGCGGTCTCAGCAACCTAGAAAATCATGTACACAAATAGGAATTCAGATTATCATCCCCCAGAGCAGTCAACTAAGGCAGAACCAGAAGTAGCTTATATTAGAACTTGCCTTGGCCAGGTGATCACAGGAGTAGACATTGCCACATGGGTTTCCTGGGTTGATAATGACAATGGCAACAGTATTCTTGTCAGCAAGAGCTTGGACGCCATCAGTGTCAACCTCCCAGTCTTTCCCAGGTAGAAGATCGAAGTACCGGGCTTCCATTCCGTTGAAAACAGCGCGCGCCTCATAGAACTTGTAGCCAGGCCTTGGGAGCAAGATGTTGGCACCAGGACGAGCTAACACAGAGCAGATTATCTCAATTGCTTGAGCACAGCCGTTTGTGAGGTAGACATCATCAAGTGACAATTCATATGGCAAATCACGCGATAAGTACTGTGCAATGGACCTGAAATTTGTGGTTTTAAACCACCGTAAGATAATATATGTTAATTTAGAGTTGCCAAGAACAGAGATGTACAATGGAATCTGTAGTAACTAGAAAAAAATTAACACTGTGTAGTTTGTAGTTTGCACTGCAAGAAATATACATAAATTTCTGTCAGGAGAAAAATTCAGTGTCCAAGCTCCTAAGCACCAAGAGACTGAACACATAGCACAGGTGCAGGATTCAGTTTTTGTTTCTTATGACCCTCAGCACGTGACAGTCCTGTACTGATGGGATAACAAAAAAAATCCGGAAAACATGAAACGAAAATGTCATGACTGATCAGTGATCACAATCTAAGAATGTGAATCTTATAGTTGGAACATGAACCAAGGTGTAAAGCAATATTTCCCCTTGTATTGTTGATATTAGTGGCTATCAAAGCAAGCTGGCCAAGACAACATTGGCAGATGTAAGGTTCAGTTATTCCCGAACAGAGCATACATAGACTGTGTTAACTAGAACTGGCTATTAAAATCATGCTGACTTCACAAATAACACGGGGAAGTCGAAAGGCCTTTCCACAGCTGGGATAATCCAGATGCTAAAAAATACAGAAGATCCGATATTTGCATTTATTTTAACGTCAGTATAGATATCCATATCTGATTCTAATATACATACTACATAGATGTATCAAAAAAATAGTTTTTTATGATTTTTCTCTATCCATTTCCAGATCTGTATTCGAAAAAATACCGACGCTATTTGTAGCTGTGAGTAACAAAGTGGTCGGTAAAACCATCTAAAACATATATCTATGACTAATTAACATTTAGATGATATAAATTTTAATATTACAAATGATACACACCGTTTAAAGTATTAAAGTTATATGTCTCTTTGGTGATGACATTATATATATTAATTTTAATATCATTAATGATATGTAAAGGTGAAGTTCAATTAATTTTATTCCGCGTAATCATATTAATTTTAAGCACCTTAGTTATTCATATATTGATGAAATTGTTTTTCTATATTTAATTTATTTATTGATAAATATTTATCTATAGTTTTTTTTATTTCCAAAATTAAGTAAATATCCAGACATGAATCTGAATTCAAGATACCCATTTTGGTATTCGCATCCAAAAATATCTATCTATATTAAATTTTTTTGAATTAAAATGTAGTAAATAGTGCTATGCAAATTCGATTTCAATCGGAATCCATCCCTATCCACAGCACCATTCTAGCACATGCTCCCTCCGTCCCTTTATAAGTGTCATCCGGAAAACGTATTTGTGAAAAAAATATTGTTTTTTAGAGACACATATTAAGGGACAGAGGGAGTAATAGTTATCGACTTGTCTGTTTGTGTGGTAGCACCTGTCCAACAGTGATGATTTACTTGTCTGCTTGTGTGGTACGTATGTGGGATCGTCATTCGGAATGGCGGAGCCAGGGGGGCAGGCAGATAGTATATAATTCAATAATCCATATTAGAAAGATATAATAAAAACTTTGTCATATACTTTTTGATGACTTCTGGACAACAAATTCACACAAATTTGTATTTTATCTTTAGATGAGTTCATCCATAGTGTAAAAAAACAAACAAATAAGCTACAATCAGTTATTTTATAGTTGAAACTCTTCGACCGGCCCCCTATCCATAGTTTCTGGCTCCGCCACTGGTCATTCCTACCCTGTGACTGTTTGCTGCGTGTGAGCTCACATCACAGATGCTGTTTCTGTTTTACCCGGGAAACTGAAATACACTAGTACCAACAATTTTGCAGTGAACCATGTATACAATTCACCACGATGACAAATTTCGATCGTGAAATGCCAGCACTAGTTTATTCCTCTTTCTATTTAAGCATGATTTTGATTTGCACGCATCCAGAAATAATTTAAGCAAACAAAGGAAGCAACAGAGATGGAGGAGCAGCCGATCCGTCGAGCGGCCAAGAAGTCGGTCGACGTCATCTCACCTCCGTGCGGGCTCAAGGCCGACGCAGGTGGAGTAGGAGTTGTACTCCCCGGACTGCAGCGCGCCGGCGACGGCGTCCACGGCCTCCGGCGCCGTCCGGAAGCACGGGAACGCCGAGGGGTCGCCGTGGCCCATCGGGATCACCGGCCTCCCGCCGCCGCCGCCGGCAACCATCTCGGCCTTGATCCTGGCCAGCACGCCGCGCACCGAAATCGACATCAGGCCCAGGAGCCTCTCGTTCGGCTCGAAGTTCCACGAGTCCGGGAGCGGGACAGCCGTCGCCTCCCCATTGCCGGCGCTCTTCTCCATCGTGGTGGTTGCTCCGGCGCTGCGAGAGAGGTTTGGCTTGGACGGCGGCTTGGCCACTGCGAGCTGAGGAGAGTGGCGGAGTGGATGTGTGTGAAGTGTGCACGTCTACTTATAGCAGTGTCAGCAGAGTCTAACTTGGGGAGTAAGAAGGTGAGAGGAACCATCTTGGGGAGGAAGAAGAAGAGAGGAACAGAGCAGACGGCAGTGAATGATTGAGGACTCAGAGATCGCACTACAAATGGTTAGGTTACGTGTCGTCCTCTCCTTTTGTCTTTTTTCTCCTTTATTAGGAACCTAACCTTGTCTTATCATATATATATATATATATATATATATATATATATATATATATATATATATATATATATATACGCGCTATTCTACACCTTAGGTGTAGAATACTATTCTACACCAAACAGTTATACTGAACAGAATTCAGTACTGTTCAGTACTCGCGTTTCAGTATTGTTCAGTATTTTCGAGGTGCCGGGTGTAGTACTGACTGATACTGAACTGTTTTAGATATCCATGCGGATGCGGAGTAAAACTAGTATTGACAAAATTCGACAGATATAATTATCGGATAATTAAAAATGGGTTACCCGAGTCTTATAATAGGATCATCTGACTATTTAATGCCCAATATGTCCGAAAACTAAGGGCCTATCTGGTAGGACTCCTCCTCGGCTTTGGCACCTCCGAAGGAGTCGACGAGCCATTTTCCTCCGGAGCCGTTGTGGAAAAGGAGCAACTACTCTGACTCCTTTGGAGGAGCCCCTCAGGAGAAGCTCTGTCAAATACCTCATAGATAGATTTTTGTACATTGTTATCAGCGGGTAGGTTTGCCAGCAATGCTATTAGCTAATTACTACTGCTTTAGGCCTTAAATATGATTTCTTTTATTATATAGCCTAGTAGGCAGCTAGACAGAACGAGCCAAATGACAAGAATAATTTGTGTTCAGCTGATGTTTTATGGCTTCCTTTTATAACTTATTTATTAGCGTATACATAAGCACATGTCAGACTGAAGTAATCTTCAGTTATCCTAAGTTAAATTATACTAAGATTGACTAAATTTGTACAAAATAATAACAATGTTTAGTAGTTATTAGATATAAATTTGGTAATTTATCTTTTTAATATGATAGCTTTAGAGTCATGTGCAATTTACACTTACAACTAAACTTGTCGTGTTTAATTTTAAAAACACACTTGAACTCAAATTTATAATTTATCCAACTTTTAAAACTGGATGAAATACCCCCTTGACCACTTTCAAAGTGGTTTACTAACATGTCAACAGGGCGACATGTCAGGTGGTCTCTCACTTTCTTTTAGATAAAAAAGTCATAACTTTTTCATATTAATTAAGTTGCATGCGTACAAACATTATATATAACTTAGAGCTGGATGCTGATTATTTGGACATGAAACTATGAATGAATTTGATTTGCTAAGTTACGTAATGAATGTGGTTATTTTTCAAATTTCTTGCTGGTTGTAAAATAATTTTGTGGGCTGAAGGCTGTTGCAATGGGATGTAAATTGTTCAATGGGTTGCAATGTATATCGTAGGCTGCAATGTGGACTGCAATGATTGTTAATGGACTGCACCCATAAAAAAAAGATGTGGCCCGTATAAGAATGAGTCTAAAATGTGTAGTCTGGACCCACGTAAGAACTGGGCCTAATTCAGAAAAAGAATAATGGGCTAGATAAAAATAGAACGGCCTTTGTTGGGCCGTCAAAGGTTTTGTGACGATTTAAATCTTCATATTAAACTGCCATGTCATATCATAATCACAGCAACGTCATATGACAACAATATTTTACGACGTTTTTTATCCTACATGGCACGTGCATAGTCATCCATGGTGAATGTTTTGCACGCAGAAACTATTCATCTATCTAGAAAAGCATTCTTTCTTTCCACGCAGAAACTATACATCTATCTTCTCTCTTCCTCACGTGTTCCAGCTGGATAAGCCTTCAGTTCTATCAGTTGAGCCCGAAGTAACACGGGTTGGGCCGTTAATCGTGCACTACAGGAGGTCCATCTTTGTTGTCACACTCGGCAATCCTCTTCTTTTGCCTGCTTCTTCTTCCAGCTTCTACAGATTGTGAATCACAAAGGACAATATATATTCTCCGCATTGCAAATTGTGAGTCATTTTGCTTTCCTAGGTGAATAATTTTTGCTATGCATTTAGATATATGCTATGTCTAGATACATGGTAAAAACTACATATCTAAGATGCATAGTAAAGACTATGTCTCTAGAAAACCAAAATGACTTATAATTTAGAACCATGGGAGTACAAGGGAAGTGGTGATTTCACTTCAAAAGTTATTAGGCCAAACTTGATGGATTCATGCAATAGGTGGAGTCTTGTACACTTCAGAACCCTTAAAATTTGTGTAGCGCATACACACAGCAGATGGCAGAGAAGAAGAGCCCATTGCTTATTACAGTGGACCTAGAGCATCAAATATATCATCTTCGAGTGAAGATGATACATCATATATCTGTGTAGAAGTTCATAACAGTTTGTCTGGTGTCGTCACACAGAACCAGTGAGTTTATCTTATCACTTTGCCGGGTTCTTGTATCGCAAGCAGAAGGACTTGAGCCTGTCAAGCCCGTCTTCGAGGGAAGACGGATCAATTGCAAAGGTGATCCGAAGCCAATTCTTGTATCCCACAGCACATCCTGACAATTAGTTTCCCGCATGTTACATCTCAAATAAAAAGGTGATCTCAAGGTGGATGGAAAAATTTCTTGTACCAATCTGTATTCTAGAACTATAGATTGAAATGAGTCATGAATTCAGAAGAACAATACCTGGCAGAACAACCACTAATTCTTCGTTTGCCAGCCGGCAGCAGAAGTCCATGTCATCTTTGATGTCCGACAGGCAGGACAGATCCAGTTTCACCTGTAGCAAGTCACAGGAATTTCACACCTTGTTAGCGAATCCCTCATGGTGTCCTGCAACATGGAAGAGTATGTAAGTGACTCACAGACCATTACAAACATGGATCCCTCTGGTTTGCTTGGGCATGTGATTGCATTAATGTCCTTCAACTTTTCCCAGCATATATCTGCACTTTCTTTTAGAATTTTGATGGTTTTTTGGAAGAATTCCTCCTTTGTGTTCTGCAGGAGTTTTGGAATTGCTCCCTGACAAATAAAATTTTGTGATCAACTCAATGCAAACCATTATTTTCCTATGCACAATATCAAGACTTTCTGCAAAATGGCGATGCAGTTATAGTTACCTGGACAAATGTTGG
Organism: Saccharum spontaneum; assembly: GCA_022457205.1. Classification (NCBI taxonomy): domain Eukaryota; kingdom Viridiplantae; phylum Streptophyta; class Magnoliopsida; order Poales; family Poaceae; genus Saccharum; species Saccharum spontaneum. The sequence goes on from CM039597.1 coordinate 50,546,419, forward strand.
AGGATCAGCGGAGATATCAAGGTAGCTCCTGATGCTGCTCACTACCTGAATGAAAGAAGAAAAAACATGTCTAAGCATCATATCACTGTATTTTGCATGGTACCTTCATTTAACTCCTAAATATGAAGAATAGCATTTCTATTTGATCAGGCATGTCAGCACCCAGGCCATTTTGTTATATGAAATGCAAACCAACTTCCAATACTGATTATCACGTAACCAGTGTTAAATCATGAAAAGTAAAGAACCTTAGTCATCTGAAATACACCATTCGGATCATTGGTAACTATCCATCCAAGCCGCCATCCAGGCACCACCCATTTCTTTGATATGGAACCTAGTGTCAACACTGGAACCACAGACCCAAACACACCCATCGGCACAAATTTCCTCTCTCCAAATGTCAAGTGTGCGTAAACCTCATCTGCTATGACAAATATGCCAAGCTTCCGCGCGGTCTCAGCAACCTAGAAAATGATGACAAACAGGCATTCAGGCTATTTCCCAAGAATTGTTAACTGAGGCAGAACCAGATTTAGCTTATTAGAACTTGCCTTGGCCAGGTGCTCATAGGTGTAGACATTGCCACAGGGGTTTCCTGGGTTGACAATGACCATTGCAACAGTGTTCTTGTCAGCAAGAGCTTGGACGCCATCAATGTCAACCTCCCAGTCTTTCTCAGGTAGAAGATCGAAGTACCGAGCTTCCATGCCATTGAAAACAGCACGTGCCTCATAGAACAAGTAGCCGGGCCTTGGAACCAAGATGTTGGCACCAGGACGAGCTAACACAGAGCAGACTATCTCAATTGCTTGAGCACAGCCACTTGTGAGGTAGACATCATCAGGTGACAATTTATATGGCAAATCATGGGATAAGTACTGAGCAATGGACCTGAAATTTAAGGTTTTAAGCCACCGTAAGGCAACTATGTTTAGAGTTTTGAAGAACAGAGATGTATAATGGAATTCTTATTAATTGGAAGAAATTAAGTACTTTGTAGTTTGTACTGCAAACAAAAAAACCATAAATGTCTGTCGGGAGAAAATTTCAGTGTGCAAGCTCCTAGGCATCAAGAGACTGAGCACATAGCATGTAGCATGGGTGCAGGATTCAGTCATTATTTTTTATGAACACAAACATGTAGCACTGATCGGATAACCAAAAAAAATATCACAGAAACATGAAACGAAAAATGTCATGACTTCAGAGTCTAAGGAAGTGAATCTTATAGTTGGAATATGAACCAAGGTGCAAAGCAAGATTTCCCCTTGTATTGTTGATGTTAGTGGCTATCACATAAAGTTCATAGAGACAATATTGGCAGACACCAGACACAATGTTCAGTGATTCCCAAACAGAGCATGTTGGCTTCTGCAATAATGAATTAATGGTGTATGAATCTATTATTCTGAAAAAGTGGGGAGGCAAACAACCTTGCCATAGCATCAGTCAAATAGTTATTTACTTGTATGTTTTTTTGGTATATTGTATCATTTGTACCCGGCGACTGTTTGCTATCACAGCAAGTTGGCCAAGACAATATTGACAGACGTAAGTTAAGTGATTCCCAAACAGAGCACAGACTTTGTTAACTAGAACTGGCTATTAAAATCATGCTGACTCCAGCAATAATGAAATAACGGTGTACTGAAATAAGGTGGGGGAGTTAAACAGCCTTTCCACAGCACCAGTCAACTGTTTGCTTTCACAGCAAGTTGGCAAAGACAATTCTGGCTAATCGGCAGATGTAAGGATCAGTGATTCCCAAACAGAGCACAGACTGTGTTAACTAGAACTGGCTATTAAAATCAGGCTGACTACAGCAATACTGAATTAACGGTGTACAGTTCTTTTCTGAAATAAGGTGTGGAAATCAAAGGGCCTTCCCACAGCACCAGTCTAACAGTTATTCACCTGTCAGTTTGTGTTAACTAGAGCAGTTAACACAATGAAATACCCATTCACCACGATGAATGAAAAATGAAAATTTTCGATTTTGAAATGCCAGCACGCCAGCACAAGTTTACTCATCATTAATTCATTGATTTTGCATCTAGTTAACACAACGAAATACCTTCCCACAGCACCAGCATCAAGCAGTCGGATTTGCATCTACTTAAGCAAGGGAGGCAATAGAGATAGAAGTCAGAAGTCACCTCCGTGCGGGCTCAAGGCCGACGCAAGTGGAGTAGGAGTTGTACTCCCCGGACTGCAGCGCGCCGGCGACGGCGTCCACGGCCTCCGTCGCCGTCCGGAAGCACGGGAACGCCGACGGGTCGCCGTGGCCCATCGGGACCACCGGCCGCCCGCCGCCGCCGTCCTCCACCATCCCGGCCTTGACCCTTCCCAGCACGCCGCGCACCGAGAGCGCCGTCAGGCCCAGCAGGGTCTCGTTCGGCGCGAAGTTCCACGCGGCCGGGACAGCCGTCACCTCCCCATTGCTGGCGCTGTTCTCCATTGCCGACTGGTGATTGCTCTGGGCCGGCCTCTGGCGCCGCGACAGGTTTTTTTTTTTGCCACTGCGAGCTGAGGCCTGAGGAGACGTGTGAGATGCCCATTCGTGTGAACTGTGACGGTCTACTTATAGTACACAAACAATTTAATAAAAATAGGATGTCAGAAATTCAGAGAGCTCGATTTAATTAAGGCCGGCCGTTTGGTTGAGGTCTTGTTTAGATCACCAACTCGGGGGTGGCCGATTATGTACAGTGCCACCTTCGAGCACTGTAGTATTTTTTTTAATAATTGTCTAAATCTTGATTAATTAGACTTAAAATGTTCGTCTCGCAAAGTACAACAAAACTGTGCAATTAGTTTTTGATTTCATCTACATTTAAGACTCCATGCATATGCCGGCATTTTGATGTGATGGGAAATCTTCTTTTTGCATAGTAGAATTTGGGGGTGAATTTTGGTATCTAAACAAGGCCTGAAGTTCAGATTCTCCGGAGGAAAGGCGCCAAAGGCGTGTTTAGTTCAAGTGCACTATGCAAAAAAAAGATTCTCCGTCATATCAAACTTGTGATACATGCATGAAATACTAAATGTGGATAAAATAAAAAAAAACTAATTGTACAGTTTGATTGTACTTTGCGAGACGAACGTTTTGAGTCTAATTAGTCAACGATTGGACAATTATTACCAAATACAAACGAAATGCTACAGTGATTTTGATTTATATACTGAAATGTTTGTTGAGACTAGAGAGAATTCAAAACATTTCTACAAGAGTCTAGATCATGCATACTAAAGGCAGCATCTAAGGGTGTTTGCCTGTTAGGAATGGAATGAGTTGATCTATTACCGTATCATCTCTCACAATCTGGAGTAACGTATAAAGCTAATAATGAATTAAGTCACTCCACATAATTTTATAGCATAAATTCATGAATAATGATACACCACATTATTTGGAATGAGGTAGTTACTCAAACTGGACCATGCTTGCTGCGCAATATTAAATACTCAATCTTGGAATATAAAGAATTTCGAATTATCCAAAGTGAAATTGTATTAAGTTTGTATAAAGATGCAATAGTATTTACACCAAACTAGTATCGTTAGGAACCTCATTTAATATATTTCCATAATTTACCTTTTAATAAGTTAAATAATGTTAATACTCTTCATATAAACTTTGGAAAAAATAGGATATTTTTTGCGAGACACAATACAGACATAGATGTTCATATATACAACCGCGCACTCACGCCCGTCGGCTACAATAGAAAGAATAGTGTAGTTAAATCCTATAATAGATCCATGAAAAATATGTGCGCCCGTATCAAGTCGAAGACTTAAACTAAGGTGAGTAGATCTACCAAGGAACCCAACCAGCTGATGAGTTATGCTCAGTTAGCTCAAACATAGGACATTCACTAAGGTTAACTCAAAAAAATCCTCCTCGTAAAAGAAACTAAAAAATTCCTTATATTTTAGGATAGAATCAATAGCTAGTTGGTACATAGTATATTTGGGCCATCAATGAAAGTTAGTATACTCTCTCCATCCCATAATACATTACGTTACCGGAATAGACCCGGAGATCAATGTTGAAGGTATAAGACCGATATGCCCCTACAAATGCATCGTGATCCCTGCTCTGCCTTTTGGAAGACATACTAGTCATAATTGTTCGATGAATCTTGTCAAGAAGAAACATTACCGCTTGCGCAGCAGATTTTTTGTTAAACAAAGCACCCGTCACATCAGTTTTTCACACACATGCACCTGTGTAATATGGCCTCCTGCCGCAAGTTTTTCTTTCTTTTTTTTGTGTTTTTCTAATTCATCTCAGAACTCAGTGGATGGACACAAGTCAACAATGATGAGACGTATGACTGATGGTACGAACAGGCACTATGCCAGAAAAGCTAATTAGTGACGCCTTAATCAGTGACTCAGAACTATAACGCGTCACGATTACGTGATCAGCGACGCGGGTAAACTCAACGTGTCGCCGGTATGCTGTCACCGAGAGCAAATAAACAAAACGGGTGACGTGTTTCCAACTAGAAGCGTCACTGACAACATGGGCTTCTTACAAGTGACGCGTTTCAATAACTCCCGTCACCCGGACCAGACCCGGACCCGAAATAATTATGAAGCACGGTCGAATGAGGACTCAAGTCCGGAATCCTGGCCAGCCCCCTCGCCCTTCTCTTGTCAACCCCATCTCTCTCGAGTCTCGACTCTCGTCTCCCTACTCCGCCGGCCGGGCAGCGGTCACCACCTCCCTGCTTCTCCGCCGCCAGCCCGCCACTGCCTCTACTCCACCGCCGCGACCACCCATCTTCCTCCTCCGCTGCCATCGCCCCTCCTCCCCCCTCCCCCAAGGCCCCAACCACGACGGCGCCATGGATGGATCTGGTGAGGAGGCAGCCGCCGGAGAGCAAGCGCTGGGCACGGCCCTTGGCCGATCTGGTGAGGTGGCGGCTTGAACAGGTGGAGCCCCTGGACATCGGCGGATCCAGCGAGGAGGGAGATTCGGCATCACCTCATGCCTCAGTGCCACAGATCTCGCTCGCTGGAACCCTAATGCTGCCGTAGGCCGTGCCGTTGGAGTGATGCCGATGCAGCGCCAGGTGGGAGTAACGGATGGCAAGGCTAGGGGCCCGACTCTCGGTACCCTCATCAAGAAGGATGAGGAGCTCGCGCTCTTCCTTGAGATGCGCCGACGCGAGGAGTGCAGCGCTGCGGCCTCGGCGGCGGACCAGTTCCCTTCTCTCTGGGGACGGCGGCGGCAGGGAACGAGATGCTGCTCCTCGACCCGCCTCCATGTGCCGGTGAGAACACTTTTTTGGCTCTTCTTAGGCCTCCCTTCAGCAGTTCCATTGCATTATTGCTATTTGCTCATGTCCTCAGGGCAACTCTCTTATCCTGCTTTGGATTGGTTCGCTGTGGCTTTAGTACCCAAACAGGCGGTGTAAAAGGTGGATTTAGGTTAGATTATCAAGCTAGCATGAAAAATGGTGGAGACCACAAATCCATGCCTTTGCCTGCATTGTGATTTGTGAGCATACCCCTTCCTACTGTATTAGGCCTGGCCTGCTAACGGCAGCAGGGAGAATGGTGCCACCATTGTCATCACCAACACCAAGGAGGCCACAAATTGAGTTCTATGACATGTTAGGATTCTTCTTTTCAAGCCTGCAGGTGTTTACCTCTAATTTCTCTGCCTTTTCACTTCTCTGCACCTTGCAATAAGTTAAAATTTACAGCTGTTGTATTGTGAGTTTTCACTTTGTGCATTGAATAAGAATGTCCCAATTATTCATGATACATTGCTATTCATGTCAGCTAATCAGTCAAAATATATAGTTAGTCAATTGATCTATATTTAGCATATCAAATCATGCAGGACACAGCTAATTAATCGCATACTATGGTTAGGCTTGTATACCAATGCTTATGAAACACACAGCTATTATTTCCTTTGCTCTGTTGTCATTTTTGGATTAGTTCTGCTGTAGAATATTAGTGGAAATGTGTTGAAACCATCCGTATTGAACCCAGAATTTCATGAAAAGGGCAACTTTTTAATTAACTGTCATAATTCTGTCCTATCCTCATGTTTATCTTACAGTACATCCAATTATATATAAAAAATATCTATCTGTTATAAGGTCGAGTGGCTTACTATAAATGTTGGCAGTATTTTTTGGATGTGCTGAAGTGTTTGAAATTTTTAGTTGACCATAATATAAATCTGCAGCTGTTGCCTATTCTATTATTTTGCTGACTGTCATATTCTTCTGAATGAGTGCAGTTTCAGTTACCCTTCTTATTGTTTCTGCTGATTTGACTACAAATTGAGGCACAATTGAGATCCTTGCCGACAAGGTTAGTGGACTGCCGCCGTGCACCATACAGGAGGTTGGTGTCTGACAGCATCGCCATTCCAAGATGAGAGCCCTTTTTGAGGTATAGCAGTGACGTTTAAATCTGAATTATATGACAGCAACTAGGTGGTCTGTTTTTCAGTTGTTCAGTTTCAGACTTACAATTCCTTCAAGTAGTATAGCAGCTTGCCAATTCCTTCAGAGTGTTTAGATTTACAATGGACAACAGTAGAAGAAGGATAGCAGTTCTTGAGTTGTCTTTTTGGGTCCATTAGTTGTGTATATATGTTGTTGCAGTAGCAAAATTGTGTGCTTGTCTGATCCATCTGTGTAGGCTGTATCAATGGTGTTGCAGTAGCAAAATTGAATTCAGATTTAATTCCTTGTATCTAAAAAGTTTGTAAGGAATTGATTATTGAATATTGGAACATGTCTGATTAGGATTGCAGACAGACGCGTCACTTTATTTGTTCACTAAGAAACATCTAAGTTATATGCAGAATATCCCCATTCAGTGCTATTGAATTCCTTACCAACTTTTTAGATACAATGGCCTGTGGCATTTCTCTAGCATGTGGCATTTACTCAATGGCCTGTAATTGATTTGGTCTTCATTATGCAACTTCCCTAATTGATATTTATATTTTTGTGATTTTGTGTGATATGTTGTGGTCAGCAATGTACAGTGTACTTCCATTGTCCCTTTGGTTTATTTACGGATTTACTGAACTTCGACTGATATTACAAAGCCCAATTTTTTCCCCAATGCAGCCACGTCATCCCTGAGGACATCACCAGTTAGTGCGCACAGCTTTTCCTATTGGAAATACACAGTCAGGTTATGTGGTCTGCACAGCGAAGCGATGCTTCGAGCTGCTACTGCCCTGTTACCTACGTGAGATATATTTTTCTTCGAGCTAATTTTGTTTATGTTTATCATCTGCATATTCAATTTGTTCCATGTATTAGAATGTACACACACCTGGTAAGAATTTATGCCACTGATTTGACTTTGATGGACCTAAGTAGGCACAAAGGTTTAATTAGGTACCAGCTCCTTTGTGCTTATTCAGTATGCCATTTGTAGTTGTCATGCTCCACATTTTCCAGTCCATGCATACTATACAATGCGATTAGTTCTCAGTTTGCCATTAATTCTTCACTCATTTCCTCAGTAATCCAAGATTAAATATGGCATGTTCTTTAGGTGATTGCAAATTTCAAACCACAAAGGAAAATGGCAATTTTACTGTTACAGGTACTTTATCTTTTCTAGCCATTCGAACTTAGTGCGGAAATTCATATTCTACTCCAGGGTGTCGTTGAACAGCTGCCAAAATATATACCAAATGATAATTCCATGCCTACAGTACCCTTCCTAAAGCCATGTTTTAACAGCAATGCCAATCACCATGAGATTGATATTCTCAAATCTATTATATCGCTACCAATATGTGTTGTGTTTCTACATATATAGGACCCCATTTTCTCTTTTAAAATTCGTTTGCCTCCCTGTCATGTGTGTTCATCGTGGTTTGTTTGTTTTGTTTTCCTTCTTCATCACAGACAAGATATTTGCATCCAGGATAAATGAACATCCTGCTTCTTTTTCAGGTGCTATACAGATTTTGAAACCAAAGCAACATATGGCGGGTCATCTTCTCATAATAAGCGCAATTATGATGAATTGTTACTGCTATGATGATTTTGCTACTGAGAGCAGCGCCGTAGCTTCAGGTTTCATTGGTGCGCTACCTTATCCTGTCCGAAAGCATTTTTTGTGTGCTATAATATTCGCTATGTACATATGTTTTATACAAGAACACAAGCGACATATATAGTTATGTAATGGTCCTAGCATTTTTAAATATTCAACCTTATATATACCCCTACTGTTCTTGATCGTTAAACTACCAGTATTTATATTACCATCAGTTCTTTTTGGCACCTATTTGAGGTGCAACCTTTACTCTAAAGTCAGAACAGCAAATCTCTACAACAAAATCATGTACTGAACCAAACACTACCTTTGCTTGACCCGCGGCAATGCGCGGGGTATTGGCTAGTTTAGGATATGGCTGAAGAATGCTAGCTGCAATTACTAGGATTTTCAATTCTCATCATTTTTGTTTGAAATAAGCGTATGTTTTTCTTAACTTTGCAGATAATGGTGGGCTAGTAGGACGCTGTCATCTTCACAGCAGCTTGGCAGAGTAGTCTGCAAAACAAAACTTAGATTTCTCCACAGCACTAGCATAATGTAGTATTTTTTCACAACCCTATTGGTCTATTTGGATGGAATAGAAATTGTGAATCTTGTATTAAATGAGTGGATCTTGTATTGAAAAGTGTGGATTTATTTGTTATTGTGCTGTATATAAAAATAGCCACCTAAATTTCTATTTTTTTTGTTTTTTAATATTGTTATCAGTGACGCGTTTTCCCTATATGTGTCGCTGTTAAAAGAGTCCTTAGTGACGCGTATTGACTGAATGAGTCACTGATAAGGGGCTATCAGTGACGCGTATAGACTAGACGCGTCACTGATAAAGGCTATCAGTGACGCGTATAGACTAGACGCGTCACTAATAAAGGCTATCAGTGACGCATGTTGGCTGGGCGCGTCACATGTGAACGCTATTAGTGACGCGTTTTTACGCGTCACTAATGTCTCCTTATCACAGACGCAAAAACAGTGACGCGTCTTTTACGCGTCACTGATGACCATCTGGACGCGTCACTGATGATCTTTTCTGGCATAGTGAGGGTAGGGTGGGATTCATCACATGTTGGAGTAAAGCGTCAATTGTGGGACAACATTTGAATCTTAAAGCGACCAGTATTTTGGGAGTGAGGGATTACGTCATAATCAACGGAAAGAAACTAAACATTAAACTGGTCTCTTGGAGCTATCCGCGAGCCGAAACAAACGACTATGACACAGCGTACTGTATTATTGAGGTGAAATTACAGAAAGTGTTTCATTTGAGAAACTATCTCATCTTATTTGAGTTAACCTCATGAACATTCATGGAATGACTCCACTCATATTTATACTAGTTTTTTGCTTGTGAGATAGGATAATAACAAATTATCCCATTCTTTTATAAAGAGGGTGGACCATCCCATCCACAAACCAACAACTGAGTGGTTGTTGACTGGCGCCATATTCCATGGCTTGCCGGCCAAGTTCTTTGCAAGCTGATGATTGGTGTGAAACATCTGTTGCCAAAACGCGAGGAAGCTGCTAGCTGATCTCGTTTTTCATCTGTCTCATTCTCCTAATGCACAAACGTAAACCTGCAACATCAAGTCGTTTTTTCTTCCTCCGTTTCAAATTATAAGATATTTTAGCTTTTCTAGATTCATAAATTTTGCTTTGCATCTAGATATATATTATGTCTAGATACATAATAAAAGCTATGAATTTAAAAATATCAAAATGTCTTATAATTTGGGACAGCGGAAGTACTTTTTACTCTCTTTCACTGATCGGTCATCGCAAAATCACAAGTTAAAATGTCCCATGAAGCCTTAATTATTATTAACTCTTCATTAGTAAATACAATGTGCTTTATCCTCCATTAGTGGCTGTTTTGACACTTGCAGCAGATTTTTTGTTAAACAAAGCACCCGTCACATCAGTTTTTCACATTACCCATGCACCTGTGTAATATGGCCTCCTGCCGCAAGTTTTTTTTTGTGTGTGTTTTTCTAATTCGGCCTTGTTTAGATCCCAAATTTGGGATGCAAATTTTGCATAGTAAATGTCCCGTCACACTGTAGCAATTTTGTTTTTATTTGGTAATAATTGTCCAAATATTGATTAATTAGGCTTAAAATATTCGTCTCGCAAAGTACAACAAAACTGTGCAATTAGTTTTTGATTTCATCTACATTTAGTACTCCATATATGTGCCGACATTTTGATGTGATGGGGAATCTTCTTTTTGCATAGTGAAATTTGGGATCTAAACAAGGCCTTCATCTCAGAACTCAGTGGATGGACACAAGTCAACAATGATGAGACAGATGACTGATGGTACGAACAGGGTAGGGTGGGATTCATCACATGTTGGAGTAAGGGCCTTTTTAGGTCCAAAATTTTGCAAAATTTTTCAAAGTTTTCCACCACATCGAATCTTTGAACGCATGCACGAAGCATTAAATATAGATAAAAAATAAAACTAATTATACAGTTTAGACGAAATTCACGAGATGAATCTTTTAAACCTAATTAGACTATGATTAAACACTAAATGCTAAATAATAATGAAAGTACTACAGTATAACTTTTCAAAAAAATTCGCGAACTATACGAGACCTCAAGCGTCAAGCTTTGTGAGACAACATTTGAATCTTAAAGCGACCAGTATTTTGGGAGTGAGGGATTACGTCATAATCAACGGAAAGAAACTAAACATTAAACTGGTCTCTTGGAGCTATCCGCGAGCCGAAACCAACGACTATGACACAGCGTACTGTATTATTGAGGTGAAATTACAGAAAGTGTTTCATTTGAGAAACTATCTCATCTTATTTGAGTTAACCTCATGAACATTCATGGAATGACTCCACTCATATTTATACTAGTTTTTTGCTTGTGAGATAGGATAATAACAAATTATCCCATTCTTTTATATAACAAAAAAAATATAAAGAGCCAGAAAATGGTTGACCATCCCATCCACAAACCAACAACTGAGTGGTTGTTGACTGGCGCCATATTCCATGGCTTGCCGGCCATGTTCTTTGCAAGCTGATGATTGGTGTGAAACATCTGTTGCCAAAGCGTGAGGAAGCTGCTAGCTGGTCTCGTTTTTCATCTGTCTCATTCTCCTAATGCACAAACGTAAACCTGCAACATCAAGACGTTTTTTCTTCCTCCGTTTCAAATTATAAGATATTTTGACTTTTTCAGATTCATAAATTTTGCCACGCATCTAGATATATATTATGTCTAAATACATAATAAAAGCTATGAATCTAGAAATATCAAAATGTCTTATAATTTGGGACAGAAGAAGTACTTTTTACTCTCTTTCACTGATAGGTCATCGCAAAATCACAAGTTAAAATGTCCCATGAAGCCTTAATTATTATTAACTCTTCATTAGTAAATACAATGTGCTTTATCCTCCATTAGTGGCTGTTTTGACAATTGACATTATATTTTCTACGTAGCTCTTGCAGTGTCTTGCAAAGGATGGTAGTTTCAACCATGGAGCATGCACACGGTCCTCTCTATTTCATTATTATACTGAAAGGAATTTCAGATAGCAGGGGGCTATTGACATATAATATAACGTACTAGATTGGAAGCATTTGACATGCTTATCAATTTGCATTTGTCTTGGTTACTAATTATAAAAGTATTAAGCAGAACGGACATGCCTATCAATTTGCATTTGTGTACTTGCGGCAGAACGGACGACGATGTGTGACAAGTGGTGGACAAAGAGAAATGTGCTATCGTTGACGACAAAACAAACATGCGTCCACGTCACAGAGACACTGCGTGCGCGCTCAATTGGATGCGCATCTCTATGGCTTATTATATGATGGGACAGCACATCGCACAGGGGGCCGGAAAGTTCAGTACAGAAAAAGTGGAGGTAAGCTCGCTTAGTTCTTGTTAAAAGGGGAGAAATTTTGTTTCAAAAAAAGGGGGAGAAAATAAAACGATTTCAACTGTTTGTTCTTCAATTTCAGGTTTTTCAGATCAAGGCTATCCTCCAGAATACCTGCACAAAGTTTATAATTAGCATGACATGCCTTAGGTTAAGCTAGTAACCTGGCATGTTAGTTTTCTTTCGCCACAGGCATACACGTCACCTACAGGATTTTTCTTTGGTCATAGTACGCCTACTACCGTAAGCATCCCATGATCAAAATATTGTTGACATAGAAGGTGCGTCTCTAAACTCCTTCTATGACGAATCAAAGAAAAATGTCATATATCACTTTCGTCACTAAACATGATGCTTCTAATTAATTGTCAACAAAAACATCACAACACGTTGAATAGGGAGGCACATCGTCAAGAACGTGTCACAATTGACATATTGGGTGACTTGGCGAGTGTGCTCAACAGCTCAAGCTGCCCCTTTCATGTTGCCTTCCCCATGCATCGGCCACCCCAACCATGTTCCCAACCTCATGCTCAGCTTGGTCATATATGGCCACCCCGCACCCATGCCTGACCATAGGACAGCCCTGTGCTCGGCTCACCCACCCACCACTGAGCTAGCTCTGACTCGCTCCGATTAGCTGACATCCACATCCGACCAGTTGTAGCACCAGGCCTCCACTCTGTGTGGGCAACACTTGGCCTTCTACTCGAGGAAAGGTCCCCAACTATATTTCCCATGGGAGTATTGACGTAGTGTCAAATAAAGATATATAATGCATAGATTATTTGTCCAAGGGGAGCGATTCACTACTACATAAATGATTTCGCGAGTTTTATTAACGTAGGCGGACACAATGGGCGGCAGCCTCAGTTAATTGGTGGCTGGGCCTCTATAAATGATTGCATCGAAAAATAATTCATAATTTTTTCATATAAACTTGGATGAAGACAAAATTTATATCAAAATTGTAGCTCTCGACGAGATCTACAATTCCATATTGAAAAGTTTTTGAATTGAAAATGTTTAGGGTCCTAAAATATTGTTGTAAATTTAAAGATTTTGAAATTTAAAATTTAAAATTATCAAACGATCTCGGATGTTGATATGGTCTATACAAAAGTTATAGTTCTCCAGAATCTAAACTTTGTAGTCGAGACGTTTTTAATTTGAAGTCGTTTAGTGTCCCAAATATGTGTTCGATGGTTATAGATTTTGCGATTTAAAATTTAGAATTCCTAAACGATCTCAAATGTCCCAAGTTACAGTTGCTGACTTGAGATACATGTTTGATATTGAAAAAGTTTTTTATTTGAAGTTATCTAGAGTCTCAAATATGTATTTGAAATTCACATAATTTGAGACTCAATTTTTTATTTTTTTCAAACAATCTCGTATGGAGGTACATCTTATACCAAAGTTGTAGTACTTGATAAGATTTAAAACTTCATAGTTAAAAGTTTTTTCTTTTGAGTTCATTTACTAGCCAAAATATCTAATATTTGGTTAGGAAATATTGATATAAAATAGTATCATAATAGATATAGACATGAAAAGAGTGGTGCAGTGGTAGAGACGAGCTAGTGCTCAACGATAGGTTGCCGGTTCGATTCCCAGAAGCCAGTGGTTTGAGGCCCTTCTTAGACAGGAACACCCCTAGCCCTCAAAACTACATGAGACCTTCGATCGAGTAGAGGTCTTAATTTGAAGGTTATTGCTAAAGTTGCCGAATAGAAGCAAGCAAATATACATACTTCCTCTATCCTGTTATGTAGTGTATTCTTGATATTTTAAGGCAAAAGAAGAGAAAATACAAAAGACACATACCCTTACTACATTTCCTAATTAGACACTATTACGAGTGTGATTAATGAAGATTAGTTGATAAATGACAAGTAATGATATAATACCTACCAAATTTGTACTACTATTTAATGCAGAACTATCTCTTGCTCCATCCTAATATTTAGGCATAATTTTTGAATGATTGAATGCACTACCGGACGGAGGGATTATGGGTTTATTTTTGTGCCATGTCGTTATAATCCCAATAATGACTTTCCATTTTTGTAGTTTGAGATTCAACTTGTTTAAAAAATTCGTAACTATTTGGAAGGCAAACTTTATTTATATGAAAATTTAGGATTCAATAAGATCTTGAAGTCATTTAGTTGCTAGAATTAAAGTTGTCCCAAAATTGTAATCAACAACGATCATGTTAGATGAAAGCACACAAGCGCATGTATCTCGGGCGAGACATTTTGGTAGCTTGGCATTGATCTCAGTGTCGAGGAAAAAAATGTGTTTGCTATTTTTTTTGTTCAACTACGCATTTGCATTCCCTCTTCATCCCTGCTGGCTATGTTGAAGACACAGTACTCGTTAGTACTAGAAGTATACCCTACGCGTTGCCACGGGATTTTCTTAAAAATAATTCTGTTATATACTTAGCATTACTATATGTATTATGCATATTGTGTATACATATATATGAATTTGACTGTTATTGTATCAGATCTGGTAAAAAACCGGTAATCTAATAGAAGAAAAGTCAATTGAATATTGAGATTTTATACAATACTTGTGGAAAATTTCGACGGCTCACAACGACCGATCCGATGGCCAGAAAGGCCAAAGGCGATGTGTGACACCCTAATTTTTGCATTATTTAAAAATAGATAAAATTTGATTTAAATATGTATTTGAGTGGGCATTCAAATCTAGGAGATAATAAATTTTTGTGAAATTAAAATTTATCATAAGGTTAGTTACATGTTGATGCACTCATGCCGATGCATTTTTATTTATTGTGGTGACTGCTTTTTATTCCATTGCCAAAAGGTTTAAAAATTAATTGAAATTGGATTTGGAAAATCAATTTAGAAAATAAAAAGGAAATTCTACTCACTCTCCTCCCTCCCTCCATTTCGGCCCGTTGGCCCAACTCCCTCGGCCCGCTCGGTTTTCCCGCTCTTCCCTCCCCCGCGCCTTCCCTCTTGGGCCGCGGCCCAGCCCATCTCGCCAGCGACCGTTGCCGCCCTCCCTCTCGCAGTCACTGGCAGCCGGGGCCCGCATGTCGGCGCCTTCTTCTTCTTCCCCAACCTCCCGCGCCTCTCTCTCGGTCAAGGCCGAAACCGTCGCCCGCGCCCACTTCCTCCCACGTCGTGGGAGCGTCCGCGCCCTGGCTTACATAAAAGAGAGAGCCGGACCCCCTTCACAACCTTCCCCGCTGCCTCTCCCCACTCCATTCTCGCTCGTGAGTCGCCCTACCGCACGGCAGCGTCCCACCGGTGAACTCGTCCGCCTCCCGCCGTGGTCCGCAGCACCCGCTCCCTTCCCGCCTTTGGTTTAGCCGTGGTGAGACTCCCCGTACTCCCCTCTATCTTCCCATGCTATTATTTTCTTGAATGGTAGTCTCTAGAGTCGTTTTTGCGAAGCTCCGGCGAGCCCCCTCCGGGCCGGCCATGGCGAGCGCCGCTCCGGGTCTTCTTCGGCCGTGAGATGCCCTCCATCGAGGTCGCCACCGTCCCCGCTTTCGTCCGGTGCCTTCGGTTCATCAAACCACGCCCCGTAGTGCCCTATTGGGTGCCACCGGCGAGCTTCTCGCCGTCAACAATGGCAGCACCGCCGTCTCCACCCCCCAACTCCGGCGGGCTGCGCCGCCCTCATCTCCCCCCTTTCTTTCCTAGCCGTTCATCGCGAGATCAACGGCCGTGAGCAGCCGATACCCCTTCGCGGGTGCTTTTGCTAAAGGGACCCCGTCCTTTTAAATATTTCCACCCGCAGTCCTCGGCCATTTGTTTAAATCCGAATTTTGATTTATTTTAAATCTGAAAATAGTTTGATCTATTTACAAAATTACCACTGCAGTAAAACGTGTATAAAATCGTCGTTTTAGCTCCGATTCGACCCGTTCAACTTGCGTTAGTTTTGTAATTTCGTAATCTACGTATTAGTGCCACTGATGGACCTGTTAGAAGCTTTTAAGTTTCTCAATTAAGTCTAGTTTGGTAGCTAGTTTTGGAACCTTGTTTCGCGCGTAACTTTTGCGTTGTAGCTTCGTTTTTCGTGCACTTCGCGTCGATGTGATCGTAGCGAGACGTAGAATATTTTCATAAACTTTTTATCTTGTTTTTATACTGCTGGTGTACTATTCTAATTACAGGTTTGTTTGCTATGCTTGAATGCTCCTGAAATGTGTATGTTGCCGTGTTGGTCGAGTTCAGACGGTGAGGAGTACGTTGGGAACCAGGAGAACTTCGAAGACCAGCAGGACCAGCAGCAGTTCGTGAACCAAGGCAAGTATAGCATGGGCCTACCTTGTTGTCCTATTCATTATATAACATACTCATTATGCATGTGTCTAATATTGTTCGACTATAAGGACTTCCTAGCAAATTGATGACCTGTACCTTGATTCCTATGGGGATTAATTGCATTTGGGTAGAATGCTAGTGCTCTAATTAAACATGATCTACACTATGATTAATGGAATCAATGGATAAACATAATGATAATGGTGTTACTATAGGGTGATGGAGCAAATGATGTTGATCATGTTGCCCTAAACCCTCCGTAAGGACTTATCTGTAGGGCAAAAGCTGGGACTTACAGTGCAACCGTGGGAGTTAAATGGCTCTGACTTTGGCTCAGTAGTAGGATCTTTTCTAACTTGTTAGAGGTTACCCGAAAGGGCGCAAGAGGGGCTTGCCACGATGGGTATAGAACTGCCTCTGTTCAGATGTGTATAGCCTGCGGGAATTGTGCCATCGAAAGGGGGTTCTCTATATCTGCCTGCCGAGGAAACCTAGCAGCCCTAACCGGTTAGAGGAGGCCTATGGAAGGCTTCATAGTGTACCCTGCCTGCTCACCTTGGAAGTGTTAGGGGGTCGACGGGCCCCGGGCATATGGGTAACACGACTCACGGGTAAAGATGCACAACCTCTGCAGAGTGTTAAAACTGTTATAACAGCCGTGCTCACGGTCACGAGCGGCCCGGAAAACTCACAGAATAAATGGTTACTTGATACGTGATGAACTATGATGATGAGATCACACTGATGCTTTCTCTTCTTAATTCTAGTAGTGGATCATGTGGGATAAATGGGAGCTTGAGCATAACTTAATAATGAATTGTTGAACTACTAAAAGTGCTAACTGCAGTCAACCGTGTCTAACCATTTTGAGCCTCATGAATCCTCATACTATACTTGCGGAGTACGAATGTACTCACACTTGTTGCTATATTGTTTTTGGGTAAAATCCCGGATGGGTAACAGATGACAGTTTCTACGAGGACTTCCCGGAGGATTTCTAGGTTTGGGTCAACCAGTCGTCCTTCCCTGTGGATCAGACACTACTCCTGAGAGTTGCTATTTACCTTTCCGTTTGTTTATGTAAGAACTACGTGATGTAATAACTTTATGTATGTACTCAGTGATGATACTTCTGTTAATTTGTCGGCTTATGTGTGCGACTATTCCTGGGGCGCACATAAGATGTATGCACTCTATATTGTCCTTTAATTGGAGTGTGACAAATTGGTATCAGAGCTGTGTCGACTGTAGGACGCAAACCTAGGTAGAAATGGTCGTTTCTAGGAGATTGACTTTATTTATTTATTTGCTACTACCTCACTCTTGATATTTTATTAAAAATTTTATGCTCTATTCTTTATTCTATTGCATAAAATATTGACTCTGATAATATTTTATATCAAAACTATAGATGCCTCGCCTCAGTGCCGCTGCCTACGTTGCCCAGTTCGTTCCAGCAGCACCTCCTCCACCAGCACCACCAGCAGTACCACCAGTGCAGCCAGAGGTCGTCCACATCACTGACGAGGGAGAGGAGGAACCTATGGAGGAGGAGGCATTTTCAGATGCTGCATCTGATGGACCCGCTTCGACCTCCGTGGCTGCACCCATCCCACATGTGGATGCGCCAGTCCCCGCTGCTACACCTCCACCAGCGTCCCAGGCCGCTTCTACACCAACACCAGTGCCCTCCCCAGCTGCATCAGAGGAGCCAGAAGAGATAGGATGGTCCACCAGGAACAAGTTTAAGGAAGCTCCCGAAGATGCCCACTACCACCACCTCCTCACCACCATGCTAGCTGAGTACTATCCAGAGTTTGCTGCCTCTGTGAAGTACTACTGTGCGGAGCACACACATCCAGTGGAGGCGATGTACTGGAAGACCAATGTGATCATCACCGCCTGGAACAACACCGACCAATCTCAGGATATTGTGACCACCCATAGCCACCGAGCCAGGCGTGCCAGTGCCTATGACAGCATGGAAGATGTTGCGCAGGCGGCGTACCTGCATTACCATGGTAGGCGTTTTGAGGATATGCAGAACGATCGCTACCGGTATCTCCCACGCTATGACCCGAGGGAGAAGACATGGGTGGTGTTGGCTCCTCCAGCTTCTGATCCCACCTTGGACACCACAGTGAGGCACCTCAGCGCCATGCAGGAGGTCAACGAAGCACTCAGGGAAGAGCTTCGTGCAGCTCAAAAATCTGAAAAGCGCCTTCAGAACCAGATAGATGAGATGGCCGTTCAGCTAGGACAGCCTACCATTTACAAGAAGAAGGCTAGGGTGTTCACCATGGTGGATCGCGCTCCTTAGATGTTTGCAGCCCCGTCTTGCTAAATGCGTTTTAGAATCGAGAGTCGTGTCAAGTTTGTGTATGTTTTGTGAACTTTTCGTTGTATCGTTGGTTGTGTTGATGGACTTGAATGATTTGGAGTTTGTGTGATTGCTGGAACAGTGTGGGCTTGTCCACATGTTCTTTTTATCAAAACCTTAAGTTAGTGTTTGTTTAACTTAGTTGGGGTTTAATTTCTGCTTTACTGCTGTGCTGTTTCTCAGAGCAGTCTGCAATGTTTGTCTCATATCTCTAAATCTCTACGTCCAAAAATTATGAAATTTTTGTGAAAAGAACTAGACTTGTGTACCTCTCATTTCCCACTGGAATCACCTCATTATCAATTCTGGTTTGAGAGATATGCCTGCTACAACCTGGCAAGTCTGTGCAGTCTGTAACCTAGAACAGAAATTGTTTAGCTCAGTTTTTTGATGATGTTGCCGTCTGTATCAGTGAAAAAGTTCTATACAAAAGTTGTAGCAGACTCTTTAAGCTTTCCAACGATGTAAGCCACGCCTATTTTGGATTTCTGGAACTTGAGTTACACTCCAGTTTTCGGTCTGCTGTTGTAGACACTCGTCCAGAAATTTTCAGTTATGTTATTTACCTTTTGTAAATAATTTGTAAATTTTTGGGAGATCTCTAAAGTTTGCACATTTTCTTGGAAACAGATGGCTGCCAGAGGAGGACGTGGCCGAGGCCGTGGCCGTGGTCGTGGACACGGAGCCTTGGTGGATCCACCTCCGCCACCGCCGGTGACCATTGAGTAGTTGATGGCCATGCAAGCGCAGCTCATGCAGACTGTGATGGACCGTCTCGGTGAGCAACCCGCAGGAGCACCCCCACCTGTGCAGGTCCGTGACAAGCGTGGTGAGTTTCTGAAGGGACGCCCACCTGTGTTCACCCACGCCTCTAAACCTATGGAGGCGGATGACTGGCTGAGAGCTGTGGAAAAGCAGCTAAACATTGCTCAGTGCAACGACTTGGAGAAAGTCTTGTACGCCTCAGGCCAACTCCAAGGAGCTGCTCAGGATTGGTGGGAGTCATTCCAGTATGGACGTCCAGAGAATGCTCCAGAGGTCACATGGAAAGAGTTCACGGAGAACTTTAGGTCCTATCACATCCCTGAGGGACTTATTGAGTTGAAGCAAGAGGTGTTCCGGGCTCTCAAGCAAGGGTCCATGTCTGTGGCGGAATACCGCGACAAGTTTGCACAACTGTCGCGATATGCCCCGGCTGAAGTGGCTAGGGATTCTGACAAACAGCGCCATTTTCTGAAGGGGCTGTATGATGGACTCCAACTGCAGCTGATGTCCAACAAATATGCCAGTTTCCAAGAGTTGGTGGACCGTGCCATTGTAATTGATAACAAGCGTAAGGAAATGGACCTCAAGAAGAGGAAGCTCCAGGGACAGGCATCGGGTAGCAACACTCGCCCGCGAGCCTTCCCGCAGCAAGGTTTCCCGCAGAGGAACCAAGGGCCACCCAACCAATGGAACAAAGGCCAGTACCCCCAGAGGAACCAGTACCAGCAGCGTCCCCAGTACCCACCGCAGTTGGGTAATCAGAGTCAGCAGCGCCCCCAGCAACAGCAAGCTAGCAACCAAGCTCCACGTCAGGGAGTGCCCAACAATGCCCCAATCAAGAATGGCACCCCAGGCAACCCCAATGCCTGTTACAACTGTGGAGAGGTGGGACACTATTCGTACCAGTGCCCGAAGAAGCAGAACCGGCATGCCCCGCAGAACCAGCAGAACAACCAGAGACCCAACGCTCGACCTCCGTTCACTGGCAAGGTGAACCATGTGTCGTCGGAATCAGCTCAGGAGGCGCCTGAGGTTATGCTGGGTACGTTTAGCGTCAACTCCATCTCCGCTACCATACTTTTTGATTCCGGTGCCTCGCATTCTTTCATATCCCAAGCTTTTGTTAGAATGCATAGCATACCCCTGTGTGCCATGAAGGATCCCATGCTAGTTAATTCACCGGGGGGTAGCATGCCAGCAAATTATTGGAGCCCTTCTACTAGTATATTTTTAAGGGGGGTAGCTTTCAAGGTAAATCCAATTGTTCTGAGAACCGCTGGAATTGACCTCATCCTGGGAATGGATTGGATGAAGCAACATAGGGCAGTGATACAATGTCAGGAGAAGTCTGTGGTTGTGACATCTCCAAGTGGTGATAGAATTTGTGTTGAAGTGGAAGTGCAAGCTCAACCTACCGCCACCGTCAACCAGCTGAACGATGTTGCTAACCAGGAGAACCAGGTGGTGGATGAATTCCCGGACGTGTTCCCCGATGAATTGCCAGGTATGCCACCCGATCGCGACATCGAATTCCTTATCGAGCTTTTACCTGGAACTGCACCCATAGCTAAGAGACCATATAGAATGGGGGTAAACGAATTAGAGGAACTAAAGAAACAAATTAAGGAATTGCAAGAGAAAGGTTTTATTCGTCCTAGTTCTTCACCTTGGGGAGCACCTGTTATATTTGTGGATAAGAAAGATGGCACACGAAGGATGTGTGTCGATTATAGGTCCCTTAATGAAGTCACCATCAAGAACAAATACCCACTCCCTAGAATTGATGATTTATTTGATCAGCTGAAAGGTGCTTGTGTGTTCTCAAAAATTGACCTCCGTTCTGGATATCACCAACTAAAAATTCGTGCATCTGACATACCCAAGACAGCATTTACTACCAGATATGGCCTTTATGAGTACACAGTGATGTCTTTTGGACTGACAAATGCACCTGCATACTTTATGTATCTAATGAACAAAGTATTCATGGAGTACTTGTATAAGTTTGTAGTGGTATTCATAGATGATATCCTAGTATTCTCCAAAAATAAAGAGGAACATGCTGAACACTTGAGGTTAGTCTTACAAAAACTCAGGGAACATAAATTGTATGCAAAAAGGAGCAAATGTGAGTTCTGGCTGAAAGAAGTATCTTTTCTGGGACATGTGGTCTCTAACGGTGGAATAGCCGTAGATCCCAGTAAAGTGCAAGATGTGTTGAATTGGAAAGCCCCAGTCAATGCTAGTGAAATCCGTAGCTTTTTGGGTTTGGCTGGATACTATAGAAGGTTTATTGAAGGGTTCTCTAAGCTAGCCAAGCCTATGACAGCCCTATTAGAGAAGAATGCTAAATTTGTTTGGTCAGACAAATGTCAGGCCAACTTTGAGGAGCTAAAGAAAAGGTTGACAACGGCCCCAGTGTTGACCCTACCTGATTTAAGTAAGAGCTTCTCTATTTATTGTGATGCATCTCGCCTAGGCCTTGGATGTGTGCTTATGCAAGAAGGAAAGGTTGTGGCCTATGCATCCAGGCAGTTGAGAAAGCATGAACTGAATTACCCAACCCATGACTTGGAATTAGCCGCAGTTGTCCATGCTCTGAAAATCTGGAGGCATTATTTGATCGGACATAAGTGTGACATCTACACTGACCACAAGAGTTTAAAATATATATTTACTCAGTCTGAGTTGAACTTAAGGCAACGTCGTTGGCTGGAATTAATTAAAGACTATGATCTGGAAGTGCATTATCATCCTGGAAAGGCAAATGTTGTTGCCGATGCACTTAGCCGGAAGAGCTATGCCAACGGACTTCAGTTGACATTTATACCAGCAGAGTTGCAAGCTGAAATAGAACATCTCAACTTGGGTTTTGTCAATAATGTAGTAGAATTGGCTATAGAACCTACATTGGAGCAAGAGATATGTAAAGGTCAGTTGGAGGATGAGAAATTAAAGGAGATTGCTGAGCATGTAGTGGTTGGAAAGGCACCATGTTTCCGGTTGGATGAGAATGGTACTCTATGGTTTGGAAAAAGGATATGTGTACCTGAAGTGAAAGCTATCCGTGATATGATTCTGCGAGAGGCACATGATTCTGCATATTCTATACACCCTGGGAGCACCAAGATGTACTTGGACCTCAAAGAGAAGTATTGGTGGTATGGTTTGAAACGGGATGTGGCTGAGTATGTGGCCATATGTGATACTTGTCAAAGGGTGAAGGCTGAGCACCAAAGGCCTGCAGGATTGTTGCAACCAATGAAAATACCAGAGTGGAAATGGGAAGAAGTTGGTATGGACTTCATTACTGGATTGCCCCACACTCAACAAGGATATGATTCGATCTGGGTAATAGTGGATCGACTCACTAAGGTAGCCCACTTCTTGCCAGTCAAGACCACTTATAGTGGTGCAAAGTTAGCGGAGTTGTATATGGAGAGAATAGTATGTCTACATGGGGTTCCAAAGAAGATCGTATCTGACCGAGGAACTCAGTTTACATCACATTTTTGGCGTAAGGTACACAGTGCTTTGGGGACCAAGTTAAATTTTAGTTCGGCGTATCATCCCCAAACTGATGGGCAGACCGAAAGGACAAATCAAATCTTGGAAGATATGTTGAGAGCTTGTGCCTTACAGTATGGGACTAGTTGGGATAAGAGTTTGTCATATGCTGAGTTTTCATACAACAACAGTCACCAGAAAAGTCTCAAGATGGCGCCATTCGAAGCTTTATATGGATGAAAGTGTAGAACACCTCTATTCTGGAATCAGACAGGTGAGACCCAAGTGTTTGGACCTGATGTCCTACGCAATGCAGAGGAACAAGTGAGGATGATCAGGGATAATTTGAGAGTAGCACAGTCTAGACAGAAGAGCTATGCTGATACCCGAAGGAGAGAGTTGAGTTTCCAAGTAGGTGAATATGTGTATTTGAAGGTGTCACCAATGAGAAATGTGAGAAGATTCAATATGAAGGGCAAGTTAGCACCGAGATATGTGGGACCTTTCAAGATACTGGAGAGACGTGGAGAAGTGGCTTATCAATTGGAATTGCCAGAAAGTTTATCAGGTGTGCATGATGTGTTCCATGTTTCACAGTTGAAAAAGTGTTTGCGGGTACCAGAGGAGCAGATTCCCTTGGAGGAGCTACTGTTAAAGAAGATCTCACGTATGAGGAGCATCCGGTAAAGATTCTTGAAACTGCAGAAAGAGTTACCAGGAGCCGCACTATAAAGATGTGCAGAGTGCAATGGAATCGTTATTCAGAAGATGAGTCTACTTGGGAAAGAGAAGAAGATCTGAGAAAGTCTTATCCGCAGCTTTTTGAGTAAGCATCATCCAATCTCGAGGACGAGATTCTCTTAAGGGGGGTAGAATTGTGACACCCTAATTTTTGCATTATTTAAAAATAGATAAAATTTGATTTAAATATGTATTTGAGTGGGCATTCAAATCTAGGAGATAATAAATTTTTGTGAAATTAAAATTTATCATAAGGTTAGTTACATGTTGATGCACTCATGCCGATGCATTTTTATTTATTGTGGTGACTGCTTTTTATTCCATTGCCAAAAGGTTTAAAAATTAATTGAAATTGGATTTGGAAAATCAATTTAGAAAATAAAAAGGAAATTCTACTCACTCTCCTCCCTCCCTCCATTTCGGCCCGTTGGCCCAACTCCCTCGGCCCGCTCGGTTTTCCCGCTCTTCCCTCCCCCGCGCCTTCCCTCTTGGGCCGCGGCCCAGCCCATCTCGCCAGCGACCGTTGCCGCCCTCCCTCTCGCAGTCACTGGCAGCCGGGGCCCGCATGTCGGCGCCTTCTTCTTCTTCCCCAACCTCCCGCGCCTCTCTCTCGGTCAAGGCCGAAACCGTCACCCGCGCCCACTTCCTCCCACGTCGTGGGAGCGTCCGCGCCCTGGCTTACATAAAAGAGAGAGCTGGACCCCCTTCACCGCCTTCCCCGCTGCCTCTCCCCACTCCATTCTCGCTCGTGAGTCGGCCTACCGCGCGGCAGCGTCCCACCGGTGAACTCGTCCGCCTCCCGCCGTGGTTCGCCGCACCCGCTCCCTTCCCGCCTTTGGTTTAGCCGTGGTGAGACTCCCCGTACTCCCCTCTATCTTCCCATGCTATTATTTTCTTGAATGGTAGTCTCTAGAGTCGTTTTTGCGAAGCTCCGGCGAGCCCCCTCCGGGCCGGCCATGGCGAGCACCGCTCCGGGTCTTCTTCGGCCGTGAGATGCCCTCCATCGAGGTCGCCACCGTCCCCGCTTTCGTCCGGTGCCTTCGGTTCATCAAACCGCGCCCCGTAGTGCCCTATTGGGTGCCACCGGCGAGCTTCTCGCCGTCAACAATGGCAGCACCGCCGTCTCCACCCCCCAACTCCGGCGGGCTGCGCCGCCCTCATCTCCCCCCTTTCTTTCCTAGCCGTTCATCGCGAGATCAATGGCCGTGAGCAGCCGATACCCCTTCGCGGGTGCTTTTGCTAAAGGGACCCCGTCCTTTTAAATATTTCCACCCGCAGTCCTCGGCCATTTGTTTAAATCCGAATTTTGATTTATTTTAAATCCGAAAATAGTTTGATCTATTTACAAAATTGCCACTGCAGTAAAACGTGTATAAAATCGTCGTTTTAGCTCCGATTCGACCCGTTCAACTTGCGTTAGTTTTGTAATTTCGTAATCTACGTATTAGTGCCACTGATGGACCTGTTAGAAGCTTTTAAGTTTCTCAATTAAGTCTAGTTTGGTAGCTAGTTTTGGAACCTGGTTTCGCGCGTAACTTTTGCGTTGTAGCTTCGTTTTTCGTGCACTTCGCGTCGATGTGATCGTAGCGAGACGTAGAATATTTTCATAAACTTTTTATCTTGTTTTTATACTGCAGGTGTACTGTTCTAATTATAGGTTTGTTTGCTATGCTTGAATGCTCCTGAAATGTGTATGCTGCCGTGTTGGTCGAGTTCAGACGGTGAGGAGTACGTTGGGAACCAGGAGAACTTCGAAGACCAGCAGGACCAGCAGCAGTTCATGAACCAAGGCAAGTATAGCATGGGCCTACCTTGTTGTCCTATTCATTATATAACATACTCATTATGCATGTGTCTAATATTGTTCGACTATAAGGACTTCCTAGCAAATTGATGACCTGTACCTTGATTCCTATGGGGATTAATTGCATTTGGGTAGAATGCTAGTGCTCTAATTAAACATGATCTACACTATGATTAATGGAATCAATGGATAAACATAATGATAATGGTGTTACTATAGGGTGATGGAGCAAATGATGTTGATCATGTTGCCCTAAACCCTCCGTAAGGACTTATCTGTAGGGCAAAAGCTGAGACTTACAGTGCAACCGTGGGAGTTAAATGGCTCTGACTTTGGCTCAGTAGTTGGATCTTTTCTAACTTGTTAGAGGATACCCGAAAGGGCGCAAGAGGGGCTTGCCACGATGGGTATAGAACTGCCTCTGTTCAGATGTATATAGCCTGCGGGAATTGTGCCATCGAAAGGGGTTCTCTATATCTGCCTGCCGAGGAAACCTAGCGGCCCTAACCGGTTAGAGGAGGCCTATGGAAGGCTTCATAGTGTACCCTACCTGCTCACCTTGGAAGTGTTAGGGGGTCGACGGGCCCCGGGCATATGGGTAACACGACTCACGGGTAAAGATGCACAACCTCTGCAGAGTGTTAAAACTGTTATAACAGCCGTGCTCACGGTCACGAGCGGCCCGGAAAACTCATAGAATAAATGGTTACTTGATACGTGATGAACTATGATGATGAGATCACACTGATGCTTTCTCTTCTTAATTCTAGTAGTGGATCATGTGGGATAAATGGGAGCTTGAGCATAACTTAATAATGATTAATAATGAATTGTTGAACTACTAAAAGTGCTAACTGCAGTCAACCGTGTCTAACCTTTTTGAGCCTCATGAATCCTCATACTATACTTGCGGAGTACGAATGTACTCACACTTGTTGCTATATTGTTTTTGGGTAAAATCCCGGATGGGTAACAGATGACAGTTTCTACGAGGACTTCCCGGAGGATTTCTAGGTTTGGGTCAACCAGTCGTCCTTCCCTGTGGATCAGACACTACTCCTGAGAGTTGCTATTTACCTTTCCGTTTGTTTATGTAAGAACTACGTGATGTAATAACGTTATGTATGTACTCAGTGATGATACTTCTGTTAATTTGTCGGCTTATGTGTGCGACTATTCCTGGGGCGCACATAAGATGTATGCACTCTATATTATCCTTTAATTGGAGTGTGACACGATGGGAGGCGATTGCTATGTATATGACCGGTGGGCCAGATGCGCTAAATCGCTTCCCATCGCCTCTAAAACTGAGGGGGGAGGCGATGCCAAATAAAGGATGGCTAATTGCGTTTTTGTAGTCTTTTTTCTAATCAAGGGTATTAAGGTAACTTTATAAATACAAAATTTTATGTTTTGAGTATAATAATTAAGGCTATTACTATTGTTATTAGATGAATAAAAACACAGCGACCGATTGTCACATGGAGCTGTCGCCGCCGCCTTCTAGGTTTCACTCGCCGCTACTGCACGGAGCCGCCGCCACCCAAGTTCGTCCGCGCGCCTAATGCTGCTCCTTTGGCGGCGTGCCGGGCAGCCCTAACCTGCGCCCTGCGCCCGCTACCCTTATCGGTCGCGTTCATGGTTCAATTTGCCTTTTTCGCGGACAGACGAGGGTCCCCGGCTCACCGGGCTCGCGGAAGCAGGCCACGAGGTCGTGGGCGGACGGCCACGCACGGGCTCCGGGCCGGTGGCGGTCATGCGCATCTAGAGGAGCCGCGCCATGCCTGGAAGCCGCCGGGGCCTGCATGGAGAGGGACAAGTCTGACTGTAGATAACAAACAAAAAATAATAGAAGAACCTACATCATATTACTGCTATTTACTATAATTGCCATTAATATAAGTACGAATGTATATATTAATGATATTATATGCATTGACAGTTCATTTCTTGCGTTAATTACTGTTCACTGATTTTTTTTTTCAAATTCGCCCCCCTTTAATTTTTCTCAAGCTCCGCCACTGACGGAGTGGGTGGAGCAGGACGAGCCCGCGCGTGTCCTTCACTGTCCGCGAGTTCGGTGACGGCACCCGCAAGCTCCGCCGCGTCCGCTTCAGGCAAGTCAATGGCCATGCCGGAACAATCGAGCAGGGCCAAAACGATCCTTTTTTCTTGCCTGACGTAGGCTGCCAGTGAGCTGATAGTGATTTGCAAAATAAGAAAAGGGGCCAAAAACGATCATTTTTTCTTGCCTGACGTAGGCTGCTAGTGGGCTGATAGTGATTTGCGAAATAAGAAAAGGGCCTGGAGCAAGAAACTGCCAATGTCATTAGGAGCCGTAACAGAGAGATCAAGAGTAGCAAGGTAACAGAGAGATCAAGAGTAGCAAGTATGTATGATTCGGAAGTTAAAACAGCTGAGTCGGTCTGCTCTTTTATGTTGGGTGAGTCAGCGGTAAATGGGCGAGGTGGTACTAACCACTGCCGCCTTATTCACGTTGATGGCAGCACAACAAACATTGTCGCAGCCCAGCGCCCCACCTTGGCCCATGAACGGCCCATGTCTGCTCCTCGCTTCAGCGCGGCAGGACGCTGGCCCAGCATCCGCGTCCGGCCTTATATTGCCTTCGTGGGCTGCAATTGTATATGACGCGTTCAGTTGGGGGGAGTTGTTCAGAACCATGAGGAGAAGCAACTTCAGGAAACTGGACGTCGACAACATTCAGATCGTGGATCTCAGGAAGGGCCACCAGCGCGTGCACGTCCTGTTGATGATCAAGGTCCGGGCGAGGGCGGGCGGCGGCGCACGGCGAGGGGCGGCGGTGGCGCACGGCGGACGAGGGCTGGCCGGCGGCGGCGGTGCAAGGCAGATGAGGGTGGGCCGGCGGCGGCTATGGTGAGGACGAGGGCGAGAGAGACATCCGGTGTTTCTTTTTTTGACAGGGGAGGAGTCGGGCGGATGGAGAGGGGATGAAGATAAGTGGTATTTGTGCAATGACTAAAATACCCTTTTTTAATAAAATCAATAATTTGTGGAAGCGATGAGAAGCGATTACAAGTACTGTAAAAGGACTCTTGAATATTTGATTACATTATAGAGGAATAGGTGATGAAACAAATAATGTATGTAGATGACTTATATATTAATAGATTAAAGATTTAAATTATTTCACATGATAGAGATGGCATGAACATTTTTTTAATTAATAAGGGATGATATAGACTTAGTGGGAAATGATGTGGACACCTTTCATGAGGAGATAGAACATCATGAACATTTTTTGTAATTAATAAGGGATGATGTAGACTTAGTGGGGAATGATGTGGACTCCTTTCATAGAGAGATAGAATATTCAGTGGGTTCATTTAGTGGGGAATGATGTGGACACATTTTTTAAAGAGAGAAATCATCTAGTAAGATTTAGCTTTATAAGAGTATATAAATTCATGTAATCTACACTTTATTTGTAGACTTGAAACACCCTGCGATTGGTGTTTTAAAACTTAAAAGGCGTTACCGAGAAACAGCAAATTTTAATTATAAAATCACAAAATCTGCCGTACAAAAAGGGACGTAGATAGCTGGTACAAGGATTTTACGCCTTATTTAAGGACTCGTAGATTGCTGTTGCTATGATTTCTGCACCATATTTAAAGGGGCATAGATTGCTGCTACAATGATTTTACACCGTATATATTTACAGGGGCAAATCATTACTCAAATTATTAGTTACCAAAATTTAACAATTATTAGTTACCAAAATAAGTGTTTTTGCATGTCTTTATAGAGGACAACAGCCTCTCTATAAATACTAAACACATCAGCTGTCTTGGTTTATACCTTGCACTCCACATACACACAGGATACACCATGACGTCGTTCTACCAGAAACAATTGCAGTGGTCGTCGGCTTCACATTGGCCTTGCTCATCGCGTCAAATGGTGAAAAAACTTCCTCATTTGGTGAGTGTTGACAGGAGAACATTTCGCAGCTCAACGCAAACTTATAGTTCACTAATGCTGCCCTGTTCGCTTGAGCTTATCAGCCAGAATTAGCCAGTCATTCAGCAGTGTTTTTCTCTCACAACAAATCAACATCCACATCAATAGTAGGCGCAGAAACCATCGGCCGAATAGGGTCACATTGGCCTGGCTCATCGCGTCAAATGGTGAAAAAACTTCCTCATTTGGTGAGTGTTGGCAGGAGAACATTTCGCAGCTCAACGCAAACTTATAGTTCACTAATGCTGCCCTGTTCGCTTGAGCTTATCAGCCAGAATTAGCCAGTCATTCAGCAGTGTTTTTCTCTCACAACAAATCAACATCCACATCAATAGTAGGCGCAGAAACCATCGGCCGAATAGGGTCTAAATCTCCAAATTAACAAATAAACTCTAATGGTTGCAGGCGGATCAGCACTCTGCGATTCGAGCACGGGTGTCACCTGCACGTCCGACGCGGGTTGCGTGACCATCTGCAAGCAAAGGGCTGGACAAAACTACGTCTATGGCTACTGCTCCCCGGAGCCTAACGCTGTCGGCGGCGGCCGTTCATGCGTGTGCGTCGAGCGGTGTGGTGTGCAATTGACGCCGCCGCCGCTGGAGAAGCCGGCGATGGCGAAGCCAGCATGGCGCAGGATGGGAATGCTAGACTGATTATTTTTTTGTTAAGTGGATCTGCACATGAAAGGCTGAACGCCTTTGATATCATCTCGATCTGCTCTTGTGCAATGTACCCAAATCCTATTGTGGGAACAAATCTCAAGTAAACCTAATTGATTCATGCGTGTCAAAAGACGTAGGAGTAGATATGGATCGTTCAAATTCCAATCAAACAATAGTGGTTTGGGTAAACTTAGATTTGATTCATTTGGATTTGGATTTGGATTGCATATTCATCGCCATGTCATCCAAAATCAATCGAAGAACAACTCAAATTTTAGGGTCTATTTCAATGTCCTTGGACTTTGGATGCGGAGCCACAGTCATTTTCCTTCTATCATGTTTCTAATATAAGGTGGTGGGGTCATTTTTAATAAATCTTTGTCAATCTCACTAAAACTTTAAGGTGTAAATGCGATTTCTAAGTCAAGGTCCTCGAATTTTAAGTGAAACCCACATTAGATCCAGTTACAGTATAACCTACATAATGTGGTAGGCTGCATATTGACTATAGTGTCATTTTCAACAAATTTGTGTCAATGTTTACTAACAAAATTTTAAGGTGTGAACACACATGGTTACATGTGGGTCCACATGTTGTTCTATTGAGATTAGCATCACTACAAGAAATTTATGGGTCCATGATGAACAATTTACATCACAAATCCTGGAAATTTCGTCATAGTATCACAGTTTATGATATTTTTATGATGAAAACCCGTTGATCATAGGTCATGCATGTTCCATGCTTTTATGATGAAATGTGATTTTTTGTTATTGATTTTTTTTACCATCCTTAGTGCTTCATAAATTTATGATATTTTTTGTCATATAATCTGTGCTAAAAAAGTCACTAAGTACCTTAGGCCTGGTAAGGACCATGAAGTGTCATGACTATTAATGAGCCAAATGTATATGTGGGCCTAATTAATTACAGACCAAGCCAATTTAATTTACACCTGTTAGGGCCTAATTATGTTATATAGTCTTCTCTTTTTTTTCTTGTCTTGACTCATTTATGCACAAGGATAGAATCATCCCATTTACTCATTTAGGATCTTGGACAGAACCGCCCATCTAGACATCCAAGACAAAAATCATCCCTTTTAAATTTCACAAGATAATACACCCATTTTAGACTTTGCCACCTCAGAATTTATCTATTATTGCCCATATATGCAGCAACCACAGCCCATATATCAACCCATAATATAATATATTGTAACACCCTAAATTTTTGAATATTTTTAAATAGGGAATTTGATTTACTTACGCAATTTCGTGAGCATTTTAACCTAGTCAAATGATATTGTGTTTAAAATAAAATCAAATATAGGGTTAAATGAGTGTTTGTGCATACATGCCGTTGCATATTTTTAATTGTTTTGATTGGTTTATTTCTAGAAGGAAATTATTTCAAAAATCATTTGAAAATGTATTTGAAATGTTAGAAAAGAAAAAGGAAAAAAATGATTTCTTTCTCAGCTCGGGCCGAAAGCCCAGCTTCTTTCCCCGCACTTTTCTTCTTGGCCCAGCCGTGTTTTTCTGTTTGGGCCGAAGCCAGCAACCGGCCGCGCCATGGGCCGGCCCATCCAACCGGTGCCGCAGGCTGCCTCGGCCCTCTCTTCTCTTGTCTCTATGACGCGCCGGGCCCGCTTGACAGCGTCGTCCCCTTCCTCTCGTTCGTAACCGAGTTGGACACTCGACGTGGCCGTGGAGTCCGACGTTGCCCGAGCTCCCTAGTCCTTGCCCAACACGTCGGTGTGCCCCTCATAAATAGCGGCCGTGACTCCACCGCCTCCATCCCAATCTTAACCGCAAGCTTCGCCTCAACCCCTTGCTACCGCAGCCGCCATTAAAGCCGCCTCTTGAGCTCGGAAGTGGCGACGGAATCGCCGACTCGGACGTCTTCGGAAGCTTGCGACGGGTTTGGGTCACTTCTTTGAGGAAGCCAAGCCCTTTTTCTTCTTCTATAGCCACCGGTGTTGTCTAGTTGCTCACCCTACCGTGCACAGGAGTCCGCCGCCCGCCATTGAAGGTTGCCCATCGTCCATCGCCTGTTCTCGCCTCCGTGTTCATCCCGGGTGAGTTCGCGTTTGCCTCCTCTATCTCCCGGTGAAGATTGCTCGTTGAATCGTGCCCGGAGTCGTCGGATTTAACAACGCCGATGAGTAATTGCTCATCGCCGGCCAACCCGCCGCCGTCGGGCTACAGTGCCGGCCAGAATCCCCTCCCTCTCACCCTCCGATCAGATCTCGACCGCCCGTTTGAGATCCAACGTTCCAGATTGAGAGATACCCCTTCGGGTGTCACTTTTTCTAAAGAGTCCCTCGGGTTTTCTATAATTATGCCCGCCATCCTCGAATCCGATTAAAAATTCAGTTTTTATTTATTTTAAATCGTAATTAAGTTTAGTTTATTTATGATTCTGCCACTGTGTTTAGTTGCTTATAACTTCTCCGTTTTAACTCCAATTTGATCCGTTCAAGTTGCGTTAGGTTCATAATTTCATACTCTACCTATTAGTACTGCTGTATAGTAGATTTTACATTTTTAAAATTCGAGGTTAGATTTAATCTATTACTTTAATAAAGTAAATCTTGTTTAAATCATAACTTTTCCGTTTTAGCACCGATTTACGTGAACTTCGCGTCTGTGTGACCCTAGAGCGATGTAGATTTGTTATAAAAGCTTTTCATCTTATTTTACTACTGTTGGTGTACTGTTCCAATTGTAGCTTTGTTTGCTTTGCATGATTGCCCTTGGATGATTGTTGTTGATGTGCTAATCGAGAATAGACGGTGATCAGTTCGTTGGTGATCAAGAGAACTTTTACGAGTCGGATCAACAGGATCAGCTAGATCAAGGCAAGTATAGCATGGGATTATCCTTGTTACCTATTCACTTTAATTCACTTAATTCATGCTGCATGTGTCTCCTTGTTAAGGATGCCTTAGTATTGATCTTGTTCCTTGAATCCTATGGTTATTGGCATTGGGTAGTGGCTAGTGCTCACATAAACAATGATCTTGTAATTTGACTAATGATATATGCAATAACTCTAAAAGATGATTTTTAGCAACAGGGAACAAGAGGGCTAGAGTTTTCTCTAGATTCCTCTCCGCAAGGACTTATCTGTAAGCGAACATCCGGGACTTACAGTACAGCTGTGAGGGCTACATGGCTCTGGCTTTAGTCATATAAGAGGACTTTTTCTAGCTTGTTAGTGGTTACCTTTATGGCGCAAAAGGGGTTGTGTTCCGGGTTGGGTGTAGTGCGGCTCCTGTCCCTATGAGTATAGGCTGCATGTCATTGTGCCATATGGAAGGGGGGCTCTACATTTGCAGGCCACAGAAACCTAGCGGCCCTAACTTGTTAGATGAACCTTGGAAAGACTTCATAGTGAAACTTGATTGTCCAATGGGGAGTCATGACCTCGGGCTTTTGGGGATCACGACTCACAGTGAAAGTGTACAACCTCTGCAGAGTGTAAAACTGGTATATCAGCCATGCTCACGGTCACGAGCGGCCTTGGACCCTTACGGAATAGAGATCACTATTAATTTACTTGTTCTTGCTATTCATTATTCTCTTTACATGATCATGTGTTTATTATGGGAATATTACCTATTTGATGCTACTCAATTGCTTAAAATATGATCAACTAAAAGCTACATGCAGTGAGCCAGTGTCTATCTTACTTGAGCTTCATGAACCCCATGTTACACTTGTTGAGTACTTTTGTGCTCACCCTTGCATTCCTCCACCACAGGATGGAATCCCGAAAGTGCAAATAGTGACTACTACTACTACTTTCCTGAAGATTACTAGACTTGTGGTCAACCAGTTGACGTGCCTGTGCTATGGAGCTAGCTACCACGATATTTATACCATGTTTCCGCTTAATTACGTGAAGACTCTGTGATATTATTCGTTATGTAATAAACATTTGTGATGATACTATTTATATTTGTCATCTTATATGTGATTGATCTCTAGGCGCACATAAGACTATGCATTCCATTTGTTCCTTAAAAATGGGTGTGACAGATTGGTATCAGAGCTATGTTGACTGTAGGACGCAAGCCTAGTTAGCAGTGGTCGTTTTAGTTCTCTTTTCTTCACTTGTTTCATGCTTACCACTTTACTCTTGATAATTGCTAAATTATAATGCTTCTTTCGCCTCATTCTATTATGAAAATATTGCCTCTAATTTCGACTTACCCTTGGATTAAAATCTGTAGATGCCTCGTGCCCGCAAGACTGCCCGTATCACCACTGGAGGTTACTATCCACCCCGTTCTTTGGAGGAACCAGAAGAGCTTCAGGAGGAACCAGAAGAGCTTCAGGAGGAACCCGAAGAGCTTCAAGAGGAACTGGAAGACACTACACTAACCCCGCCATCAACACCAGATCAAGCGCCAGAACCAGTTTGCCTCAAGAGGAAATTGAACCTAAGGAGGAGGTTATCTATTTGAGTGATGATGAAGATGTTGAGCTTGCTCATAATGGAGGACAGCCCCCTTCGCCTCCACAAGGTGGTTCCGCTGAAATTGGTGTACCGTCCCTTCCTATGGGCCGGATTACAAGGATCCATCACAAATCAAGCCATGACACTCCGTCACACCACCGACTGGGTGACATGCTTAATGTCTACTTCACAGATTGGGATCCTGCAATTGAGTATGTCTGCTGGGAGCATAAGCACCCGTTGGAAGCTACTTATTAGAAGTGCAGTGTGCGTATCTTCGTTAAGAACAATGAGTTGGGCACCTTTTTGCTGGACCGGTGTTTTTCCCATAGTGGTCGTCGTGCCACCATAGAAGATGGCATAGAAGATGCAGCCTTTGAAGCATGCTTGGGACTTCGTCACCTTCGCTATGAGATTATGCAAGATGATCAATATCGCTATTTTCCCCATGGAGACCCAGAGTATGGATGGGTAATGACGAACCCTGGGAATTTGGATTTAGTTCCTCGGGTCATGGTGGATTTTGGTCATGACATGATGGTGACAAATCGTCGGTTGGTAGCCCTAGTTAAAGCTTTGGGAAAAGATGTCAAGAGGTATCAAGAAGTGATAGATGGCTTAAGGATTGACCAAGGCATGGAACCGATCTATGATTATCATGAACATCAAGCCCGTCCTTAGGAGTTGAAATACCATTTATGTAATAATACGATAGTACGAGTAGTGTCAAGTTAAGTTGAGTTTGTGGTGTCATGTGAACTTTGTGTGGTTAGTTGAGTTATTATTGTGCTTATGTGTGAGTTGGTTTTTCCATGTAATGAGTGCTGGAGCTTTGTGGGCTTGTCTACAAAAGTTCCTAATTATATAATACTAAGTTTTAGTGTGATAAATAAATAATTTAGTTGGGTTAACTTTTCCCTCTGTTCTGTCCTTTCTGGAGCGGTCTGTCTTTCCTTTTATGCTTAAAATTGACTAATCAGCGAAAAATTCTGAAATTTTTATGAGAGAATTTAGACCCACGTACCTTTCCAATGCCTCTGGAATCACCTTTTTATCTATTCTGGATCATGAGTTATAATCGTTACAAGATGAAGTTACTGTGCAGTCTGGAAGTCTGAAACAGTTTCTGTTGTGTCCTGTTTTTGGGTAACTTCGTGACAGAATCTGGGGGTATGAGTTAAATAAAAGTTGTAGATAATTTCATAAGCTTTCCAACCATGTAAAGAACACCTCTACTGGATATCTGTAACTCGAGATAGGTCTGTTTTACCGAACAGCTGAAATTGGGATGTGTCCAGAAAATTTTCAGATTCTAATCTCTATCTCTAGAATTGTCTATTATGTGGTAGCCTCTAAGATTTGATACTATATTGGATAATAGATGTCTGAAAGAGGACGAGGTAGAGGCCGTGGTCGTGGAGTTGGACCAACACCTACTATTCATGAGCTTTTGCCCATACAGACACAGCTAATGGAAGCTCTGGTGAACAATCAGCAAAATCAGCCAGTTGGAGGAGCGCCTGCGCGAGATAAGCGTGGAGAATTTTTGAAGGGTCATCCCCCGGTGTTTACACATGCCTCAGATCCATTGGAAGCTGATGATTGGCTTCGTGCAGTAGAGAAGCAGCTCAACATTGCTCAGTGTAATGATTAGCAGAAGGTGTTGTTTGCTTCGGGACAACTTCAAGGAGCAGCTCAAGACTGGTGGGATTCATATCAGTATGGCCATCCTGCCAATGCCCCCGCCATTACTTGACAGGAGTTTACAGAGAGTTTTAGGTCCTACCATATACCAGAGGGGGTGATAGCATTGAAGGCAGAAGAATTCCGCAATTTGACACAGGGATCTATGCCTGTGGCAGAGTATAGAGACAAGTTTGCTCAGTTGTCACGTTATGCGCCAAATGAGGTGGCTAATGATGCTGATAAGCAGCAACTTTTCTTGAAGGGTCTACATGATGGTCTTCAACTGCAGCTAATGTCTAATGCTTACCCAGATTATCAAACTCTAGTGAATCGCGCTATTGTGGTGGATAATAAGCGCAAGGAGATGGATGCTAAAAGAAAGAGACTTCAGGGACAGATATCTGGAAACAACACTCGTCAACGTACTGGTTATCAACAAGGTTTTCAGCAGAGGTATCCGCCCAACCAATGGAATCGTGGTCAACTTCCTCCACGTAATCAGTTTCTGCAACGTCCGCCTTATCAGTTGTAGAATGGCAATCAGCGCTCTCAACAGCAGAATGGGAACCAGAATCAGCGACAGAGTACCCCTAACAACACCCCAATGAAGACTAGTGCTCCTAATACTCCAACCAAGTGTTTCCGTTGTGGAAAGGAGGGTTACTTGTCATATAACTGTCCTGAGAAGGCCAACCCGCAAACTCCTTAGAAGCAGAACAGTAATCAGAAGCGATCATACTACGGGAAGGTGACTCACGTGTCGGAGGAGACTGCAATGTCGAAACCTGAAGTTATGCTCGGTACGTTCGATGTCCACTCCATCCCTGCCACTGTTCTTTTTGATTCTGGAGCTTCGCATTCATTCATATCTCAAATATTTGTTAAGACAAATAGCATTCCTTTGTGTGCCATGAAAAACCCTATACTAGTCAATTCGCCTGGGGGTAGTATGCAAGCTTCCTATCGATGCCTCCCTATTAGTTTAAATTTAAGGGGGGTAGAGTTCAAAGTGAGTCCTATAGTGTTGAGAACAGCTGGGATTGATCTTATTCTGGGATTAGACTGGATGAAGCAAAATCAGGCAGTGATTCAGTGTAAGGAAAAGGCAGTAGCCCTGACAACACCGAAGGGAGATCGAATTAGTGTGGAGATTGTAGTGCAGAAGCCGCAGACAGCTACAGTAAATTGACTTGATGATAATGCTAATCAAGAGGATCCAGTTGTAGATGAATTCCCAGATGTGTTCCCCGACGACTTGCCAGGTATGCCACCCGACCGCGACATTGAGTTTATTATTGAATTATTGCCTGGAACTGCACCTATAGCTAAGCGTCCATATAGAATGGGGGTTAACGAATTAGAAGAACTTAAGAAACAAATAAAAGAATTGCAAGAGAAAGGTTTTATTCGTCCTAGCTCATCACCATGGGGAGCTCCTGTGATCTTTGTTGATAAGAAGGATGGTTCTCAACGGATGTGTGTTGATTATCGGTCACTCAATGAGGTAACTATCAAGAATAAGTATCCGCTGCCAAGGATTGATGACTTTTTTGATCAATTGAGAGGTGCTTGTGTGTTTTCTAAGATTGATCTTCGCTCTGGCTATCATCAGTTGAAAATTCGGGCCATGGATATACCAAAGACAGCATTCACCACCCGATATGGTTTGTATGAGTATACAGTAATGTCCTTTGGTTTGACTAATGCTCCTGCATACTTTATGTACTTGATGAATAAGGTATTTATGGAGTATCTTGATAAGTTTGTAGTAGTGTTCATCGATGATATCCTGGTATACTCTAAGACTAAGGAAGAACATGTGGAACATTTGAGGTTGGTCCTACAGAAGCTCAGAGAGCATAAGCTCTATGCTAAGCGTAGCAAATGCGAGTTTTGGTTAAAGGAAGTTGCTTTTCTGGGTCATGTGGTCTCTAATGGTGGAATATCAGTGGATCCTAGCAAGGTAAAAGATGTGTTGAATTGGAAACCACCAACTGATGTGGGAGAAATTCGTAGTTTCTTGGGATTGGCTGGATATTATAGAAGATTTATTGAAGGGTTTTCTAAGCTTGCCAAGCCAATGACAGCGCTGTTGGAAAAGAATGCCAAATTTGTGTGGTCTGATAGGTGTCGGGTTAATTTTGAGGAGCTGAAGAAAAGGTTGACAACAGCCCCGGTGTTAGTTTTGCCAGATTTGAATAAGAGCTTCTCTATTTATTGTGATGCATCTCGTTTGGGTCTTGGTTGTGTGCTTATGCAGGAAGGTAAAGTAGTAGCATATGCATCTCGACAGTTGAGGAAGCATGAGTTAAATTATCCTACTCATGACTTGGAGTTAGCAGCAGTGGTGCATGCTTTGAAAATATGGAGGCACTATTTGATTGGAAATAAAAGTGATATTTACACTGATCATCAGAGTTTGAAGTACATTTTCACGCAATCAGATCTGAACTTGAGACAACGTCGCTGGTTAGAGTTGATTAAAGATTATGATTTGGAGGTACACTATCATCCGGGTAAGGCTAATGTGGTTGCAGATGCCCTTAGCAGAAAGAGCTATGCTAACGAGGTGCAAGTAATGCCTATGTCAAATGAGTTATGTGCTGAGTTTGAGCATCTAAACTTGGGTATTGCTATTAATGCAGTGGAATTAGTAGTAGAGCCTATGTTAGAGCAACAAATACGCGAGGGTCAGTTGACGGATGACAAGATAAAGGAGATAGTGAGGAATATACCGAAAGGTAAAGCACCTGGATTCCGGATGGATGATAAGGGAACCCTATGGTTTGGAGAACGATTATGTGTGCCTGAGGACAAAGCTATAAGAGAAGCAATCCTATGGGAGGCTCATGAGTCCTCTTACTCTATTCATCCTGGAAGTACTAAGATGTATATGGATTTACGAGAAAGGTATTGGTGGCATGGTTTAAAAAGAGATGTTGCAGAGTATGTTGCACTATGTGACACGTGTCAGAGGGTTAAAGTTGAACATCAAAGACCTGCAGGATTGTTGCAACCGATGCAGATACCTGAGTGGAAGTGGGAAGAAGTTGGTATGGACTTCATAGTAGGATTACCACGCACTCAGAGGGGTTTTGATTCAATATGGGTTATAGTGGATCGTTTGACTAAAGTTGCTCATTTTATACCAGTTAGAACTACATATTCCAGTGCAAAGTTGGCGGAGCTGTATTTGGAAAGAATAGTAAGTTTGCACGGAGTTCCAAAGAAGATAGTGTCTGATCGAGGTACCCAGTTTACGTCATATTACTGGCAGAAAATACAAGAGTCATTAGGGACTAAGCTGAATTTTAGCACAGCGTATCATCCTCAGACGGATGGGCAAACAGAAAGGATTAACCAGATATTGGAAGATATGTTGAGCGCTTGTGCTTTGCAGTATGGTACAAGTTGGGACAAGAGTTTGCCGTATGCAGAGTTTTCCTACAATAACAGTTATCAGAAAAGTTTACAGATGGCACCCTTTGAAGCTTTGTATGGTAGGAAGTGTAGAACTCCATTGTTTTGGAATCAGACGGGAGAGAGTCAAGTATTTGGTCCTGATGTGCTTAGGAATGCTGAGAAACAAGTAAGAATGATTCGAAATAATTTGAAAGCAGCTCAGTCTCGATAGAAAAGTTATGCCGATACTCGATGGAGAGAGTTGACTTTTGAAGTGGGAGATTATGTTTACCTGAAGGTGTCACCTATGAGAGGTGTGAAAAGGTTTAATCGGAAGGGAAAGTTAGCACCGAGGTATGTCGGTCCTTTTAAGATCTTGGAGAGACGTGGTGAAGTGGCATATCAGTTGGAATTGCCTGAGAGTTTAGCATGTGTACATGATGTGTTCTATGTGTCACAGTTAAAGAAATGTTTGCGTGTGCCAGAAGAACAGATACCATTGGAAGAACTCACTGTTAAGGAAAATCTTACTTATGAGGAGTATCCCGTGAAAATTTTAGAAACAGCGGAAAGAGTTACCAGGAGCCGAGTTATAAAGATGTGTAAAGTTCAGTGGAGTCGGTATTCGGAAGCAGAAGCTACGTGGGAAAGAGGAAGATTTGAGAAAAGCATACCCACAGTTGTTTGAGTAAGCATTGTCCGAATCTCGGGACGAGATTCATTTTAAGGGGGGTAGAATTGTAACACCCTAAATTTTTGAATATTTTTAAATAGGGAATTTGATTTACTTACGCAATTTTGTGAGCATTTTAACCTAGTCAAATGATATTGTGTTTAAAATAAAATCAAATATAGGGTTAAATGAGTGTTTGTGCATACATGTCGTTGCATATTTTTAATTGTTTTGATTGGTTTATTTCTAGAAGGAAATTATTTCAAAAATCATTTGAAAATGTATTTGAAATGTTAGAAAAGAAAAAGGAAAAAAATGATTTCTTTCTCAGCTCG
Source organism: Saccharum spontaneum (assembly GCA_022457205.1). Taxonomy (NCBI): domain Eukaryota; kingdom Viridiplantae; phylum Streptophyta; class Magnoliopsida; order Poales; family Poaceae; genus Saccharum; species Saccharum spontaneum. The sequence continues at coordinate 50,587,134 of CM039597.1, forward strand.
GGCCGAAAGCCCAGCTTCTTTCCCCGCGCTTTTCTTCTTGGCCCAGCCGTGTTTTTCTGTTTGGGCCGAAGCCAGCAACCGGTCGCGCCATGGGCCGGCCCATCCAACCGGTGCCGCAGGCTGCCTCGGCCCTCTCTTCTCTTGTCTCTATGACGCGCCGGGCCCGCTTGACAGCGTCGTCCCCTTCCTCTCGTTCGTAACCGAGTTGGACACTCGACGTGGCCGTGGAGTCCGACGTTTCCCGAGCTCCCTAGTCCTTGCCCAGCACGTCGGTGTGCCCCTCATAAATAGCGGCCGTGACTCCACCGCCTCCATCCCAATCTTAACCGCAAGCTTCGCCTCAACCCCTTGCTACCGCAGCCGCCATTAAAGCCGCCTCTTGAGTTCGGAAGTGGCCACGGAATCGCTGACTCGGACGTCTTCGAAAGCTTGCGACGGGTTCGGGTCACTTCTTTGAGGAAGCCAAGCCCTTTTTCTTCTTCTATAGCCACCGGTGTTGTCTAGTTGCTCACCCTACCGTGCACAGGAGTCCGCCGCCCGCCATTGAAGGTTGCCCGTCGTCCATCGCCCGTTCTCGCCTCCGTGTTCATCCCGGGTGAGTTCGCGTTTGCCTCCTCTATCTCCCGGTGAAGATTGCTCGTTGAATCGTGCCCGGAGTCGTCGGATTTAACAACGCCGGCGAGTAATTGCTCGCCGCCGGCCAACCCGCCGCCGTCGGGCTACAGTGCTGGCCGGAATCCCCTCCCTCTCACCCTCCGATCAGATCTCGACCGCCCGTTTGAGATCCAACGTTCCAGATTGAGAGATACCCCTTCGGGTGTCACTTTTTCTAAAGAGTCCCTCGGGTTTTCTATAATTATGCCCGCCGTCCTCGAATCCGATTAAAAATTCAGTTTTTATTTATTTTAAATCATAATTAAGTTTAGTTTATTTACGATTCTGCCACTGTCTTTAGTTGCTTATAACTTCTCCGTTTTAACTCCAATTTGATCCGTTCAAGTTGCGTTAGGTTCATAATTTCATACTCTACCTATTAGTACTGCTGTATAGTAGATTTTACATTTTTAAAATTTGAGGTTAGATTTAATCTATTACTTTAATAAAGTAAATCTTGTTTAAATCATAACTTTTCCGTTTTAGCTCCGATTTGCATGAACTTCGCGTCTGTGTGACCCTAGAGCGATGTAGATTTGTTTTAAAAGCTTTTCATCTTATTTTACTACTGTTGGTGTACTGTTCTAATTGTAGCTTTGTTTGTTTTGCATGATTGTCCTTGGATGATTGTTGTTGATGTGCTAATCGAGAATAGACGGTGATCAGTTCGTTGGTGATCAAGAGAACTTTTACGAGTCGGATCAACAGGATCAGCTAGATCAAGGCAAGTATAGCATGGGATTATCCTTGTTACCTATTCACTTTAATTCACTTAATTCATGCTGCATGTGTCTCCTTGTTAAGGATGCCTTAGTATTGATCTTGTTCCTTGAATCCTATGGTTATTGGCATTGGGTAGTGGCTAGTGCTCACATAAACAGTGATCTTGTAATTTGACTAATGATATATGCAATAACTCTAAAAGATGATTTTTAGCAACAGGGAACAAGAGGGCTAGAGTTTTCTCTAGATTCCTCTCTGTAAGGACTTATCTGTAAGCGAACATCCGGGACTTACAGTACAGCTGTGAGGGCTACATGGCTCTGGCTTTAGTCATATAAGAGGACCTTTTCTAGCTTGTTAGTGGTTACCTTTATGACGCAAAAAGGGTTGTGTTCCGGGTTGGGTGTAGTGCGGCTCATGTCCCTATGAGTATAGGTTGCGTGTCATTGTGCCATATGGAAGGGGGGCTCTACATTTGCAGGCCACAGAAACCTAGCGGCCCTAACTTGTTAGACGAACCTTGGAAAGACTTCATAGTGAAACTTGATTGTCCAATGGGGAGTCATGACTTCGGGCTTTTGGGGATCACGACTCATAGTGAATGTGTACAACCTCTGCAGAGTGTAAAACTGGTATATCAGCCGTGCTCACGGTCACGAGCGGCCTTGGACCCTTACGAAATAGAGATCACTATTAATTTACTTGTTCTTGCTATTCATTATTCTCTTTACATGATCATGTGTTTATTATGGGAATATTACCTATTTGATGCTACTCAATTGCTTAAAACATGATCAACTAAAAGCTACATGCAGTGAGCCAGTGTCTATCTTACTTGAGCTTCAAGAACCCCATGTTACACTTGTTGAGTACTTTTGTGCTCACCCTTGCATTCCCCCACCACAGGATGGAATCCCGAAAGTGCAAATAGTGACTACTACTACTACTTTTCTGAAGATTACTAGACTTGTGGTCAATCAGTTGACGTGCCTGTGCTATGGAGCTAGCTACCACGATATTTATATCATGTTTCCGCTTAATTACGTGAAGACTCTGTGATATTATTCGTTATGTAATAAACATTTGTGATGATACTATTTATATTTGTCATCTTATGTGTGATTGATCTCTGGGCGCACATAAGACTATGCATTCCATTTGTTCCTTAAAAATGGGTGTGACAGATATTCATATTTCATTAAAATAAATTAATAAGGTGACATCCAATTAATATTATTACAAAGAAGTGTAGTTTAATGTACAAGAATTTAAATTGTTATACCAGCGGAAACCATTCTCAAAATGTAACCATTAAATTATGTGGCTTTGCACTGTTGATCAGAAATAACTAAATAAAGCAAGTCAAACTACTAGCTCCCTACTCCCTCCGTCCCTAATTAACTACCGTTGGTTTCCACGTCAAAAGTTTGACTTGATTTGTAGAAAATATGTGCAACATTTTTATCTTCAAAAAAATTATTAAAAAACTAAGTTCAAATATCTATCAAATGATATTAATTATGTACCATAAATATTAATACTTTATATATATATATATATTTATATATATAGTCAAAGTTGTTTCTTGGAAAACGAAAACGACAAATATTTAGGGGCAGGGAGTATGACCTAATAAATGGTCCATCATTCTAAAGGTGAACTAAGGGTCTCTCCAATGGGTGGTTCTAAGGTGTTTTCATACAAAATATACATTAACAAGGTCGGGCCCTATAAACTGTGTGGTTGAGTCTATTCCCTACTAATTCACTATTTTTTCTTTGCTAAACCAAAAAAACATCCCCGCTAAGAAGTCTTCCATCCATGCACTCACAAAATTATATGCAGAAAAACGACACTTTTATAATGGATGGTTCAGATTTATTGTAAACCTTCTCTCTTCTTGCTCACTCAAATCAGACGGTCAGCATGGAGTGTAGCATCCTCCTCCCTCCCATCCCCGCGCCTCACGCGCCGACTCCTCTCCCCCACGCCCAACACAGGGAGCCGCCACCGCCACCGCCACCATGGAGTCGGCCATCGCGGGGCCTCCTGCCACCAGGCCACCGGCCGCTGGCACAAAGGGCCGCGCTGGGCTGGCCACCACCTGCTGGTCGCTGGTATATTGCCCGCCGGTCGCGCGGTGCGAGGAACGTGCCGTCTCCGGTCTTCCGGTGGATGAGGCTACGGATGCGGCCACGGGGGCTGTGGGCGGCAGCCGGTGTGCAAGGCATCTGGGGGTTAGGGCTCCAGGCAGTGGTGGCCGATGCACAGTGCCACGGGCGGCTGGCAGCGGCGCGGACGCAGGCATGGTCGCACGAGGCTGCGACCGAGCAGCGAGAGGTTTGCAGATGAACTCTCGAGCTTTTTTAGATTCAGCAGCTGGATTAGTTATCCCACAATTTACAGTTGCTGAGGCTCAGTTTTCTCTTCAATAAGTCTCGATTTAGTCTGTTCTCGCGAGATCTCAAGCAGTTATGTTTTTGACTGGTTCTGAGAAACGCATTCTCCAGCAAATGAATTAGTTTGCCTGCTTCTTTAGTTGCTTGTCGTGCCTTTTCTCTGATCTCTTTTCCCCACCGCTATGCTCCAGGGCAGTACCTTCTCTGTTGATCGCTCGTAGCAGTTAAGCTGTAGTGTCCTTCTCTCTTGTTTCTTGGTTGTTCAGACAACAGCAAGAAGTCTGTAGTTGCTTTCCAACATTCAGATAAGCAGTGAAGCAGCAGGTTAGTATGATTCGTGATTGGTCCAATCATGTTACAGTGATACATCCTTGATTACTAAGCGTGCATAATTTGTTTGGTTAGGTTCTTCTTCAGCACTTAAGAACCATCAAGGAGACCTCTTCTAATTGATATTATTGATTTCTGATGGGACCTTAATAGGCTTTGAGTTTGTATTGAAATCAGGAAATGCAGTATATGTTCTTTCTTCCTTTATTCACTGAACAAATCAATATCAGCAAAAACATTGCTTAAAATTAATTTTTTTCCTGCTATCGTGGTTTCATTTTATTAAACCTTGTAACTGATTCAAATTTACTTTCGCATGATTAGGCTTTTCACCGGGATGCAGGTTCATATGATCTGGATTTCAAGTCAACAAACAAAATCAGGGCAGAACTTCAAAACTGCTGATGATATGATTGAGATCTATAGACAGCTTTGTTCAGGTATCCCTGAATTGTGGGTTGGCGTCATCTTTCTTTTTTTTCTACATGTTTTATTTCATGAAGCATATAAACACAAGTTCACTTATTTCTTCCCTCCACTTTCTGCACTAGGTGAATATTCAGATGGATATATTGGCAGCGAAGATGATTTTTGGTGTTGCTGGTGTCGATCCAAAGACGTGAGATGAGCTTATCAAGGTAGGTTAACTCTCAGAACCTATAAAAATTTCATGGATATGTGCCCATTCTTTTCCTGGAGAAGCGTGCTTGCCAGTTTTCAGATACAGGTTTTTAGAAAACTGCACTGCAAATTTGATAGAATTAACTCTAGCCTTAACGTGGCCCGTAGCGTTAGCACGGGCAAATATACTTTGTGATTCATCTAAGCTAATGGCACGGCGGATTTTGTGCCTGTGCAAGTGCAGACTTTGTGATATTCTCATTGAATTGTAGAACCCACCATTTAAGTTGTCATTTGACTATTCATGCTCTGATGGAACCGAAGATGGTGATGACGGCATTTGGAGCATCATTGGTGGGAAGGTAAACAAGATGCTGTCATGTCATAACTCATACATGATGGCAAAATTCTATGTTTCAGTTTTTTAGGATAAATTCAGTAAAATATGGCATGTAAAAAACAACCTGAGAAATTGTACTTGAGTTGGAAAAATAATTAGTAGAAAATAATTACTTGTACCATATCATGTATTAAATCAAAATAACCAAGGGCTACCCTAATTGTGGAAATTTATTGATTCAGACATCTTGGGAGAAACTTCATTTTGGAAGTAGTACTAACCAACGCTTTGGGTGAACCTGCAAATGATAAAGAGCCTCTTTTTTTTCTTATTTTAGAGCTTTGGATTTTGATGTGTTTTTGAAATGGTTTATGATTCTCTGTGTTGTCTTGTCAATTTGGGATTTTTGGAACATGGGGTTATTTTTATTTTACACATACAAACTTTGACATATCCTTTACCTAAACCAAATATTTATCTTTGACTTTTGACATCGTTTAAACATGCAAGATTAGATAACACAAGTAGACTTTGATATATACTTAGCTAAACCAATGTTCAATATGAAGTTTCAATGCCTGATGCACTTAGAGCATCTCTAGCAGTACTACCTAAAATAGATTACCTAAATGTCTATTTAGGTAGCCACATATTTTTATACTACCTATATTTTGCCTCCAACTCCAACAGTACTACCTAAAACATGGCTCCTAAATTTATTTTAGCAGTCTATGACATAGGGACCCATGTGTCATCCTCTTCCTTGTCGCCATCGACGAACTCGGCCATCGGGATGGGAGGTGAGGGGAGCTGGCGGAGCGGCGCTGCCGCGCGGCCACCGCGCCTAGAGGCCCGCGCGCTATCTGGAGGGGAGCCGAGCTGGAGGAGCAGCGCTGGAAGGGAGGGGAGCCAGAGGAGATTCGGCCGCCGTGCCTAGGAGCAGGGCCGGGGGTGATCCGGTCGCCGCGCTTGGGAGCAGGGCCAGCGGGGAGGAGGATCGCCGGGGCGGAGGAGGGTCGCCGGGAAGGGCTAGAGCGCCACCGGGGTGCAGGGCCGGCGAGCAAGGGAGCAGCGCCGTGTCGAGTCTTGCGAGGCGGGCCGCGTGCGTATGAACGCAGAGAGAGGAGCGTCAGAGAGAAAAATAGGTATGCAGATTTGTTGGGCCAACAGATGTAGGCAGTGGGAGGAAGAATTTGTTGAGCTAACAAAAGTAGGTAGTCTGATAGGTAGCCTGCTGGAGTATGTTTTTTGGCCTCCACTACTCAAATATAGGATAGACAGTGGGTTTAGTTAGCCTGCTGGAGATGCTCTTAAAGACTATTCTGCATGATAAGTGCAAGTTACTGTGGGATGGTGAATTATATCAGGTACATTGTTCCCATTTCTTCTTGAGGAATTAGAAGTTCTAGAAACATTAGGGCAAAGTGTACTCAACTTTTGGGGAAACTTACACCTCATTCATTGCTAATCCCTTGCAGATCGATGCAGCTGACTGCTTGTACGCAGAATTGTTGTCAAGGTGGTAGCGATGTGAGGCAGGGCAGTAGGGACCGGGGATCTTCTCATCAGGTGGTTGCTGACTTGCTGGAGAGGATGAGGACGGTGGTGCGATGCAGCAAGCCCAGGCTGGGCGGGACGCGGCCGTCTAGGAGGCTGTCCGCCAGGTAGAGCAGCTTGAGGTCGGGGAGCACTCGCGTGAGGTCTAGGATGGGGCCCAGGAGTGCGTTGGACTCGAGGAGGAGGAAGCAGGATGGCCAGGCGAAGGCAGCCCTTCTTATCTCGAAACAGTCTGGGGATTACCGGTAGATGGTTGCAGCAACAGAATGACACATCTATAATAACACTGATCAAGTATAACAGATTGCTTTAGATTTACCATATTTTCAAATTCATAAGATAGGATGTTTACCAAGTTTGATGAATGTGTGTTACCCTAGATGTCACCATAGCGTTAGTAGGGGCAATATACTAGTTTATATAGGAGTCAGCTCTATGTATTGGCCTCGTTCGGCTGGGCTGATAAGCCGGCTGAAAAATACTATTGGCTGATTTGTTGTGAGAGAAAAATACTGTTCTAGCTGAAAAAATAAGCTGAAAAGTACGGATTATAAGCCGGATGACCAAGGCCATTGAACCTAATCCTAAGCAAAAGAAAAAATGTTTGAAAATACAACACCACGCTCATAGGTGGGGTCTCATTTATGGATCTAGAATATAATTCTATAAATTGTAGCAAATTTATAAGATCATGTCACATTTGTTGTGGGTCCCATAGAAGTATGAGGGTCAACTTGATACACTGGAGACCCCATAACCCCTCCAGTCGTCACTATTACATAATTGACTTTCACTGCAGCCAGTTTTCTAAACACCGGTAGTGACATTGGCCAACGGCCCATCACCGGTTTATGGCTAAAACCAACAGTGATAGGACCAATCAGTAGTGATATTTGGGTCATCGCTGCCATTCATATCACTGCTAGTTTTAGCCATGAACCGGCAGTGATATTAGGTCATCAATGCTGGTTCGTGGTTTGAACCGGAAGTGATAGGCTGCATGAAAAACTTCATAACTTTCTCATATGATATCCAAAGAAGACGAACTGTATACCAAAGTTATAGTACTTTTCGAGATCTACAACTTTGTAGTTCAAACTTTTTGATTTGAAATTGTTTGGATGTCCAAATATGTTTCATAAGATTTCATAGAGTTATACCAAAGGAGTCCATATGCTCGAAAGTCACAAGTGAATGTGTAGCGGTAGAAAAGGATGTCGGATGGAAAAACAAGCAAAATAGAAGTTGTAGATCTCAAAAAGTTATGCAACTTTGTAGTTCACAACTTTTTTATTTAAAGTTGTTTTGATACTGGGTTATTTGTTTCACAAGATTTTATAGAAGCTAACACCAAAGGAATCCATATGTTTTATAGTCATAAGTGAGTGTGTAGTTGTAGTTAAGGATCTCAAATGGAGAAGTGACCAAAACAAAAGTTGTCTATCTCAAAATGTTATGTAACATTGTAGTTAATGACCTTTTCGTTTAAAATCGTCTATCCAACAAAAATTACATTTGAATTCTCACATTTAAAATTCGAATTTTTCAAACGACTTCGACTGAAGAAATGACCAAAACAGAAGTTTTAGATCTCGAAAAGTCATGCAACTTGTAGTTGACAACCGTTTCATTTGAAATCATTTATCAAGGAAAATTATGGCTGAATTTTCTCACATTTGAAATTCAAATTTTCAAATGACCTCAAATGGAGAATTGACCAAGACCAAAGTTGTAGATCTCGAAAGTTATAGAACTTTGTAGTTGACAACCTTTTCATTTGAATTTGTTTAGCCTCCCAAATACCCATTTCAAAACCGGATGAAGATAGAATGAGGAGGACGAATATCCAAAATGGACACAAGTGTGTTATAGGTCGAGTGGTTAGAGGATGAACATGCGAAGCTAGTGGTCGTGGGTTCGAGTGCTGCGGGCCACAAACTGCACAAAAAAACCTTGTGATTTGGATTGAAAAATTATGTGGCTGTGTGGGTAGCTGGTGGGGTCTCACTTAGTATTAAAAAAATTTCCTATTTTTTTAGCTCTTTTCCACTTTGGTTGTGCCGGCTCAAAAACTGTCGTCATGATGTTTTTGAACAGGCAATGATAGTCCGTTCTGTGGCAGCGCGTGTATAGTAAACTAAGGTCACTTGAACAGAATCTCTTCATTGCCATACTTTTTATGCCTATTTCGTCTTTCTCCCTCTTATTAATGGGACACTATCATAGAACACACTATCGTTGTTGAACTATCATTGTTGCAACCACTAGTGATAGTGTTTTATAATAATTGTACAACTGAAAAGTGATAGATGGACTATCATTGTTGGTTCTTAGCTATAACCAGCAGTAATAATTCACCTATCACTATGAGTTCATGGCTTGAACTTCCAGTCATAGGCTGTTTTGCACAAAAGGACCATATATACTTTGTTAAGGATCGGATCAAGATAAACTTTATAACAAAACTGTAGAGTTCGAAGAAATCTAAAACTTTATAATTGACAACTTTTTAATTTGAGATAGTTTACATATCCAAATATTCAATACAATTTATTGGATCGGATTTGAGATGACTTATAATGTTAAATAGAGACAAAGTCAACAATAAAGTTGTAGTAATCGATGAGATACATCTTTATAGTTAACAACTTTTTTCATTTCAAATTATTTAGAGTGTCAATTGACAATAGAATTTAGAATTTGTAGTTAAAAAAATAGCATGTAGCTATGGATGCCCGAATGAGGTCTTGAATTTGAATGTTGAAAACACATACTTTCTGTTTTTTTTATCTATTATCACTACCAGATCTAGAACTGGCAGTATTTTTGATTTTTTTATCACTTATTATCACAGCCAGACCTAGAGCTAGAAATATTTTTTTATTATTGTTATCACTTACTGTATCACTTATCATTGTCGGGTCTAGGACCGGCAGTTCCCATACCACTGCACAATCTGAATCCGGCAGACGGCAGTGATGGGCTAATCGCCCCCAACAAATTTAATCCACCGGTTTGGTTTTGAAGTATAGAATCACATCCATCCAATACTACCGCTACTATACCAGCAAATTAACTTCGATACGCAAAACTTGTATGGCAATAGCTTGTATAGTCAACTACTATACATGAATCACTGTATTTTGCGCGGTCCCCCGCGTACAATTCTTCTGGTTGGACCGCTCCGGGGACGGGGAGAAGACGACAGCCGCAGCGTGGACAGGGCCAGAGGATCCGGCGGTGGCAACACAGCAGTCGGTATAGAGAACACCGCCGGCGAAGAAGACGAGCTGGTTTCTGTTTCGTCGCGGTTGTCTGTGCCGCCGCCGCCGCTACTGGTGCCTGGTCGTCGAGATAGAACCGTAAAAATGTTTGTGTGCCAGCCCCCAACAAGTAATCAAATCTGCTGGTTTGAGTCCATACCTTCTGCAGAAAATTCGCCCAGTGCAATTTGCAGATGCCTTTTCGTGGGCTTCATGTTGTTTCTACATAACAAACAATTCAATAGTTTTCTTAGTACGTACTTACTCAAGCTAGCTTAGGTTTGTTTGATCACCTATCTATGTAAACAAGCACAACCTGTCATCAACCATCGTACAAATCAGATCCATCTCTCTGACTGATCAGAAATAGTGTACTATTTACTACTGTTACAGGGCATCTGTTTGATCAAAACGAAAACCGAGCCTCGCGGATGAACAGCTTAAATTAAGGCAGCGTTTGGTTCCAAGAAATTTTGCAAAAGAACAGTAGATTCCCCGTCACATCGAATCTTTAGACGCATGTATGAAGCATTAAATATAGATAAAAAATAAAACTAATTACACAGTTTAGACGAAATGGACGAGACGAATCTTTTAAGCCTAATTAGACCATGATTGGACACTAATTACCAAATAACAACGAAAATGCTATAGTTGCATTTTGCCAAAAATTTTGGCAACTAAACAACCCCTAATTGTGGAAGCGAGGATCTCTGTTACCTGACGGCGAGGAATACGAGGCACTGTGCCCGGAGCTGCTTCAGCTGCTCCTCCCTGAACGCCGCCGCCTGCGAGGGAGGATGACAGGACGAAAGCATGCTGGCCTTGTTATTCTCTGATGACCGATGAAGTGGATTAGTCATATATGCAACGGTCATAGAAATTGCCAGTGATGCACCCCCACAGCTTTTCCCTTCAAAAAAAAAAAAATTGCCCGTGATGCATGACTTGTTATAATCTAGTTCGTAGCTATCTGATGAAGACGGGTAGTTATAATAGACTGATGCCATTTGTAATTTGTTTACCTTTTCCCAGGCTTAAGCTGTCCATTTGTTCACCTTGGACATATTCTGAACTTCTGATGGTGCACGGCAAAGGAATGTACGTGTAGTAGTAAACATAAACAAGACATTTTTTTCCCTGGTGCAGGGGAGTGCGTCGATGCAGACAAAATGCAGGACAAATGCAAGGAAAGTTGTATGCAATGCATGCGAACCAGAGAATACTTCTTCACTATGGACAGCATAAGCAGTCGCGTCAGCAGCGCCAAAAGTTTCTCTGTCAAAAAATACAAATACAAATACAAATGGACAGCGTTCACCGTCCCCTTATGTATACAGTTAACTAGATGCTAGCAAACAAATATGTTGAATGGTTTACTCTCTTTGGGAAAGGGTGACGAAGAAATTTAAATATATAAGAGTAAACTGGAATGTTCAGAGAACGAGTTGAGAAATGCCATTATTTCATCCATGTGTGTTTAATGATTGGCAAGAAGATAAGAGGTTTGAGGATCAATTTCTAGTTGAGTTCGTATTTTATATGTGCTTGATTATGATAATGGCTAACCGAAGATGCCGTGTTATGTTATGTTGAATGTGTTATGCAACATCTCTCTTAGCTTCTGAATGTGCAAGTGTTGGGTGCGGCAAGAAGGACGACGACAATGGAGAAGCTCAAGTGCGGAGTCCATGCCGGATGGATCAGAAGCGACGAAGGGCACATGAGTAGACTTGGACCGAATGACCAAGAGGCGGAGGACGGACCATGAGACGCTTACATTGGTCAGAAGAAGAGCAACACGGTGTCCAAAAGTCAAGGAGGAGGACGATGACATCGTGGCACATGGCGGAGGTTGGACATGCATCTACTGATGTACATGTGTGATGAAGGTGGCGTCGGTCAAGTCAAGAAGGAAGGCGAAGGTGTCAACAATGGCAGAGACATTAGTTAGTCACGTTGTCATAGGTTTTATCCTCGATAATGTATATTAGTGTTTTGTGCGCAGGAAATCAAGGGGTAGCTAGCACACTATACATAGATGTATATTGGCTCAAGTATGCATGGGGTACACTACGTCTACCGGAGAGTAGATCTCTTATGTTGTGTATGAAAGGACGGTGATGCCGAAGAAGGGGTGTTGATTTAGGCAACTTAAAAACTATTTCTAACTATGGCCTCTATTTTTCTCCTAGGAAAAACCTATGCAACAATAATCTATCTAGATGTGCAACTAAGGTTTTGCTAGGTGTTGCTATCGCAAAGGAGTTATGCAACCTAGGTTCCAATCCTATCAACTAAGCTAGGAAAGTAAAGCACACAATCAAGGTAGCAATATAAATGCAGAAGCTAAAGATGAGGTAGAGATGCAAACTCCCATCGACGACTTCGGTATTTTTACTGAGGTATCGAGAAGTGCTCAAGCTTCCCCTAGTCCTCGTTGGAGCCCCTCGCAAGTGCCAAGCTCCTGCCCGGGTAACTCCATGGATAGCTTCTGGTCTTCCCTACGCACAAGGGGCTCCGATGTGCCTTCCGGCAAGCCTCTCTCATATTGCTCCCTACGGTCTTCACTATCAAGCTTCCGGTTGAAACGCCGTGGGCCTTGTTCCCTCCGGTACACGGTGGCGGTCATATCACAAACACGGTTGGTGTGGTCTCGTAAAACTACAAGCCCCACCGAGTACAAACATGGTACACGCAAGCACCCTTGAGCAAGAGGTATGCAAACCTCATTAGCAACTAAGCCTAAGCCTAGAGCAAGCACATATGAGCATGGTCTAACTAACCTAAGCACTTCACAAAGCATCTTCGCTAATCACCAAGTGATCTTTAAACCCTTGCATGTGGAAAGCACAAATGTAGTGTAGCAACACCCCTCTACCTTTCCCTTCCTCTCTTCTAATTTGGCCGGATGGGATCCTTTTTATAGCTCCCAAATAGAGAACTGGTGCTACAGTACATGCCCGGTCTACAGTACATGCCCGGATGGGCAAAACGCAGAATTTCTAAGTATGAACTGGTGCTACAGTAACAGGCGCTGGTGCTACAGTACATGCCCGGTCTACTAGCCGCTGGCGAATCCGACCGTTGGAGCAAAGTGTTGACCGATGTATGTGACCAGTGTATATGACCTTTAGGCCTTCTCCAACCGATTTGCAGCCTCTCTGGAACCATAACCGGTGCATATGACGGGTGCACACAGGTAACAACTGGTGCCTTAAGCTGATTTCAGCATGTTTTGCAATGTCTCTGGAACCCGTAACTGGTGCATATGACCGGTGGACATAGGTGTGACCGATGTATATGACTTGGGCCTTCTCCATTTCTTATTCGTTGATGGTCCGGGCTTCTTCTCTTTTGTGACTTGGACTCTTAGCTTGACTTCTAGGTCTTCTACCAAGCTTCTAATGTCTTCATTAAGGTGTAGATCATCTTCTCCATTTGTCCATCTCGGTCCAAGTCCGCCATGCATCCTATTGAACTATATCAAAAATACTAGCGAACAATACTAGTCTGATGAGGACATGACATCATCGGATACGACCATTGATTATAAGGTGTGCCCGTTCCTATATTTGCATAATGAATTTGGGTACAATTCATTTGGTTCCACATGTATGTGTCGCTATTTGAATGTAGGTACAAATATGTCTCAAAGTGCAAGTCCATTAAAGTTGAACTTTCGGTTCGTCGGCAGTCTGGCAGTGCTTCATTGCGAAGGTCATAACTCATCCATTCGGAGTGCGATTGAGGTCAATAAGCACTTGATGAAAAGATTATTTGATAAGCTTTCAAATAGATCGGGTCCCACATCAATATCACATTGGCAATGCCTCGAAATCATCGAGACATTCTGCCGCTATTTCTGTCGGGTGCTACGGTGTCGTCACGGGCTTACTATTCACATTTGGGACCCAGATTCAAGTTGGAGCACGCCTCAAGAAGATAGAGAACACCTAAGAGATATCAAGGACGTACAACTGGGTTCTTACTCGGCTAAACTAAACTAACCAACAAAAGGCCCACCAGTGTCTCAGGGACCTAGCAGCCACAGAGCCTCTGGTCATTCGCTGTTCATTGCAATGGCCCATGGGCCAGGTGCGTAGCACCGGTTGCGTCCTTGGCAGCGGAGAGAGGGAAGAAGTGGTATGGGGTTCTAAGGCTATGCCGCTGGTAGCTGGGGCGGCCGCCCAACCACGACTTTAGGACAACAGATGTGGATAACTATTTCAAAAATAGAATAGATCCAATTTATATTATTATTATCATTGGAGACTTAGGTTATACCTAATTGATGGTAAGATGTTTTTGATTTTTATGCATATTTTTAGGATCTATCTTTTGTTTTTCTATCAAGTCTTATGAGGATTAACATGCAGGGCTAAAGGGTCTCTAGCCTAGTGGTTACAACACCTAGATTGCATCCAGCAAGCCTGGGTTCGACTCCTCGTGAGAGTGAATTTAAACTGGTCTGGAATAAAAAAATATGAAAAAAAGGTTGGGTTTCCTTCGGTCAAAAAGGATTAATATGCAGGCTCTACTGGGGACCTCTAGTTAGAACTTCTAGTATTTATCCTTGTTTCTAGTGTGATATATTTTTAGTTGATATCTAGTCTTCATATATAAACTCTTGATATAACCCTTTTTTGACATCACAAATCTATCGTTTATCTTTTAACTTTTAATCAAGTTGTTGCAAAATTTTCACATGTTAATTAGAAATCCTTTTATTCTTTATCTTTTATTCAAAAATTGTTTTTATTCAAAAGATTCTAGGTCCCATTAGTATTGTTTTCCAAATAAGTTAAAACTTGCTTGCACTCCGGACACTAAAACATGTTTAATCTGCTGTATAACAAGATTATATATGTGTAGTATTATATATCTGTTTTCCGAATTGAATTAATTATATTGATATGACATAATGTTTCATTAAAAATGTATTAATATAAACTGTTATTGCTATGTGGTTTGTTAAGTGAATATTTTTGCATGTTTCATATGTTGTTGAAATAAATATTTATCCTAAAGTATATGTGTTTATACGGTATATCCATGGTGGAACATAGCATTATATTCATTTTATTTCATGATTATAGAAGTCTATAATGTACAAATATATCTATGTATCAAAGTTTATGGATATTGATTTAGTTTTTGCAATAATATATATTACTATTTAGTGTAGATTTCAGAGGTTTTTTGTTTATTTTATAACGGCTAAGGTACATACAAATATAAAGGTAATATCTTATATTATGTTTGATAACAACATATACGGATATGCCAAATGAATATCACTTTTCATAATGATAAAGGTGGATAATTTATAAAATCGTTAGGATATTTTTTAAATTATCTTTCATAATGGTAGATGTGGATAATTTAAATACGAAGTTTGAGAATTACTTCAAATTATCTTTCATAATAACAAAGCTGGGTAATTTAGACGCAATGTTACAGGATTATGTTATATTATATTTTATAATGGTTCGGTAATTTAAATGCAAATTTAGGGTGTTATTTTGAATTATTTTTCGTTATGACAGATGTGGGTAATTTATATAAAAATATAGGGGTTGTTTTGAATTATCTTTGTAATGGCTGATGTGGGTAATTTAGATGCAAAATTAGGGGTTACTTTATGTATTTTTCATAATGGTAATGGTGGGTAATTTTTTAATAAACTACAATATATGCAATGACTATTATCAGTGAAGACAGTGGTGGAGCCACCCTAGCGGCAGGGTGGGGCGGCCACCCCAGCTACCAGTGAGATCGCCTTAGACCCCAGAACCCTTCCTCCAAGACGACGGCGGCGAGGAGCGGTGACAACAAGCAGGCGACCTGCGCAGCGCCGAGCATGGAGGAAGAAATTGGAGGATAGGACTTTTCTCCACTCTTTTCAGCCCAGCAAAGGTGAGAGCCCATTGAAAGCCCACCGTCGCAGACTCCTTCCCCTTAGGCCTTAGCCGAATCGGTGGTTTTGTTTGTTCCCCAAATTCCGAATCACCATCGCCCTAGGTCGTGAGGAGCTGGCCACCGGCCACCGTGGCATCGCGCTGTTGCCCAATCGTCATGGAGTCGCCACTCGCTGGCTCGCCCGCTTCCCCCATGGCCCCGCACGGCCGCCCCTGCCCACCTCCCACTGCTGCACCAGCTGCGCGGCGCCACCCGACAGTCGCCCGATTGTCACTGCCAACTAGGAGCCCGGGAGGAGCGACCAAACAGGCGAGCGGTGGCCCGATGCGGCGGCCCGACAACAGCCCTACCCGTGGTTGGCCAGGAGCTATTGCTACTCTGCAGACTCTGCTGCTATGTAGGGAGGAGAGGAGGAGGCATTGGCAAGAAGAGCAAAACAATTGGTATTATTCCTGAGCATCTCAATTTGTCAATTTAACAATTTATACATATTGCATCCATCTTTTTGTTGAAACAATGCTTTGGGATAGCAATTCTAAAAATCTCAACTATGTAGTGTGTGCTAATATAATAGTCATCTGCTGTTTGAGTTTGGGCTCTGAACAATTGCATTTACCTACTAGTGAAAGCGTTGGGTTTGTGTGATTGATATTATCTGGTACCCTTCTTAAGGTTTTTTTTTTGCGCTTTTAGTTTAGCTCGTGTATAGAGTTCGCCCCAACTAAAAAAATTCCTGGCTCCGTCATTCTGTGAAGATGATTGGAATATATCAAATCAAAGGCCAAATGTTTCTGATTATTGTGAGAATTTTTAGGATTTATTTTTTTATAGCGTGTCTTGTGAGAATTAACGTGGTGCCTCTGTTGGGCCTGTAATTAGTAATAGATAGTAAGACGTTAAGAGACATCTATTTAGTGTTATAAATGTTAATAATATTCTTTATGAAACTGACCAAACTTGAAATAGTTTCATTTCCGCCAAAGATGGAGATGAGGGAGGAAGAGTGCTTGGATGGGGTCACGGGCGCAGGTGCGGGTGCAGTCACTATCGCAGGCCGACTGGAGCGGGAGGGGCAGTTCGGACGGAGCATTGGGTCCAAACGACCGGACCCGATGATTTTCGAAAAGACATTTACTTGTGACCAGGATCCATTGCATGCACACATCAGTGCAGTGTGGCACGTTTGCCGACACAATTAAACAGGGCAGGCTGGCTCCTAGTGTCCAACACAATTAACCAAGTCGGCCAATATCCATAGCCGCCGTAAAAAATATTGAAATGATGGTACGTCATGTGGAGGACACATGCACATAGTGGCCAGATTCGCAGTTCTGTTGGAAGCTCCCTAAAGGATCCAGTTTCCTGATAAGTAGCTTATAACACATGCAGACTCGTATCCGATGCATGATGCATGATGGTTGACTTTCATTAGTTTTTGCACCATGAATTACAGATCAATTAATTCTGGTTCAATCATTTCCATGAACGACAGGAACATATTGTTCTTATTTGGATCCTAGCCGCCCCTGCATGTGTGGTGCACGTGGGCGGCGGACTGCTGTTATTACTACTCATGTGTACTCCCTCCGTATTGGATTTAGAAGTCGTTTTCGATAAGGTTTGGGCTAAACATTGGGAATATAAATCATCAATAACTTTTAAGTTGTTGAGTTTGCAAATGTAAAAATTATATGAATAGATTTGTCTTGAAAAATACTTTCATAAAAGTATACATATATCACTTTTTCACAAATATTTTTTTATAAAAATAAGAAGTCAAAGTTATATTTTGGAGACCGTGTCGCTGTCCTAAACGACTTCTAAATCTGATATATATATATATATATATATATATATATATATATATATATATATATAGAACTGCTACCCTATAGCTGGCTACAGAATAACTTATTCTGTAGCCACTTTGAGTTACGATAATTACTATGTTAATTTACGAGATTATAGTAACTCCTTACTAAGTGGTTTACTACAACGTTACGGTAAATATCCCCAAGTGTTATAGTAACTCAACTATCGTAAATATGTATTGACATTGTCGTAAATTAGTATATAAAATTATCGTAAATGGAGGTGGCTATAGAATAACTTATTCTGTAGCTAGCTATAGAGTATACTCTCCCTATATATATATATATATATATATATATATATATATATATATATATATATATATATATATATATATATATATATATATATACCGCAACAGGGCAGACTCGGATCCGATGGCCATTCTAATAGTATTGGCCATCTACATGCACAGGAACAGGTTGTTCTTATTTGGATCCTAGCCGCCACTACATGCATACAGCGGTGCAGCATGTGTGGTCACGTGGGCGGCGGGCTGCAGTTATTACTACCCATGCACATATATATCACAATTAACCACAACAGGTCGGGCAGACTCGGATCTGATGGCCATTCTAATGGTACTGGTCTTCTGCCTCTCGGCCCTATTGCCGGGTGCAGCCTCCTCTTCTCTAATCCCCATAGCAACAAAGGCTAATGGCAGCCAAAGTGACCTCGATGCACTGCTGGCTTTCAAAGGCGAGCTCGCTGATCCCACTGGCATCCTTGCCAGGAGCTGGACAACCAATGTGTCCTTCTGTCGATGGCTTGGAGTCTCGTGCAGCCGCCACCACCAGCAGCGCATCACGGCTCTGTCGCTGCCAGATGTTGTCCTGCAAGGGGTGCTCAGCCCACACCTCGGTAATCTTTCATTCCTCTCCATGCTCAACCTCCCTAACACCAGCCTGACTGGCTCCATCCCTGCTGAACTTGGCATGCTACGTCGGCTTAAGGCTCTGCATCTTTCTCAAAATGGCCTCACAGGACCTATTCCAAGTGCCATAGGAAACCTAACGAGGCTTGAGGAACTTGCCCTCGGTTACAATAGCCTGTCTGGGGACATCCCACCAGGACTACTGAAGAATATGCACAGCCTCGAGATGTTTTCTCTTACCAAGAATGATCTAACTGGACACATACCTCCATGCCTATTCAATAATACGCAATCCCTAAGGCAAATCAGCTTGAGAAACAACAGCTTATCAGGGCCCGTACCACACAATCTAGGTTCCTTGCCCAAGTTAGAACTGTTGTACCTAGCGTACAATAACCTATCTGGTATAGTGCCGCCAACCATCTACAACAAGTCAAGGATGCAGGAGCTTTATCTCTCACACAACAACTTTGCAGGTCTTATTCCTAAGAATCAAAGTTTTAGCCTTCCTCTACTGGAGTACTTTGATCTCTCAGAGAACCACTTTGTGGGTCCAATTCCATCAGGACTTGCAGCATGCAAAAACTTAGAAACTTTCATTTTGAGAGATAATTATTTTGTTGATGTCGTTCCAACGTGGTTGGCTCAACTACCACGTCTCACCGCTCTTTCCTTGTCAAGAAATAACATTGTTGGCTCTATCCCAGCTGTTCTTAGCAATATCACCCATCTTACTGTACTAGATATGGGAACCAATCAGCTAACAGGTCCCATTCCATCTTTTCTTGGGAATTTTTCAAAATTATCTCTACTATTTCTGTACAAGAATAATTTCTCCGGTTCAGTACCTCCAACACTTGGGAACATCCCAGCTCTGAACAAGCTTACAGTCGGATTTAATAATTTAGATGGGAATCTTAACTTCTTGTCTTCCCTTTCTAATTGTAGGAAACTCCAGGTCGTTGACCTGTCCTATAATTCTTTCAGAGGGGGGCTCCCAGATCATATCGGGAACCTATCAACAGACCTGTTTTGGTTCACTGCAAATTATAACATGTTAAATGGTAGGCTTCCACCATCATTGTCAAACCTAAGCCATCTTCAAGTGTTAGAACTTTCAAGTAACCTATTCACTGGGGATATCCCAAATTCTATCATAGAAATGCAAGAGCTCACCTACATTAACGTCAGTAGCAATGACTTGTCTGGCCCTATACCATCAAAAATTGGTATGCTTAAGAGCTTACAAAACTTCGATCTTCAAGGAAACAAATTCTTTGGCTCTATACCCGACAGCATTGGCAACCTTAGTGTGCTAGAAGAAATAAGGTTATCTAGTAACCACTTAAACTCAACTATACCAGCAAGCTTCTTCCACCTTGATAAACTTCTCACACTAGATCTTTCTAACAATTTCTTAGTTGGTCCACTTCCAAGTGATTTTGGTGGTCTAAAACAAGTGTATTTCATTGACCTCTCTTGCAACTTCTTTCATGGAACCATCCCAGAATCATTTGGAGAAATTATAATGCTCAACTTCCTTAATCTATCACATAACTCATTCGATGGGCAATTCCCACGTTCATTTCAAAAGCTTACTAGCTTAGCACATTTGGATCTCTCCTTCAATAATATCTCTGGTACCATTCCCATGTTCCTTGCCAATTTCACAGCCTTGACATCCTTGAACCTCTCCTTCAATAAGCTAGAAGGGAAAATACCAGAGGGAGGTATTTTTTCAAACATCACGTCAATATCTTTGATTGGAAATGCTGGGTTATGTGGACCTCCCCATCTTGGATTTTCTCCTTGTCTTGAGGACTCTCACTCAAAAAAAAGAGGCCTTCTAATTATCCTTCTTCCAGCTGTGACTGCTGCATTTGTCTCCATTCTTCTTTGTGTCTACCTCACGATTAGATGGAAAGCTAAGAGCAAGATTGATCCAGGCAATGCTGTACGACAAATATTAGTTACCTACCATGAGATCATTTCTGCCACTGATAACTTTAGTGATAACAACCTTCTGGGAACTGGAAGTCTTGCAAAAGTTTTCAAATGCCAACTGAGCAATGGTTTGGTTGTTGCAATAAAAGTTCTAGACATGCGACTAGAACAGGCCATCAGAAGCTTTGATGCCGAGTGCCATGTGCTTCGCATGGCTCGACACCGCAACTTGATAAGAATACTAAGCACATGCTCCAACCTGGACTTCAAAGCACTCGTGCTCCAGTACATGCCCAATGGCAGCTTAGACAAACTCCTACACTCTGAAGGTACATCAAGTAGCATGGGATTCCTTAAGAGGTTGGAAATCATGCTAGATGTGTCAATGGCGATGGAGTATCTGCACCATCAGCATTTCCAGGTTGTCCTGCATTGTGACTTGAAGCCTAGCAACGTCCTATTTGATAGCGACATGGTAGCACACGTGGCAGACTTTGGCATCGCAAAATTGTTATTGGGTGACGACAGCTCCACGGTCACTGCAAGTATGCTTGGAACACTTGGGTACATGGCACCAGGTACTACCGCTAGCTTATACTTTAGCTATACCTGTGAGTGGTGTGTATGATCATAATAGTTCCTTCTAATTGTTCAATTGTTGTAATACTTGATTTTCTGATTATTGAGCAGAGTATGGATCATTTGGAAAGGCATCCCGTAAGAGCGATGTGTACAGCTTTGGAATCATGATTCTTGAAGTCTTCACCGGAAAGAGACCCACCGATCCCATGTTCATAGGAGATCTAAGCATCAGGGAGTGGGTTCGTCAAGCATTCCTGTCAGAGATTGTCCATGTTCTGGATGATAAGCTCCTTCAAGGTCCTTCCTCTGCTGACTGCGATCTGAAGCCCTTCGTTCCACCAATCTTTGAGTTGGGTTTGCTCTGCTCAAGTGACGCACCTCACCAAAGATTATCGATGAGTGAAGTTGTAGTGGCACTCAAGAAAGTAAAAAATGATTATATCAAATCCATGCCAGCAACAAGGCGTGAAGCAGCCCAGTGATCTCCCTTATCTGCATATCTCTGTTCTGTTTGTTCGCTTTTGCAATAGCAGAACAGCACCAGCTGCAGCATACTCTTGCAACATTTTTGCTGCTTTTTCCTTAGTTTATGACCGAGCATGTCTGTTCCTGTCATGCTTTATCCTGGTTGTTGAGTTTGAAAGAATTTTTTGTACTGTGAAATGGAGATTTAATCAATGTGCTGCTGTAGCCAAATACCTGGTCGTAACAGTTTGCAATATTCTATTTTCACTAGCACAGAAACCTTTTACCGAAACGAGCATAAAGCTTTTCTAGAGGTGGCCTTAGCCCCCACCTCTGCCATAGGGCCTATATAAATCGAAGAATTCTACAGGTGGCCAAATTCAATAAATTTAATACGCAAAAACCTGAAATGTCTTTTAAATAAAAATTGGATGATGATATGAATAAGGGGCTATCAGCAAAAGACAAGGGTGTATATGTACATATATATGTGAAGTTTGATTTTCCTAGGCTAAACAAGTACACAAATCATTTTTACAGGCGACACCAATTTCTTATAGAAACGGTTGACAGTATCTGCACCATCAGCATTTCCAGGTTGTCCTGAACTGTGACTTGAAGCCTAGCAACGTGCTATTTGACAGCGACATGACAGTACACGTGGCAGACTTTGGCATCGCAAAATTGCTATTGGGAGACGACAGCTCCATGGTCACTGCAAGTATGCCTGGAACACTTGAGTGCATGGCACCAGGTACTATCGCTAGCTTATACTGTAGCCATACCTGTAAGTGGTGTATATGATATTACGATCATTTGAGTTCAATCCTTCTGATTGCACGATTGTTCTAATATTTGATTTTCTGAATTATTGTGCAGCGTATGGATCATTTGGGAAGGCATCCCGCAAGAGCGATGAGTTCAGCTTTGGAATCATGCTTCTTGAAGTCTTCACCGGAAAGAGACCCATCGATCCCATGTTCATAGGAGATCTAAGCATCAGGGAGTGGGTTCGTCAAGCATTCCTGTCAGATTGTCCATGTTCTGGATGATAAGCTCCTGCAAGGTCCTTCCTCTACTGACTGCGATCTGAAGCCCTTCGTTCCACCAATATTTCAGTTGGGTTTGCTCTGCTTAAGTGATGCACCTCACCAAAGATTATCGATGAGCGTCGTTGTAGTGGCACTCAAGAAAGTAAAAAAGGATTACACCAAATCCATGCCAGCAACAAGGCCTGAAGCTGCCCAGTGATCTCCCTTATCTATATATCTCTATTCTGTTCTTTCGCCTACTTTCTCCTTAGTCCATTAACGAGTGTGTGTTCTGTTCATGCTTTCTCTCAGTTGTTGAGTTTGAGAGATGTTTGTGTACTGTGAACTGGAGATTTAATCATTGTGTCTACTGTAGCTGAAACCCTGGACATTCTATTTTCACTAGCACCCAAACCTTTTACAGAGGTTGGGCATAAGATCTATATAAAATGAGATTTGATCGGGGTGTGCTTCTGTAGCTGAAATCGTGGTGGTAATAGTTTGCAGATTCTATTTTGCAAGGTTCAGGGCAGACATAGCTGCTGCACATCCGAGGAGTACTGATTGCTACTTCGGTTTTGCAAAACTATGAGCTGAATGAAACGCAAGCCTAGCGTCCTTCTGCAGATAAAAAACGGAAGCAGTGCTGGTGAACCTCACGGAGCTAAGATTGGTACGGCGATCTTGAATTTGCCAAGGTCATCAATCAACAGAGCCAATAAGAAATAAGAAATGACAGATGTGATCCATCCTAGCGAGGAACTTACTCCTTATTTCTGGGTCCACGAATTTGGCTTTTGATATGATTTAGGTGATCCTAACCCGCTACGGACGTCAACTAACGATGTCGGGCGTGTCTTTGATTACCTCTAAACTTCTCTTAATGAAATACGTGCAGCGCACGTTCCCAAAAAAAAAAACCCGCTACGGACGTTGACGTGGCATGCTGACTGTGCACATGCACGGCTGCATGTGGGGCCCACATGTTAGATGTAACATATATTTTATTTTTTTTTCATTGTGACCGTACCGGAGGCGATGATGGCCCTATCCTCCGCGAGCGACGACACGGCCATCTCCATCACGCCACGGCAGCTCGAACCAAGCCCCTCACTATCAGGACCAGCGGCGGTGGCGGCTCCGACCGGTACTGCCCATCTCGCCAGGCATCTCCATCACGCCGCACCTCTACTGGCCGGGCATCTCCCTCACGACGCACCTCTACTCGCTGTCACCGTCGTCAAGGAAACCAAGGCCGCTGCCGGCACTAGCGCCAGCGTCAGCCGCGCCATCATCAGCAACAGCAGCACCAGCGGCATCGGTGGCGGACGACGGACGACGGACGACGGTGAGCCGCGAGCCGCTGAAGCAGCGCGTCCGCTGCAGCCTCCTCAAGCTTTCCGACCGTGACACAGAAGCCATGGCAGCTGCCGAGCTCAAGGCCATCACGCGCGTGCTCGAGCCGGACAAGCTCCCAGCCTTTGTCTTGGCCTCTGCGACGCTCCGGCCCCTCAGGGACAGCAGCTTCTCTTCTTCCTCCACCTCGCGTACGCAGGAATGGCCAGAGCTCGCAGCCCCAGCCAGAGCAGGCGCACAGGGCAGCAGTGGCTGGCGAGGGTCGCGCCATGTGCTGCCCCAGCGCCATGGCTGCTGGAGCTGCTCGTCGCCGCTGCACTCCTCCTGTCCTCCAGTACGTCGCGGAGGCTCAGTGTTGCTGCATGTGGCCTCGGACGGAGGGGTGACGCTGCCGTGAGGGAGACCAGGTGGCTAGGCGGAGGTGCTGGGCATCGGGCTAGGCAAATCAGGAGCAGGAGGCGTGGCACGTCGCCAGCAGCGGAACGGTATCTCGGAGAAACCACCACTGTCGAGCACGCCACTACGAGCACTGAGGCCACGAAGGCTGCGCCCATGCTGGCCGGGGCTGCGCCTGCCAAGGCTGCGCCCACGCTCTTGCCTGCCAGGGCCGCGTGCCCGCCTAGCCGCGAGGTCTGGCGCTTCCTGCACGCGCGAGCTGGAGGAAGAAGAGAAGCGATGGTATTTTTTCCATTTCTCGTTATTCACGACGCGTGGGCCCAGATGTCAGTAAGACAGAGAGAAGGGAGAGGTGGATCTAACATGTGGACCCCATATTTCAGGTCCAGGTCAACACTTATATATAGCTGGTTAAGCCCTATTTAGACCTTGATGAGACCCGAAATCAAGCTTAGAGACTAGAAAATAGTATTTTAAAAGTACAACGACCTATATAACACCCTCTACCATGTTCGAGGACAGGCCGTGAATTTTCCTCCAGTTATTATTACGCATGCTTATCATAATTCACCAACAGGGCGGACAGACACAAGGCCCCGGTCCTCTGCTTCTTCGGGTTTGCTCTGCTCCTGCTCGGCACAGAGTTCAGTTGCCTTATCTTGCTTCAAACAACTTTTCAGGTGCTATTCGAACAATCAAAGTTTTACCCTTCCTCTATTGAAGGAGCTTTTTCTCGGACGGAACAACTTTGTGGGCCCTATTCCATCTGAACATGTAGCATGCAAATACTAAACTCTCTCTAGACTTGTGGGCCCTACCACGTCTCACACTTTTTAACTTTGGAGAAAAATAACCTCATTGGCTCATCCCTGTTATTCTTCATCACCTATCTTACAGCAATATCCATCCCATTCATTTAGCTAACAGGTCTGATTCCATTTTTTCTTGGGAACTTTTCAGAATTATCTCTGCTAGGTCTGGCGCCAAATCAATTCTCTGGGTCAGTACCACCAACTCTTGGGAACGTTCCAGCTTTGAACAAGCACGAACTCTTGAGAATCTTAACATATTGTCCTCCCTTTCTAATTGTAGGGAACTACAGGGGTCCTCAACCTGTATAATAACTCTGGAGTAAAGTTTGTGGCCGGTCCTCAAATTTGTGAAAGTGTGTCATCCCGGTCCTCAAGCTCAGGAAGTGTGTCATTCTCATCCTTAAACTCTGTTTGGATCTTATATTCATCCAAACGGGTCTAGTCCACATGGCAGCTCTATAAATCAGCTCTCACCTCTCTCGTGGCCATGGTTAGCTCGTCTGCATGCCATTGTGGTTTCCTCCATGCGTGACGACTGTTGTTCGCTTGAGTGCGGTGATGGTGGCTCGCCCTTTTGACTGTGTAGCGGCAGCGCCGGTTCACCGCACACGTATGCAGTAGTGGTGGTGGCACCTCTCCAGTGCTTGTGCTGACACGGCAGGTGATCGCCCGTGCGCTCCGTTGTAGCATTTCACCCAGAAGTATTCAGGGTATCATATTTTTCATAGGGAACGGAGGTACTCTTGTAGCTAGTTCATCCAAGGACAACAAAAGGATAGAGTTGGAAAGGGTAGAGAAGGATTCCTAAGGTATTAGAGTCTATGGACAGATTACTTTGGGCACTAGTTATCACCTGGTCTGCCAAACAATGTCGACCTATAGCTCTATGCCGAACTCAAACATGGGGGATTACAAGGGATGGACATGGCTGTCACCACCTGCCGCCTACCACTCAACCGTGGAGCATGAGGCAAACGAAGGTAGCCTCTAGCCTAGACACCACGTCTACGCTATCAACTACTACTCCGTCCCAAAAAGAGTGACGTTTTTGACTTTTAGACATCGTGTTTGACCGTTCGTCTTATTCAAAAAATTTATATAAATTATAAAATAAATAAATCATTATTAAAGTATCTCTAATGATAAAATAAGTCATAACAAAATAAATGATATTTATACAAAAAATTTGAATAAGACGAATGGTTAAACAAGATGTCTGAAATTCTAAAACGACACTATTTTTGGGACGGAGGGAGTACTACTCTAGCATCATACAGGGTTATCCATCTCTACCAGGAGGCCTCTACAAGAGTATCCGCTAAAAGAATGGACGACGAACCCGCAAGAAAATAAGAGTAAAGCTTAACTAATGAAAGGACTTAATACCATAAGAATCATGAACACTCACTTAGCGGAAGAACCTGTTGAGGTACAAGTGTTTTTATCTCAGTTGAGGTACAAGTGTTCGTCGAGATACAAGCGGGGGAGACATCGACATGTCCGGCTGTAAGGTCCTAGATGGCTAGAGGGGGGGTGAATAGCCTATTAAAAAAAATCTACAAGAACCACTAAGCAAACTTGTTAGAATAACAAACGGCGTAAAGCGAGTTTTGCTTAGCCAAAGGTTGTGATGCAAGCCTCCTATCCACAAGTCTAGTAGATTGAGAGCTTTAGTTCACACAAGAGCTATGTCACTAAGGTTACACTAGAGAACAAGCTAACACTACTAGCAAAGCTACTACTAGAGCAACACAAGATAAACTAGTGAATGTAAATGCAAGAGAGAGGATTGTGATTATTATACCGACGGTGAAGTGAAGATGTTGCCAATCACCAAGATGAAATACAATCAATCAATATTGACAACAATACAATATGAAGACCAATCACCGGGAGACAAGAGACACAATATTTGTTCACCCGGTGTTCACTTGTGCACCGACAAGCTACGTCACCGGTTGTGTCGACCAACACTTAGATGGTTCCTCGGTGTGACCCTCAAGTCACTTGCCCCTCAAGGCACGCCCCGCAAGGCACCGCAAGACACCACTCTCAAGTGAGGTAACTCAATGACACGCGGATTCCACTAGAGTTGCTTTTGGCGTCCCGCCGAGGAAAGCACAAGAACCTCTCACAATCAACCGGAGGTGGCCAAGAACAATCACCTTCTCTTGCCAACGCCTCCAACAATCTCCAAGCCGGCTAGGAGCGGTACTCTCCAAGAGTAACAAGAAATCCACCGGCTAAACCATCCACAAGTGCCACTAGATGCTCTCAAGCTATGCAATGCACTTTGGGATCACTCAATCTCACTTTTGATTTGCAATTAAGCAAGGGAGATGAGTGGGAGGAGTTGTTCTAGCTCAAAGGATGCACAAGTATGTTAGAAATGCCAAGAGACCTCCCCAAGGGCCGGCCAACAAGTATTTATAAGCATCCCAAACAAATAGAGCCGTTACAACTCCACTCACGATTTTCGCGGGACCACCGGACGCGCCGGTCGTAACTGACCGGACGCGCTCAACCGCGTCCGGTGTCCCTGCGACGTCCACGTGTCCTCTGAATTCAAATTCGTCCGTTAAATCCTCCAACGGTCACTGCGCGTCAACGGTCAAACGAGCGACCGGACGCGCTGCTGCGAACCACCGGACGCGCTCCTCTCAACCACCGGACGCCACAGTACCCGCGTCCGGTGGGAGTCCAGTAAGCTCCCTGGACCACCGGACGCGTCCGATGGTGTGTGACCGGACGCGCTCCGCGTCCGACGTCCTCGGATCCCTCAGGGCGCATGACCGGACGCGCCGGTCCCGTGGGTCACCGGACGCACCGGTGTCAAACCCTAGCTCGCGCGCCTGACGCCCGCGCTGCACTGACCGGACGCGCTGGTCCACAGAGACCGCGTCTGGTGCAGCGTCCGGTGCAGCTCTGTGACCGCGTTCGCCTCCGTTTCTTTTCCGACTTCCGGCGCAATGGAAAATAGGCATTTGATTTTTTCGAAATCGCCTGAATCCCGCGCTCGCACGCTCGGCGGGAGGGAGAGAGGAACCCAAACCCCTCTCTACCCGCAAACGGCAGCGCGACCAACGCCACCTTTGTAAATGTGCCAACACCATCAAGTGTACATCTCCATGTGCTTGTGTGTTAGCTTTTTCTCAAACATTTTCAAAGGTTTCCTAGTTAGCTCACTAGGCCCTACATGCAATGCACTTCATGAATTTACCTAGTGGCACCCATGCGTCGAATAACCGATAAGACTTCCCCTCTTAATAGTTCGGCTATCGATCCTAAAACCACTCACACCCTCTATGGTGTCTTGAGTGTAAAACAAAATGGCCCTATGGTTATACCTTTGCCTTGAGCCCATTTTGTTTCTCCAGATGATATGTTCCACTTCACATCATCACATGACCGTCTCGATCCATCGACCTTGATTTCACTTGCTCTTCACCGTTGCATCGGTCCGTCGGCGCCAAGTCTTGCTCAAGCTTCACCATCGCATGGTCCTTCGCTTTGAAGCCTCGACTTGCCCTTTACCTTCACAACCGGTCCATCGAGCCAAGCCTCATCTTGGTCTTCACCATCTTGGTCACATGAGTCAATGTCATGTCACATATTCAATGACCACCTTTATCTAAATCATCCACTTAGATACAAAGGTTAGTCCTAGGTTTCATCAATTAGCCAAAACCAAACTAGGGACTTTCAATCTCCCCCTTTTTGGTAATTGATGACAACCCTCACAAAGATGATTTTGATAATAAAAGTTTTGAACTTGTCATACTTGTCCAATCATTTTGCTCTTAAGAAAAGTTTGGACAATTATCACAAGCTCGGTTTTGGTAGCATTAGCTCCCCCTACATATGTGCATAGAGTTTGGATTGAAAGCTTTGCACATATGCATGGATAGAAGTGTTGGGAGAGTAATTCTACCAAAATGATGCTAAGGTGTAAGAAATGGACCTTTGAAGCGTGATACCAATCGGAGTTGCCTTTTACACCATCCTTAGCATCATGAAGTAACTAGACATCCAACAAAAACTCAAGAACCCCGTGAGATCAACATTATATGTAAAGGTTCTTGGACCACTTGTAAAAACTTTAGGCAAGTCTAGATACCACAAGTAAAACTATTCCTATGCATGCTAGTAGATCATTTCATCATCCAAGTTCTATACTAGCATTGCACCACACAAGCATGTATATTGAAACTAAAAACATGTGCAATGAGCAAGTCATATGAAAATGCACAAACAAATGCAACAACTTTGTTTATGAGCTTGCTCCCCCTACTTGTGTGCATAAAAAAATTTTATTTTTTATTTACCCCTTTATCATGTTGAATCATCTTTTTCTCTCCCCCTTTGTCAACAACTTACCCAAAAATGGGATCAAATTGTGGAGAGAAAAAAAATGTTCGATGGAGTAGGTTAAATTTATCAAATTTGGTTCAACCTAGAACACTTACCAAAGATATTTAATTCGATTTGAACCAAAGACAAGCTTCTTCACACCTCATAATAAGGGTTATCTTGCCTATGTTGAATTAAACACTTATAGCAAATCTTCTAGATTCAACACTAGGTTTGCAAGCTCACAAACATGTCATATGCTACCACTAGATCAAAACAAACATAGAGGCAATAGTGGTAACATATATCCATCAAATTCATTTGATTTATCATGAATGCTCATGCATACCGCTTAATATGTCTACATGCTCTAGCAAGTCCTTAGCATAGAATGAATGACATGTCAATCAACTTTACCTTGCAATGTCGAAGGAGAGGCATGTCAATAAGTAAGTGAGGTGCATTCAACTCATGTTTGAGAAATCAAGAATGTTCAATTCATTCCTTAGCTTGCAAAATCTCTTTTCATCAAGTGGCTTAGTGAGAATATCGGCAAGTTGATCATCGGTGCCAACACTCTCAATGGCAATATCTCCCTTTTGTTGATGATCTCTAATGAAGTGATGCCTTATGTCAATATGCTTTGTTCTTCCATGTTGAACCGGGTTTTGTATCATCTTGATTGCACTCTCATTATCACATAGCAATGGCACATTCTTGAAGTTGAGGCCATAATCCTTCAAAGTTGATTTCATCCATAGCAATTGTGCACAACAACTCCCCGCACTCACATATTCGGCTTCGGCGGTAGAGATTGCCACACTATTTTGTTTCTTTGAGGACCATGACACAAGTGATCTTCCAAGTAATTGACATGTGCCACTTGTGCTCTTTCTATTGATCTTGCAACCCCCATAGTCGGAGTCCGAATATCCAATCAATTCAAACTTTGACCCCTTAGGATACCATAGTCCAACATCTCTTGTTTGCTTCAAGTACCTCAATATTCTCTTTGCGGCCGTGAGATGACTCTCTCTAGGTGAGGCTTGATATCTAGCACACATGCAAACACTAAACATGACATCCGGCCTTGATGCGGTGACATAGAGTAGACTTCCAATCAAAGACCGATATTCCTTTTGATTCACCATATTGCCATCAAGATCACTATCCAAATTGCCATTTGTACCCATTGGAGTTGAAATTGGCTTTGCATCTTGCATTCCAAACTTCTTCAACATGTCCCTTATGTATTTCCCTTGACTCACAAATATCCCATTCTTCAATTGCTTGACTTGGAGACCAAGGAAGTAGCTAAGTTCACCAATCATAGACATTTCAAACTCTTTGGCCATCATAGCACCAAATTCTTCACAATAAGCTTGATTGGTTGATCCAAAGATGATGTCATCAACATATATTTGCACTATAAATAGATCATTTCCAATCTTCTTGGTGAATAGAGTTGTATCAACCTTGCCCATCTTGAATCCCTTAGAGAGAAGGAAATCCCTTAGCCTCTCATACCATGCTCTAGGTGCTTGCTTTAAGCCATATAAAGCCTTCTTCAACTTGTACACATGGTTGGGTTTCTTGTCATCTTCAAATCCGGGCGGTTGCTCAACGAAGACTAACTCATTGATAATCCCATTGAGAAATGCACTTTTGACATCCATTTGATATAGTTTGATGTTGTGTGCACAAGCATAAGCCAATAGAATCCTTATTGCCTCCAATCTTGCCACAGGAGCATATGTTTCATCATAGTCAAGACCTTCAACTTGAGTGTAACCTTGAGCAACTAGCCTTGCTTTGTTTCTCACTACAATGCCATCTTGATCTTGCTTGTTTTTAAACACCCACTTGGTTCCAATCACATTGTAGTCATTTGGCCTTTCTACCAACTCCCAAACATCATTTCTTGTGAAATTATTAAGCTCTTCTTGCATAGCCATGATCCAATCGGCATCCCTCAAAGCTTCTTCTATCTTCTTTGGTTCTATGGTTGACACAAATGATGCATGCTCACAAAACATAGCCAATCTTGATCTTGTTTGCACACCACTTCTAATATCACCAATAACACTATCAATGGGGTGATCTCTTGCAATATGTTGAGGTTGGAGTACTTGCACTTGATTGCTTGAGCTTGGTTGATCACTTGATGTATCTTGATGAGAAGAACTAGCACCATGATCTTGCATTTGAGAGTCACTAACTAGCTTGAATGGTGAATTGATCACTTGATCTTTATCATCATCTTGAATATCAATTACTTGCTTTGCTCTAATGTCTCCAATGTCCATGTTCTTCATTGCTTCCACTAGTAGAGTTCCACCAATATCATCTAGATTTTCTTCTTCATCTTGTGACCCATTGGTTTCATCAAATTGCACATCATGGACTTCTTCTAGAATGCCACTTGAGTTGTTCCAAACTCTATAAGCTTTGCTTGTAGTTGAATAACCAAGTAGGAACCCCTCATCACATCTCTTGTCAAACTTCCCCAATCTAGTGCCTTTCTTTAAGATATAGCATTTGCAACCAAAAACCCTAAAATAGGAAATATTGGGCTTTCTTCCATGAAGTAGCTCATATGGGGTCTTCTCTAGCAATGGATGACAATATAGTCTATTGATGTAGTAGCAAGCGGTATTGATTGCTTCATCCCAAAATGATTGACTCACATTGTACTCATGAAGCATTGATCTAGCCATATCAAGCAATGTTCTATTCTTCCTCTCAACTAGGCCATTTGATTGTGGAGTGTACTTGGCCGAGAATTGATGTCCAATACCATAATGATCACAAAGTTCTTCAATTCTTGTATTCTTGAACTCACTTCCATTGTCACTTCTTACTTTCTTGATTCTAATCTCAAACTCATTGTGAACTCTAGTGAGAAATGTCTTGAAAGTGTCAAACACTTCACTTTTGTCACTAAGAAAGAATACCCATGTGAATCTTGTGAAGTCATCCACTATGACAAAGCCATACTTGTTGCCGCCTATGCTTGTATATGTTGTTGGTCCAAATAGATCCATGTGCATCAACTCAAATGCTTTGCATGTGCTCATTGTACTCTTCTTTGGATGTGAGCTTCCAACTTGCTTTCCGGCTTGACATGCACTACAAAGCTTATTCTTCTCAAATTCAACATCTTTCAAACCATTGACAAGATTGTGAGTTGTAAGCTTCTTCAATTGTTTCATGCCAACATGACCAAGCCTTCTATGCCAAAGCCAACCCATGCTTGATTTGGAGACTAAGCAAGTTGTCAAAGAAGTTTCTCTAGCATTGAAGTCAACTAGGTAGAGATTCTCATATCTAAAGCCCTTGAATGCCACATTTGAACCATCCACACTAATAACTTCCACATCGTCAACCCCAAAGATGCATTTGTAGACTAGATCACATATTTGTGCCACGGATAGAAGATTGAAATCCAAACTTTCAACTAGCAACACATTGGAGATACTCATGTCATTTGATATTGCAATCTTTCCCAAGCCAATAACCTTGCCTTTCTTGTTATTGCCAAATGTGATAGAATCAACACCACTATCATTGTCATTGATTGAGTCAAACATTCTTGATGTACCGGTCATGTGTTGAGTGCACCCACTATCAATAATCCAATGCCTTCCTCCGGCTTTGTAATTGACCTACAAGCAAATCAATGAAGTTTAGGTACCCACTTTTGTTTGGGTCCTTGTAGGTTAGTAACTAAGCTCTTTGGTACCCAAATAGCCTTCTTCTTTGGGCCCACAATTGGTGTACCAACAAACTTAGCTTGCACACCCTTCACACCCTTGGTAAGCACATAGCAAGAATCAAAAGGTATAGCATTAACAAGGTTCTTGCTTTGGTTCTTTTTATTGCAATTATGCTCTAGGTGCCCAACTTGCTTGCATCTATTGCAAAACCGACCATTGCCCTTCACAAAGCTAAGCTTTGGAGTTGCAAAGGCCGACTTGCCTTTCTTGGGGGTGTAGCCCAATCCCTCTTTGTTAAGAGAGAACCTTTGGCTACCCAAGCACTTAAGCAAGCGGGCCTCACCACCATAGGCCTTGCCTAGGGCGTGAGTGAGCTCATCCACCTCTCTCTTGAGAGTCTCATTCTCAACCATTAGTGAGGCATCACAAGTGAAACCGTCACTAGTAGTGGAGGTAGAGTTAGTGGTGGTGGATGAAGAGCTACAAGAAGGGTTAGCATTTGATATGATGATAGGTTCATTAAAGGATTCATCAATTATATCACATGTAACACCTACATCACATGATACAACAACCTCCTTCTTAGCTTGTTGCTCAAGTAGCAATGAGTGAGCTTTTTCAAGCTTGGAATGAGCCTTATCAAGATCCTCATGGTCTTCCACTAGACTCTCATGAGTGGTCTTAAGCTCACTAAGGACTTTCTCAAGTATTGCTACTTTCATTGAAAGCTTCTTACACTCTTTGTCCTTGGCAATGGCTATGTCTCTAGTTTGTTGCATCAAGTCATATAGTTGTTCTTTAGTTGGTTCATCATCATCATCTTCATTATCATTATCATTATCACTATCATGAGCATATTCCATTTCACTTTCATCATCACTCTCATCATATAATACCTTAGCTTCTTTAGCCATGAAGCATGAAGAGGATGAATCAAATAATGATGGCTTCTTGTTGATAGCAATAGAAGCAAAAGCCTTGTTGGATGATTCTTCTTCTTCTTCTTCATTATCTTCACTTTCCCAAGTGATCACATAGGCACCATTTTTGCCTTTCTTGAATGTCATCTTGGCCTCTCTCTTCTTCTTCTCAAACTTGTCCTTTTTGTTCTTCTTTTTATCATAAGGACATTCCGCTTGAAGGTGCTCGGTGCTATCACAATTGAAGCACTTTCTTTGTTGCTCATTTCTTTTGAAGTTGTCATTTCTCTTCTTAAAGCCTCTTCTCTTGATGAACATGTGACCCATCTTCTTGACTACAAGAGCAAGTGCCTCATCATCAATTTCAAATTCCCCATCTTCATTGTTGTCTTCTTCTTCTTCAATGATGGTAGCTTTGCCCTTGGAGGAGGTGGCTTTGAACGCCACGGTCTTCTTCCTCTTCTCATCTTCCACCTTCTCCTTGTCATCAACATCTTGATCATATTTGTCATAGGTCAATACTTCACCAAGCAAATCATTAGGCTTCATTGCTTCAAGCCCATCTCTTTGCAACATCATGATCAACATCTTGAATCTTCTAGGTAAGCTCAATAAGAACTTGTGACAAAAGTCTTGATCTTGAGTCTTGTGCCCTAAGCTCTTGAGATCATTGACTATCACTTGCAATCTATGAAACATTTCAATGATTGTTTCATCATCCTTTTTCTTGAAGTTCTCAAACTCACTCTTGAGCCCATATAGCTTGGCACTTTTCACAACCTTAGTGCCCTCATATGTTTCACTCAACCTTGTCCACACTTCATTTGCCAAATCTAAATCCTTGATGCCCTCAAATACTTTTGTGTCAATACCATTGTAAAGTGTATTGAGAGCCATTCTATTGCATGTTCTATTTGCTCTATCTTCATCGGTGAGATGATCGGGATCAATGATAGCAAAATCATTCTCGGTGACTTGTAAAACTCTCTCATGAATAGAACCAAGGTACATTGTCATTTTTCTCTTCCAATGAGCAAAAGAACTAACACCATCAAAGAACGGTGGCTTGCCCCCAACATGATTGAACACAATTTGAGCCATTTTTCACACCGAAGGATGTTAAGCCTTGATTAAAACGGTGACCACGGCTCCGATACCACTTGTAAGGTCCTAGATGGCTAGAGGGGGGGTGAATAGCCTATTAAAAAAAATCTACAAGAACCACTAAGCAAACTTGTTAGAATAACAAACGGCGTAAAGCGAGTTTTGCTTAGCCAAAGGTTGTGATGCAAGCCTCCTATCCACAAGTCTAGTAGATTGAGAGCTTTAGTTCACACAAGAGCTATGTCACTAAGGTTACACTAGAGAACAAGCTAACACTACTAGCAAAGCTACTACTAGAGCAACACAAGATAAACTAGTGAATGTAAATGCAAGAGAGAGGATTGTGATTATTATACCGACGGTGAAGTGAAGATGTTGCCAATCACCAAGATGAAATACAATCAATCAATATTGACAACAATACAATATGAAGACCAATCACCGGGAGACAAGAGACACAATATTTGTTCACCCGGTGTTCACTTGTGCACCGACAAGCTACGTCACCGGTTGTGTCGACCAACACTTAGATGGTTCCTCGGTGTGACCCTCAAGTCACTTGCCCCTCAAGGCACGCCCCGCAAGGCACCGCAAGACACCACTCTCAAGTGAGGTAACTCAATGACATGCGGATTCCACTAGAGTTGCTTTTGGCGTCCCGCCGAGGAAAGCACAAGAACCTCTCACAATCAACCGGAGGTGGCCAAGAACAATCACCTTCTCTTGCCAACGCCTCCAACAATCTCCAAGCCGGCTAGGAGCGGTACTCTCCAAGAGTAACAAGAAATCCACCGGCTAAACCATCCACAAGTGCCACTAGATGCTCTCAAGCTATGCAATGCACTTTGGGATCACTCAATCTCACTTTTGATTTGCAATTAAGCAAGGGAGATGAGTGGGAGGAGTTGTTCTAGCTCAAAGGATGCACAAGTATGTTAGAAATGCCAAGAGACCTCCCCAAGGGCCGGCCAACAAGTATTTATAAGCATCCCAAACAAATAGAGCCGTTACAACTCCACTCACGATTTTCGCGGGACCACCGGACGCGCCGGTCGTAACTGACCGGACGCGCTCAACCGCGTCCGGTGTCCCTGCGACGTCCACGTGTCCTCTGAATTCAAATTCGTCCGTTAAATCCTCCAACGGTCACTGCGCGTCAACGGTCAAACGAGCGACCGGACGCGCTGCTGCGAACCACCGGACGCGCTCCTCTCAACCACCGGACGCCACAGTACCCGCGTCCGGTGGGAGTCCAGTAAGCTCCCTGGACCACCGGACGCGTCCGATGGTGTGTGACCGGACGCGCTCCGCGTCCGACGTCCTCGGATCCCTCAGGGCGCATGACCGGACGCGCCGGTCCCGTGGGTCACCGGACGCACCGGTGTCAAACCCTAGCTCGCGCGCCTGACGCCCGCGCTGCACTGACCGGACGCGCTGGTCCACAGAGACCGCGTCTGGTGCAGCGTCCGGTGCAGCTCTGTGACCGCGTTCGCCTCCGTTTCTTTTCCGACTTCCGGCGCAATGGAAAATAGGCATTTGATTTTTTCGAAATCGCCTGAATCCCGCGCTCGCACGCTCGGCGGGAGGGAGAGAGGAACCCAAACCCCTCTCTACCCGCAAACGGCAGCGCGACCAACGCCACCTTTGTAAATGTGCCAACACCATCAAGTGTACATCTCCATGTGCTTGTGTGTTAGCTTTTTCTCAAACATTTTCAAAGGTTTCCTAGTTAGCTCACTAGGCCCTACATGCAATGCACTTCATGAATTTACCTAGTGGCACCCATGCGTCGAATAACCGATAAGACTTCCCCTCTTAATAGTTCGGCTATCGATCCTAAAACCACTCACACCCTCTATGGTGTCTTGAGTGTAAAACAAAATGGCCCTATGGTTATACCTTTGCCTTGAGCCCATTTTGTTTCTCCAGATGATATGTTCCACTTCACATCATCACATGACCGTCTCGATCCATCGACCTTGATTTCACTTGCTCTTCACCGTTGCATCGGTCCGTCGGCGCCAAGTCTTGCTCAAGCTTCACCATCGCATGGTCCTTCGCTTTGAAGCCTCGACTTGCCCTTTACCTTCACAACCGGTCCATCGAGCCAAGCCTCATCTTGGTCTTCACCATCTTGGTCACATGAGTCAATGTCATGTCACATATTCAATGACCACCTTTATCTAAATCATCCACTTAGATACAAAGGTTAGTCCTAGGTTTCATCAATTAGCCAAAACCAAACTAGGGACTTTCACCGGCACTCCCCCAAACTCTCCCTCACATCTCTCCCTATCCAAGTCTACTAGCTATCTAGGGTCAAAGCCCTTTGGAGTGGTGCTCTTGGTCTTGTTCTTGCTCCTTGAGGTGTTGTTGTATTTTGGGGGCTCTCCTCCTCCTTTTATAGCCTCCAAAGGATGGTTTGAGATGGAATATTCCGAGGATCCCCACCACACTGCCCTCCAAGACATTAACTGGACCGCCTTGCGAAAGATGGGCCTAAGGCGCGCCTGTAGGGGGCGGCCGCACCTTGGAGGCACCATCCCAGCCCAATTTTCGTCTGGTGGGCCTTTAGGGATGTATGGGCCATGCTAATAAAGTTTCGCGTCATTTGGAGAAGGTTTGATTTAAGTTTGGGCCCTTTTCTCCATATGACTGGGCCCTGATTTGCCTGGTAGTGGGCCTTCTCTGCTTTGGGCTTATGTCGGGTGTTTATTTTGCTATGTTCTTGTATACTTTCACGCACATTTCTTGTGTTATCCCAACATGTCCTCTGCACATTGTATATCACCAAAACTTGTGGAATTCGTTAGTTGTAAACCCTAATTCTAAGTCTGGTGTTCTTTTGAGCAGTTTTTTATGTGAGAGTTAGCGGTTAGAAATGGGAGTTAAGGACCGTCAACAATCGCCCAAGTATACCTCATTTAAATTACTATTATCAAGTGTCGATGTCGCTGTGAGATGATGATTGTGGGCTAATGCACTTTGTTACAATATCCAGATGTTTTTGTGAGCATGATTACAATGGCTATAAATAGCAACATTTGTCCATTTTTATGCCAATTCATGTGTAACACTGGTGTACGTAAGGATAATTTGCAACCCTTGTAATTTGAATTTCCATTTGTTTCTAAGCTTCATAACTTTTCATAGGAACACAAATAGAGACAAACTTTATATGAAAAATGTAGGTTTCAACATGATCTTGAGGTAGTATTGATTGGTTGAAAGGCCTGAAAGAAAATGTAGTTCTGGGGGATTATACCTTTTGGTACCGGTAAGTGGTTGGAATGTTAAAAAGAATCTAAACAGTGGCCAAAATGAGGTGTGATGCGAGCGCGATGCAATGTTTAGATTGGTGTCTTGCTTTTGTATGAGAAATGTAGGTTTAAATGTCTTTTTGTTTGTGTTTTGTTCTAGTATATTTTTGTCAGCTCTAGAAACTCACATAAGAGCAACTTAAAAAGACTCTCTATATTGTAACACCCCTGGTGTTACTGGCTTACTTAGCACATGGTTAAGGTCTAAAAGAAATTAACTAAACAAGTTTTTCGGAGGTTAAATTTAAAACACACATGAAATGATTCCCGAATCTTATATGACGCGCTTTTGTGGTGTGTTGCTCTAGTTAATATCTTAGAGAGGGTTATTTATACGTGTCTATATTTTGCTAGTTGGCTAATTTAGTAATAAACAAATAAAAATATATAGAAAGTACATATACACTCACGTATTTCGTTTTGATAAGCATGCTGCTATATTAATTAAGGTAGTGTACAAACTTATTTCTCTCCGAGTAAATCTTTATAGATAAATATATACATAAACGTATATATGCATATTTGTGTACGTAGATCAGTGACAAAGGAATAATGGCATATTTATAATTACATAATTACAAACATATTTAGTTAAAAAAAAGGAAGAAAGTTGCACACTCGCACATGTACTGGATTGGCCGCTTGACCAAATTTGCTGCACGTTGCTCCCAAGTCACGCACATGGTGTTGCCCGCTGGCCATGTCCTGCCTTCTTTGTCTCGTCGCATTGTGCCCGCGCGCGCCATTATTTGCGTTGCGCTGGGGCTGGGCAGCTTGCTGTGCCCCTGCGTCCACGCTGAGTTAATGCCGGGTCTTGCTGCATCCCGCTGGTGCCTTTGCCGTTCCCAGCACTCTCAGTGAGAAAAGTAAACAGAGCTCAATTCCCATTCAGATGCATGTAGCCATTCAGATGCTTTTAATTGGCACAGACCTGTTGGTAACGTTGTTTCATCCCAAGTATGATTCTAGTCTTCTGGAATTGCAATTGTTGAATGTAGAGACTTGCATGGTCTTCATCGGCCTTCAAAGCCTTCAAAGCTCTCCCTGTTGAGTGTTGTCCCACCATACTACCCCAGTACTGGCACAGTGGCAGTACACAGATGCAAAGTAGGGTCATTGTGCAACAGTGCGTGGGATAGGACGTTGACTCGTTGATGGACCGGTGACGACGACGACCCGACGACGACCGTGACCTGGTCACAGACTAAAGCAGTTAGCTAGCTTATATAATCAGGATCGATCAGATGGCCACAAGCGCGTGTCACACCCATTTTTAAGGACAAAAATAGGATGCATAAAGTACTCATGTGCGCCCCAGGTCATGATCGCACACATAAGCAGACAAATTACATAGTATCATCACAGTGCTTATTACATAACGAATATATGTTTAAAACATAGTCTTGAACGATAAATAATAACATCTAGTAATAATCTCCAGCGGAAACTCCACACAGGGACATGATTGACTGGTTGACACCAAGACTAGTATTCATTACGATAATCTTCCTCATAATCTTCATCTGTTATGGTGAAAATAGCAAGAGTGAGTCCATGTCGAACTCAACAAATATAACACAGGGTTCATGAGGCTCAAATAGCTAGACACTGTTTTACTGCTTTTAGCTTTTAGTCATCATTAACTTAGCAGTTGAGTAGCATCAAGGTATTCCAATTCCCGTTAATGAACAATTGATCAATTGTAATAAGAATAATGAAATAGCATTAACATGGCATAATAATAACAACATCAATATTAAGCATAATATATCACTGGTGATCATTTATTCTGTAAGAATACCCAAGGCCGCTCGTATCCGTGAGCACGGCTAGTATACCAGTTTATTAAACTCTGCGCAGAGGTGTACACTTTCACTGTGAGTCATGATTTCCAAATGAGTGGGGAGATCAAGCCCAAACACCCAAAAACCATATAAAGCCACTCAAAAGTTCGTCTAACAAGTTAGGGCCATTAGATTCACTCGGCAGGCAGATGTAGAACCCCCCTTCCCTGTGGCACAACAACCGCAGCCTATACACACTAGGCCAGGGGCTCGCACTACACCCAACGTGTCAAGCCATTCTTACGCCATTTAAGGTAACCGCTAACAAGCTAGAAAAGGTCTCTTGAACAACTAAAGCCAGAGCCATATAGCCCTCACAGCTGTACTGTATATCCCGGTTAATGCTTACAGATAAGACTGTCCGCAGTGGCATACTCTAAATGATACTCTAAAGCTTTAGAGTATGAATATAGAGTAAAAACTGCTGCACTGGATACTCTAAAACGATACTCTATTCTTTCTCTTACTCTATATTTAGAGTAGTACAGTGTTTACTCTATAGTGCGCAGTGGCGGGCCCTACTAACTAAACCAAGGAAAAAAATGCTATAACTCACAAACCAAAAATCCAAATTAAATTTCGATTGCACCATTAAATTCGTCTCAATAAATCCTTCAAAACTAGATCACTCATGGATATATTTAGATAAAGTGACAAGTGGGTCCCACAGTAGATAGAGTGGATAGAGGATGATATAGAGGATGGATGGGTGCGGGAGAATTGAGTATAGAGGAGAGAATCTTGCTGACTAGGACGTATAGAGGATGAATATAGAGGATCATGAGTGCGGATAGCCTAAGTCCTTATGGAGAGTAACTAGAGCAACAAACAAACAACGCAGTGCTCTAGTCCCCTTATAACAGGAATTAAATCATCTTAATGGTTGATTGCACCATTCATTAATCAATTTACAAGATCAATGTTCATAAATCAAGCACTAGCCAAGCTACCCAAATGCATAATCCCATAGGTGACAAGGAATCAAGATATCAATCACTAAGTTAAAATCTCTAAGGTTGTCAAGGTAGACACATGCATATGATATTTATTATAGTGAATAGGTAACAAGGATAGTCCTGTGTTATACTTGCCTTGATCAAAGCTCTCCAAACAGTACTGCTGACTTGGCTCAAAGTAATACTCCGAATCGTCCAAGTACTGCTCACCTTCTATACTCGATCATCAATCAACAACATACATGCATCCAATCAAACATACACGAAGCAAACAAATAGATATAATTAGAACAGTACACCAACAGTAACAAAACAGTAATAAAAGTTTATAAAACTCTTCTACACGTTTCTACGATCACACAGACGCAAAGATCACCAAAATCGGAGTTAAAACGTAAAAGTTATGAATTTTCTAAGATTTCCTATAGATAAATAAATACTTAATTATAAACTCGAAAAATAAATTATCAAAACTAACTGTAAAACTACACTAACATGTAGAGTTCGCAAATACGAACCTAACGCAATTTGAACGGATCAAATCGGAGTTAAAACGAAGATTTTATGACCAAAACAATTCTAGTGGCAAAACTGTAAATTGCTGAAAACGTATTTTTGATTTAACCGGTTGAAAATACGCTTTTCAAATGTGAAAACGTAATTTTCTGGAATGCGCCAAGGACCGCGGGTTAGTTTCCAGAAAACGCAGGGGCTCTTTAACAAGATTGCCATCGAAAGGGTATCTTCTAATCTTGATCGTTGAATCACGATCGGACGGCTCAGGTTCATCTGCAAGTGCACAGTGCCTAGTCCGGTCATCATCTCCATCACCGACCGCCGGCCGCCATGCCCGCCATGGCCGCCTCGCCGGAGAGCTTCGGCTCTCCCGATTCCAACCGCGATTCGCTCCATATTCAACCCCAATCGAGAGAGGAGATCACCGTGAACATATCTAAGCGGGTCTAAGAGAACTACGACGGCCCGAGGAAAGAACGAGGCAAGAGGAGGACGGCGGCACCATTGCCGACGCTTCCAAGCTCACCAAGACCCCGATTCGATGCTTCACATCATAAAATAAAAGCACGAGAAGAAGGAGGAGCAGATGGCGATCTCACCAACACGAAGAAAAGGAGCCCGCACCGTCCCACGAGCTCCACCGACGACCAACCGAAACCCGCCGAACTCCTAAACCCTAAAACTCCGATTTCTTGTGGCAACCCTAGCGTTTTAGTTGAAAAACGGAAACTAGAAGGCCCCCTCTTCCTATTTATAGCTTCTATTTGCCATGTTCGGGTAGGATTCTCCGGAAATCACGGGATCAATCGACGTCGTCCGCTTCGGTTTGGAGTCCGGCGTCTTCACGGAAGGTTGAAGACGACCGACAACCGGGCCCCACCAGTCAACGACCAAGAGAGAGGCGCGTGGCTCATCACAGCGCTGGGCTGCGTCGCTGGGCCGGCCCACCCAGTGACGGGCGCGGAGAAGCAGGCCGTCGCGAACTGGGCTGGCTCGGTTCGAACGGGCCGGTCAACAGCAGGTAAGCTTTCTCCTTCTTTTTTTTTTATTTACTTGTTTTCAAAAATATATCAAATAAATTTTCTAATCCAAAATAAAAATAAAACAAAACCACACCAC
Source organism: Saccharum spontaneum (assembly GCA_022457205.1). NCBI lineage: Eukaryota > Viridiplantae > Streptophyta > Magnoliopsida > Poales > Poaceae > Saccharum > Saccharum spontaneum. The sequence goes on from CM039597.1 coordinate 50,630,120, forward strand.
ATAACAAAATAAATGCAACAGCATGAATGCAACATCAAACTTATTTTATTATTATTTTAAATTGGCCATTTTTTATTATCTAAACTATTTCAATTTTGTTATCTCTAAAATTTGGGTGTTACAAATTCTACCCCCTTAAAAGAATCTCGTCCTCGAGATTGGACTGCTTACTCAAATAACTGCGGATATGATTTCCTCAATTCATCCTCTCTTTCCCAAGTTGCCTCTGCCTCTGAATATCGATTCCACTGTACTTTACACATCTTAATAATCCGACTTCTAGTAACTCGCTCCGCAGTCTCCAAAATCTTAATCGGAATCTCTTCATATGTAAGATCCTCCTTAACAGTCAATTCTTCCAAAGGTATCTGCTCCTCAGGCACCCGCAAACACTTCTTAAGTTGTGAAACATGAAACACATCATGCACCCCAGATAAATTCTCAGGCAACTCTAATTGGTAAGCAACTTCCCCACGTCTAGCAATAACTTTAAATGGTCCAACATACCTTGGTGCTAGTTTACCTTTCATGTTAAATCTCTTCACACTTCTCATAGGTGACACCTTCAAATAAACATAATCACCTACTTCAAAAACTAAATCTCTTCTCCTATTATCAGCATAACTCTTCTGACGAGACTGTGCCACTCTCAAATTCTCACGAATCACTCGCACTTGATCTTCTGCGTTTCTAAGAACATCTGCACCAAACACCTGAGATTCACCTGTCTGATCCCAAAACAATGGAGTTCTACACTTACGTCCATACAAAGCTTCAAACGGTGCCATCTTAAGACTCTGTTGATAACTATTATTGTAAGAAAATTCTGCATAAGGCAAACTCTTATCCCAACTAGTTCCATATTGCAATGCACAGGCTCTCAACATATCCTCTAATACCTGGTTGGTCCTTTCAGTCTGTCCATCTGTCTGTGGATGATATGCTGTACTAAAATTCAGCTTAGTTCCTAAAGATTCATGTACAACCTTCCAAAAATGTGATGTAAATTGCGAACCTCGATCAGATACAATCTTCTTCGGAACTCCATGCAAACACACTATCTTCTCCATATACAACTCTGCCAATTTTGGTCCTTGGTAGGTAGTTCTAACCGGTATAAAATGAGCAACTTTAGTTAACCGATCTACTATCACCCAAATAGAGTCATAACCTTTCTGAGTACGAGGTAACCCCACTATAAAGTCCATACCAACTTCTTCCCACTTCCACTCAGGAATCTTCATTGGTTGCAATAATCCTGCAGGTCTCTGATGCTCAGCTTTTACCCTCTGACACGTGTCACATATTGCTACATACTCAGCCACATCACGTTTTAATCCAACCCACCAATACTTCTGTTTGAGATCCAGATACATCTTTGTACTACCAGGATGAATAGAATAAGCTGATTCATGAGCTTCACGAAGAATTGCCTGCCTAATAGCCTGATCCTCAGGTACACACAACCTTTTTCCAAACCAAAGAGTTCCATTATCATCAATTCGGAAACCTGGTGACTTACCAATCACTATATCCTCCGCTATCTTCTTTAGTTTCTCATCCTTCAATTGACCCTTATAGATCTCTTGCTCTAAAGTAGGCTCTATCACTAATTCCATTGCATTAGTAACAATTCCCAAGTTCAAATATTCAAATTCAGCACATAACTCACTAGTCATAGACAATGTTCTTATCTCATTGGCATAACTCTTCCTACTAAGAGCATCGGCAACAACATTGGCTTTACCGGGATGATAGTGTATCTCAATATCATAATCCTTAATCAACTCTAACCATCTGCGTTGCCTCAAATTCAGATCTGACTGAGTGAAAATATACTTCAAACTCTTATGATCAGTGTATATATCACTCTTATGTCCAATCAAATAATGTCTCCAAATCTTTAAAGCATGAACAACAGCTGCTAACTCCAAATCATGTGTAGGATAATTCAACTCATGCTTTCTCAACTGTCTAGATGCATAAGCCACAACTCTGCCTTCTTGCATAAGAACACATCCCAAACCTTGACGAGAAGCATCACAATAAATGGAAAACTTCTTACTCAAATCTGGTAAAACCAAAACAGGCGCTGTAGTCAACCTCTTCTTCAACTCCTCAAAACTAGCTTGACATTTATCAGACCACACAAATTTGGCATTCTTTTCTAACAGAGATGTCATAGGTTTAGCAAGTTTAGAAAACCCTTCAATGAACCGTCTATAATATCCAGATAAACCCAAGAAACTGCGAATCTCACTAACATCAGTAGGTGGTTTCCAATTCAATACATCCTTCACCTTGCCTGGATCCACCGATATACCTCCATTAGAAACAATATGACCAAGAAAAGAAACTTCCTTCAACCAAAACTCACATTTACTTCGCTTCGCATACAGTTTATGCTCTCTAAGCTTCTGCAATACCAACCTCAAATGTTCAGCATGCTCTACCTCTGTCTTGGAAAATACCAGTATATCATCAATAAACACCACCACAAACTTATCCAAATATTCCATGAACACCTTATTCATCATGTACATAAAGTATGCAGGTGCATTGGTCAATCCAAACGACATAACAGTATACTCATACAATCCATACCTTGTAGTAAAAGCTGTCTTTGGAATATCAGAGGCACGAATCTTCAACTGATGATATCCAGAACGTAAATCAATCTTAGAAAACACACAAGCACCTCTCAACTGATCAAACAAGTCATCAATCCGGGGCAAAGGATACTTATTCTTAATAGTTACTTCATTTAGTGACCGATAATCAACACACATCCTCTGACCACCATCCTTCTTATCAACAAAAATGACTGGTGCTCCCCAAGGTGATGAACTAGGTCGAATAAAACCTTTTTCTTGTAATTCTTTAATTTGTTTCTTAAGTTCTTCTAATTCATCTACTCCCATCCTATATGGTCGTTTGGCTATAGGTGCAGTTCCAGGTAATAATTCAATAAGAAATTCAATGTCTCGGTCAGGTGGCATACCTGGCAATTCATCAGGGAAGACATCCGGAAATTCCTCAATCACTGAATTCTCCTTAATAGTATCTTCAATCTGATTCACCACCGCGGTTGGTTGCTTCTGCATTGCTACATCCACATTGATTTTATCCCCATTAGGCGTAGTCACAACTACCACTTTCTGCTGACACTGAATCTCTGCCTGATTTTGCATCATCCAATCCATACCCAATATCACATCAATCCCAGATGTTCGCAACACTATAGGAGTTATCTTAAACTCTACCCCCCTTAATACCATACTAATTGGAAGACAACGATTATTGGTTTGCATGGTACCTCCAGGTGAATTTACTAAGAGAGGTTCTTTCATAGCTAGCATGGGTATACTATGCATTTTAACAAAAATATTGGATATGAATGTATGAGATGCTCCAGAGTCAAAAAGAACAGTTGCGGGAGTGGAATGTACATTGAACGTACCAATCATAACTTCTGGTGCATTATGAGCTGTATCAGAAGACACGTGATTCACTCTTCCAGCACCAGATTGCCTCTGGTTGCTCTTCTGGCTCTGAGGAGTCTGTTGGTTTTGCTTCTCAGGACAATTATAAGACAAATGGCCCTCTTTACCACAGACAAAGCATCTAATAGGAGTGCTGGGAGTACTATTCTTTATGGGGGTAGCATTGGGATTTCCAGTGCGAGGAGTCTGTTGCCCAGTCTGCTGATACTGTTGACGCTGTGGATATGATGAACGCTGTTGCGACTGATTGTTTTGCCAATTTTGGGACCACCTCTGATTTGAATTGCGATTCCACTGGCTAACCGGTCCCTGTAACTTCTGATGAAAGCCATGCTGAGAATTTGTGCGTTGACGGTTGTTGCTTCCTAAGCCTTGCACCTTCATCTTTCTCTTTCTATCCATCTCCCTACGCTCATTATCAAGCACAATAGCTTTGTTCACCAGCTCTTGAAAACTAGCATAGCTATTCCCCTTCAGTTGCAAGCGAAGATCATAATAAATTCCCTTCAAGAAAAGACGCTGCCTGTCTGCATCTTCCCTAACCTCATTGGGAGCATAGCGAGCCAACTGGGTAAATCTGTCATGATATTCACTCACACTCATCTGTCCCATCCTCAGGTTTCTGAATTCTTCCTGCTTCAGCTCAATTATACCTTCAGGAATATGACGAGCTCGAAAATCTCTAACAAACTCATTCCAAGTGATAGGAGGAGCATTGTCAGGGCGTGCAGCCTGGTACGACTCCCACCAAGTCTGAGCTGTCCCTTGTAACTGACCAGATGCATATAACACATTTTCCATATCATTGCATTGGGCTATATTCAGCTATTTCTCCACTGCCCTCACCCAATCATCTGCTTCTAAAGGATCAGCGGCATGAGAAAACACTGGAGGGCGTCCCTTCAAAAATTCTCCACGCTTATCCCTTGCTTGAACAGGTGGTGGTCCTCCAACAGGGGGATTGTTCTGCATATGCTGCATAAACATCTGCATCAGCTGATTCTGAGTTTGCATGAGTTCCTCCATAGTAACGGGTGGATTAACACCCCCACGACCTCTGCCACGACCTCTGCCTGACATCTGTTCCCAAAACACAGAAGATGAAATTCAGTACGATCCAAGATGATGTATACAATAGATAAACAAAATCTGATTTTCTGGGCAAACTCCAATTTCAGCAACTCAGTAAAACTGTCATATCTCGAGCTACAGATGTCCAAATCAGATGATCTTTACATGGTTGGAATGCTTATAAAATTACCTACAACTCGTATTCACAACACTTTTTCTGATTCTGTCAATAAATTAGTCAAAAACTGAACTTAACAGAAACTGTTCCCGAATTCCAGACTGTGCAGTAACTCCAACTTGAAACAGGTATATCTCTTAACTCTTAATAGATATTAAGGTGATTCTTGTGGGATTGGAAAGATATAGAAGTCTAATTATTCCCAGTAAAATTTCTTAAATTTCCCATGAACGGATTTTAAGTTACTTCTAAAACATCCCAGACTGATCCAGAAATCAGCAAAGGACAGAACTAAGTTAACCTCATATTCACTAATATATTTTGATCAAACTTAATATTCTTAACCATGGAACTTGTAGGCATGTCTACAAAACTCCAGCACACATTACAAAGATCCAAATCACACATTATCATAATAACAATCCATCAATCACACAATTGTTCACACCACAAACTGACTCTTAAAACCATCCAAACTTAAAATTAACTCGCAACTACTATCGTTCTTATTACATAGGGGTTTTTCCTATTTCCTAATTAAGCTTCTCATAAATCTTAGGACGACCTAACTCCGCCCTTAATTGGTCAATCTCCTTGTAAGCTTGCTCCTTAAGTTCTTTTTCCTTCAGCAACTCATCCTTTAGGTCCACCTCATGAAGAGCCAATTCACGGGCTAATGCCACCGTAGCTTGTAAAGTCAAGGAGGAATCATCAGCAAGTGGCACGGTCCAAATACCCTTGTCATGCAAGAAACAAGGAAAGTGCCGAAGTGCACCCTTTAGCGTCTTGTCCGAGCGTAGACCATGGTAGTAAACAAATGCATTGAAAGCGACATCCTCCATGCTTGTCTCCACAGTTGCCCGGCTCACTCGGGTAATGAACTTTGACTCCACCTTAGGCTCCTTAGTGGTAGGATCCCTTTTCTTGACCCATAACTCCGTTTCCCAATAGGAATCCATCCATGGATGACTATACTCTGCACTGCGATACTCTAAAGTAGCTTCCCAGTCGTAGTAGTAGTTGTCCAAAGTTCTTGTCAACATATCATGGAAGAAAGCATCAGCCTTAGGGACCATGATATGAATCTTCGTAGTCCACCCCATAACTACATCCTCCATAGGTGTATCACCAACTCTTGATTCAGCATCAGATAGCTCTTGATCACCCTCTTCCTTTGGCTCCTGGGGTTTGAAACGAGCAACATATTATGCAGCTGACAGACGGGGATGAGGAGGCATCTACAAGATTTAGACATAGATTAGATAGAATCAATGTATTTTCGCAATAGAATAAAGTAGAGGAAGCATAAAACTTTAGTAATTAACAAGGTGAAAAGAGGGAGCATGAATTAAGTGAAGTATGGATGCTATCAACGACCATTCTAACTAGGCTTGCGTCCTACAGTCAACACGGCTCCGATACCAATCTGTCACACCCATTTTTAAGGACAAAAATAGGATGCATAAAGTACTCATGTGCGCCCCAGGTCATGATCGCACACATAAGCAGACAAATTACATAGTATCATCACAGTGCTTATTACATAACGAATATATGTTTAAAACATAGTCTTGAACGATAAATAATAACATCTAGTAATAATCTCCAGCGGAAACTCCACACAGGGACACGATTGACTGGTTGACACCAAGACTAGTATTCATTACGATAATCTTCCTCATAATCTTCATCTGTTATGGTGAAAATAGCAAGAGTGAGTCCATGTCGAACTCAACAAATATAACACAGGGTTCATGAGGCTCAAATAGCTAGACACTGTTTTACTGCTTTTAGCTTTTAGTCATCATTAACTTAGCAGTTGAGTAGCATCAAGGTATTCCAATTCCCGTTAATGAACAATTGATCAATTGTAATAAGAATAATGAAATAGCATTAACATGGCATAATAATAACAACATCAATATTAAGCATAATATATCACTGGTGATCATTTATTCTGTAAGAATACCCAAGGCCGCTCGTATCCGTGAGCACGGCTAGTATACCAGTTTATTAAACTCTGCGCAGAGGTGTACACTTTCACTGTGAGTCATGATTTCCAAATGAGTGGGGAGATCAAGCCCAAACACCCAAAAACCATATAAAGCCACTCAAAAGTTCGTCTAACAAGTTAGGGCCATTAGATTCACTCGGCAGGCAGATGTAGAACCCCCCTTCCCTGTGGCACAACAACCGCAGCCTATACACACTAGGCCAGGGGCTCGCACTACACCCAACGTGTCAAGCCATTCTTACGCCATTTAAGGTAACCGCTAACAAGCTAGAAAAGGTCTCTTGAACAACTAAAGCCAGAGCCATATAGCCCTCACAGCTGTACTGTATATCCCGGTTAATGCTTACAGATAAGTCCTTATGGAGAGTAACTAGAGCAACAAACAAACAACGCAGTGCTCTAGTCCCCTTATAACAGGAATTAAATCATCTTAATGGTTGATTGCACCATTCATTAATCAATTTACAAGATCAATGTTCATAAATCAAGCACTAGCCAAGCTACCCAAATGCATAATCCCATAGGTGACAAGGAATCAAGATATCAATCACTAAGTTAAAATCTCTAAGGTTGTCAAGGTAGACACATGCATATGATATTTATTATAGTGAATAGGTAACAAGGATAGTCCTGTGTTATACTTGCCTTGATCAAAGCTCTCCAAACAGTACTGCTGACTTGGCTCAAAGTAATACTCCGAATCGTCCAAGTACTGCTCACCTTCTATACTCGATCATCAATCAACAACATACATGCATCCAATCAAACATACACGAAGCAAACAAATAGATATAATTAGAACAGTACACCAACAGTAACAAAACAGTAATAAAAGTTTATAAAACTCTTCTACACGTTTCTACGATCACACAGACGCAAAGATCACCAAAATCGGAGTTAAAACGTAAAAGTTATGAATTTTCTAAGATTTCCTATAGATAAATAAATACTTAATTATAAACTCGAAAAATAAATTATCAAAACTAACTGTAAAACTACACTAACATGTAGAGTTCGCAAATACGAACCTAACGCAATTTGAACGGATCAAATCGGAGTTAAAACGAAGATTTTATGACCAAAACAATTCTAGTGGCAAAACTGTAAATTGCTGAAAACGTATTTTTGATTTAACCGGTTGAAAATACGCTTTTCAAATGTGAAAACGTAATTTTCTGGAATGCGCCAAGGACCGCGGGTTAGTTTTCAGAAAACGCAGGGGCTCTTTAACAAGATTGCCATCGAAAGGGTATCTTCTAATCTTGATCGTTGAATCACGATCGGACGGCTCAGGTTCATCTGCAAGTGCACAGTGCCTAGTCCGGTCATCATCTCCATCACCGACCGCCGGCCGCCATGCCCGCCATGGCCGCCTCGCCGGAGAGCTTCGGCTCTCCCGATTCCAACCACGATTCGCTCCATATTCAACCCCAATCGAGAGAGGAGATCACCGTGAACATATCTAAGCGGGTCTAAGAGAACTACGACGGCCCGAGGAAAGAACGAGGCAAGAGGAGGACGGCGGCACCATTGCCGACGCTTCCAAGCTCACCAAGACCCCGATTCGATGCTTCACATCATAAAATAAAAGCACGAGAAGAAGGAGGAGGAGATGGCGATCTCACCAACACGAAGAAAAGGAGCCCGCACCGTCCCACGAGCTCCACCGACGACCAACCGAAACCCGCCGAACTCCTAAACCCTAAAACTCCGATTTCTTGTGGCAACCCTAGCGTTTTAGTTGGAAAACGGAAACTAGAAGGTCCCCTCTTCCTATTTATAGCTTCTATTTGCCATGTTCGGGTAGGATTCTCCGGAAATCACGGGATCAATCGACGTCGTCCGCTTCGGTTTGGAGTCCGGCGTCTTCACGGAAGGTTGAAGACGACCGACAACCGGGCCCCACCAGTCAGTGACCAAGAGAGAGGCGCGTGGCTCATCACAGCGCTGGGCTGCGTCGCTGGGCCGGCCCACCCAGTGACGGGCGCGGAGAAGCAGGCCGTCGCGAACTGGGCTGGCTCGGTTCGAACGGGCCGGTCAACAGCAGGTAAGCTTTCTCCTTCTTTTTTTTTATTTACTTGTTTTCAAAAATATATCAAATAAATTTTCTAATCCAAAATAAAAATAAAACAAAACCACACCACATAACAAAATAAATGCAACAGCATGAATGCAACATCAAACTTATTTTATTATTATTTTAAATTGGCCATTTTTTTATTATCTAAACTATTTCAATTTTGTTATCTCTAAAATTTGGGTGTTACAGCGCGGATGTCGTGGCTATGCACTCCGGCAAGAAGAGCTCCGCGGCTATTGCTTCTCGCTCGTCCTCTGAACCTCCCCGCCTTGGACAACTACGCCCTCGCCTCCCTCGTTGCTGCGCGCTCATAGAACGCCTCTTCCCCAGCCGCGCAACCCGCCAGCATGCGCTACCGCCATGAGCCGCCACCGTCGTCCACTGCTGCACGTGGGCGCAGCTCTGCGGTCCGTACCCAGCGGAACCGTGAGCTCCCGCAGGCTTGAGCGGGTCCTAGGGTGGGCATGCGGCCCTCAATCGCTATCGCCGGCCACCCACCGGGCTGAATCGGCGCCGGCCGACCAGTCCCCCATAGCGTGCTCTGCTCTCTGTCCGTGGAGAGAAATAGAAGGTAAGATCAGGTTCTAGTTGCGAAAATACTAGAGAGAAAGAAATAGTGGGAGAGGCTGTTTTCGTCTAAAGAAAGTATATGGTTTTCTTTGTAAAATGTTGCTAGCTTATATGCTTAGATCTTCTAAAGTCCGTAGATTAGTTACCAAATTGTAAATTCCATATAAAAACGTAGATAAATCTGAAAATAGAAAACTCGATTATGTTAGGTTTATATTACTGAAATCTACATCCTGCAAGTGCAAAAATCACAGTGTGCTTGTATATTAATATCGGTGCATTTTTATATTACTTGATGAAATTATAACGAGTTCAAAATAAATTTTGTTTGTGTTGTACTAAATTTATAGGCCGCATAAATGCTCCAATTTTATAAGGTTTATACAGCCGGTTGGTCTTTAGGTGATGTAGGTGTAGTAGAGTTATCTTGTCCAAAAATTGTGAAACCAATTTTTTTAGACTTCTAAAATCATGATCTAGCTACTAGTACATCTTGTTCACATAGTTTCTATAATATTTTTAGGAGCGCTATAAGTAAACCAAGATGCTTAGTATCATTAGTATATAAGCTTGTGGGGATTTTTGGGATAACATGAAGATAGTGCTAGTTTTGGAACTTTTACTGTTGCTGCCTAATATTAGTATATGCTCTCTGTAATTTTTGTAGCTCCATAATAATTAAATTGTTAGGTAGCTAATGAACCCCAATTTGAATATGTGTTTAATCGATAAAAGAAATAAAGAAACTACTTGAATCCGTATAATTAAAATACTTGTTAGGGAAATAACGTCTGGTTCAACAACGTGGGTGCATAGCCTAGTACGTTAGTCGTTGAGCTAGTTCTTAGCTTGAGAGGCAAGAGCGTATTTTTGGAGTTGCGATTATTCGTTGATCGTTTACGTCTCTGCGTTGCATTCATGAGTGTCATAATAATAGGAGCGATGATGGATCATGGAGTCATCCGGAGGCAGCACAAAAGATGGTGCCTTGGTGATCGTGCCCCGGAGATGGAATACTAACATTTGGTTATATATTATTCAGGCAAGCCCCGGTGCATAACCCCTACTATTCTGCACTTTAATTTATGCTTATGCATTAAGTTTAAAGGAGTTGAATGAATATATATATATATATATATATATATATATATATATATATCCCATGAGTCTTACTAGTATGATAGAATCGTGTAGCGTGCTATGTTATTATAGGATTCCGGTAGAAGTCGAGTGATTACCTGTCACTCGCGAGAGATAGGAAATATATTATTGTTACTATTATCATGTTACTATCCCATGGAATAAATATGTATAATAATTGGAGACCGGGTGGAACGGGCTTGGATGGACTTAGACCTGGTTGGGCAACAGAGCGGGGCTCTAATTGCATTTGTTCCGCCTGTGTCAATTAAGGACCGTTCGTTGCATTGGATTCCATAGTCAGGTCACAGACCTACTTATTCCGAGCATATACTAGCGGATGGGGGCTAGAAAGACTTGTTATTCTCTTGTCATGGATTCTGACTCCATCCGGATCAACTGAAGGTGGATTATATATGGGTATTAGGAGCTCTAAGCACCGCGAGAGGGCGGGGGCTTGGAGTCCCAGTATGGACGGAGACTTGGTTCTCTTGATAGGAGGATAATGGGTTGGTCCTGTTTGTACCTTGGTACGGGCGGGGCGTGCGTTTTTCGGGGTACCCAGCTGGACACATTGATTCACGAATCGCCGTCAAATTGACGGTCCGACATGACTATAATCTGGCATCGTAGCAAGAACTATGAAAGTTGGTAAAATGGTTCTGATGGCTTACCACCTACTCGAAAGTAGAACAGGTGCGTACCTAGAATGGTTGGTTAATGAACTACTGAGGACTGCTAATAAAAATTAAATATAAGGATACACCTTTAGTAATGCTTCCTGCAGTTGCAATAACCCACAAGCCTGATAGCCTTGCATATCCTTGGAGTCTTTTCTTTTCTTCTGACAAGTAAGTCTTGCGGAGTACAATTGAGTACTCAGGGTTTGTTCTACCCTGTTGCAGGTGACAAGTTTTTGAAGCTGACACTTGAGTGTGGAAACCTCCTGGTGGGCTCAGCGAGGATTTCCTTTACGATGCGGAGTAGAGTGTATTTATTAAAACTCTCACCAAAAGTTTTACAAAGAAGATACTGGCAATTTGTTCTCATTTGAGACTTATAAAAGTTTACCTTGTTAATATTTAACTCATCATTAAATGATTTTATTTCCGCTGAAACTCTGATAACATTTTATATTCTGCTGTTATAATCAAATAATGAACTACCTGTTGTTGTATTAAAAAGTGATGTAAGAGATGACAATGATGTTGTAAGCTTTACTCTCTCATTTGTGATCTGTAAAATGTGGATCTTCGAGTTCTCCCTTGCGGTGTGCTCGACAGAATCGTATAGTTTAGTGTTCTCCCTTGGGTACTTAGGGTCTAATGGAAGACGAGTACTCTTAGGAGGACATTAGATTAGGCGGTTCTGCTACATATATCCTTCCTAATTTATAGGAATAGAGATTTTGGTGAAAAATACCGTCCAACAACCTCTTTAATTGGATCTCTAAATATAGACGTCCTCTATTTCAGATTTCTCACTAGCCAAAGATGAAGAGCTAGCGAGGATGGCTGGTTTATTGTGGCTGAAACAACCTCTTTAATTGACAATATTAAATATGTGGACAGATAACTAGACACTCCCGTGATTTAATTTACACCATATTTGGATCTCCACATCACACCATAACCAAAGTATTAGTAATAAACAATAATATAATTGGATTTGCATATCCATAGAGTAGATAGAATCAATCAATTGAAGGCACCTGGCCAACCTCTCTCTGTATAGATATCGAATATTTTGGCTCTCTTCGTGTGTGTATATATATACATGTATATTATAATAATAGACATAGCACTCCTCCAAAGTCCAAACACAACCATGTCGTCGTCGTTCAACAAGAATCTATTGGTAGCGGGTTCCCCTTGGCATTGCTCATCGTCGTGTCTTATCGTAAGTTCCCAGAATAACACTAATATATTCATCGTAGTAGATCATTCTTGAAAAAAAAAAGCCTCCATATAATAAACTTGTTGTGGCAAGCTGCATGCATGGATCGGAGCTAGCAGAAAAGGAAGAAGCATGGTACTTTCCCGAAGTTCCCAGAATAACTAATCAGAAGGCTTACAATTTGGAATACTCCTTTGATGTGATACATATAAATATTCTGCCTCATAAACTTGGCTAAACTAAGAATGATTTAACTTAGAATAAATGAAAATCCTTTATATTTCAGGATCAAGGTCACCATATTCAAAGGTCAAATTAATCGCTGGTACAATGATTTTGCACCACATTTATGGGTGGCATATATTCCAGCGACAGTGATTTCCATCATTAATTGGCTAGTGGTGAAAACATTAACTTCTAACTAAAACCATATCTATACATCAATCTCCTCTCTATATTTCTATCCCTACTTCTCTATCTCCCCATCTCAAACTCTATCTCCTTTTAACCTTGGTCACTATAAATATCAAACACATTAGCTCTCAGTTGGTACATACGCAAGCAATAGCTCCACTCACGTCATGACCATGTCGATGAGCAAGAAACATTTGGTCGCCGCCTTGGTCACCTTGGCCTTGCTCATGGCATCATCATATCATGAGTTCGACCACTACTAGCTAATATTAATGCATGCTTGGAAATCTCCAAACAAATAAATTAAACTCTATCGATCTTAGGTGGTTGCAGGCGCAACAGCAGACGGCCGCGACTCGAATACGGGGATCAGGGGCACGTCCGACGAGAAGTGCATGACCATCTGCGTGGTGCAAAATAATTGTGAATTCAACCGCGGCAACACGAGCGAGACGGGTGTGAGTGCGACGCCATGCGCAGTCAGATAGTGTGATGGAGGGCAGAACCCATTAGCTACAGGAGGCAGTTTCGCCTTGTGTGGACGTGGTACAAGGACCAAGCTCTTTGCACTCGCTGAGGTATGGGCCATGGTGGTCCCTGGGTGACAAGGAATCTTCTGGAGTTGGTGTCTTACATGGCACTCTCTTCTCTCTCCGCTTCTTCGACCTTGGGTGATTCCGGAGACTTTCCCAAGAACCCTAGTAGCTCCTCTATGACCGTGAAGGGGGATGGCACAACAGTGAAAAATTGGCTTCCTCATCAGGTCAGTGAGCACCCTAACGCGGATCTGAGTGCTCGTAGTTCGAAGGTTCGTGTTTGCTAGGCTGTCAAGGTGGGAGCAGTTGATTCATCGTTGTTGAAGCTTCTAGGGCAAGCATCTCTTTGTGGTGCTATTTTGGGAGAGAGGTGGTCGACGCTAAGTAGAGATACTCGTTTGTTCGTGCTGGTTCTGTAGGCTGCTCCACAGCCTAGGCGAACCATGGATAACAGAAATCCAAACTATAGAAGGTTTTACAGGGGATTTAGGGGAAACATAGGTGGACATGGCTGGAATGGTCATGGCAACCATGGACAGATCTCTCATGGGGGGGAGAGACAAAGGTGGTAGGAATCGTGGGCATCAAGGAAATCAGTGGAACAGGGACAATAGATCAAGAGACAAGGCTCACATTAGTAGAGAACAGACCTTTGGTTCAGCACATTAGTCTTAGATAGAATTGGGCCCGGGACTAATATGAGCATTAGTCCTTGGTCCAAGATTCTTGGGCGCCGAAGGACCTCTAGTCCCGGATGGTAACACCAACCTAGACTAAAGGGTGTATATTAGTCTCGGTTTGTATTACCAACCCAGACTAACGAGCCTTGACCCTTTAGTCCCGGTTGATAACACCAACCCGGACTAACATAGAACCTTTAGTCCCAGTTGGTATTACCAACTTAGACTAAAGGACCTTTTAGTCCCAGTTGGTGTTACCAACCCGGACTAAAAGGTCCTCCTACAGGTTAGTTCAAAAGGAACGCATCCCAACCAAGGTCACATGTGTTGTGTAGGTGGGGTGAAAAGGTATGTGAGAGGCAATGCATGAGGTCATGGGTTCGAATCCCACAAAGCACAGGGGCGGGTGGCTTTATTTTTTAGCCTTGAGGACCTTTAGTGCGAGTTCAAGACAATTGGGACTTGAGGACCTTTAGTCCTAGGTCCCAAGTCCTAGTTGGTAAACCAGGACTAGAAGACTTTCCCAACCAAGACTAGAGATCAATTTTATACTGGTGTTAGCAGGATGAACAAGGTGGTCAACAGGTAGAATCTGTAGTGGATGCTCATATGGAGGTACAGGAGGACTCCGCGCTGATGCTAAAACATTGGTGAACAACACTATCTAGATACTTGCTGTTGAGGGATTGGAGAACAAAGAGGTGGTCATGGCTGACAGGGAAGCGCCTTGAGAGGTGCCTAGGGCTGTGATGGCTAATAGAGAAGTTCTAAGAGAGGGGCCTAGGGTTGAACATTGGAGAAAACCCAAGAGAAGTGCCCAGGGTGGCGATGGCTAATAGAGAATTTCCAAGATATTTGCCCAGGGTTGGGGAGAACATATGTATTAGATGTGCTAAAGTTGGACACACAGCCAAAGGTTGTCCAAATCTTGTGATTTGCTCTAGATGTAATAAGGAGGGGCATGTGACAATGGTCTGTGTGACTAAGATGCCATGGGAGTTTATCTCCCCTTTCTGTGGATTGTCTACTTATGGGCAAGGTTTCCATGTGATTGAAAGTATTGTGTCTGATGATGGTATCAAAGACATGTCTAGCGCTGCTTTGATTACCATCACTGTCAGGGAGGCTTCTGCTACACAGATTGAAATGTGTTCAAGGTAAAATCTAGGCCAACAACTACATGGAGGTGGTATGTTAAGAGAATTCGTGACAATAAGTTCCAAATGATGTTCCCAAATTCCCAAACCATACAGGATTTGGTTTTTCCACAGAGATGCGCATAAGGTCTATGCCATCAGTGGTTTTCAAGGTTGAGAAGTGGAACCCTGCTATTGGTTCCAAAGGAACCCTAGATGTGGCCTGGTTTAGGATCAAGGGGATTCCATATAAGTGATCCTTTCCTAACGTGTGCATGGTGGCCTCCAAGGTTGAAAGGTCCTAAATGGCTAGAGGGGGTGAATAGCCTATAAAAATTTCTACAACAACACTTACGCCAAGTGGTTAGATAACTAAATGGTGTATAGCAAGTTTTTGCGCTAGCCTACTAAAGATGCAAGCCAACTATCAACAATTCTAGTTGCTATGATCACTATCTCACACAAGAGGTTGTGTCACTACTCTCTAAGCTAGTGTGCTCTCAAAGACTAACTAAAGAGCCACACTAACCAAACTAAACAACCTCTAGAAACTAACTACACTAAAGAGCTTGTGCAAACTAGAATGTAAATACAAGTGAGACAGAGAGATTATACCACCATGGCAAGTGACAATCAATCAATCACAATGAATACCAAATGAATTCCTTGGAGAGAAGTTGACACATTGATTTTTCTTCCGAGGTTCACTAGCTTGCCGGTAAGATAGTCCCCATTGTGGCAATTCACTCACTTGGAGGTTCACGTGCTAATAGGCATCACACACCTAACCCACAATTGGGTGCCGCACTACCAACACAAGATGAGGATCCACAAGCCACGCGCAATCCACTAGAGTACCTTTTGGCTCTCCGCCGGGGAAAGGTCAAGAACCCCTCACAATCACCACGATCAGAGCTGGAGACAAACACCACCCTCCGCTCAACGATTCTCGCTCCTCCAAGCCGTCTAGGAGTCAGAAAACTCCAAGAGTAACAAGCGAAATCCATAGTGAAACACAATCACCATGTGTCTCTAGATGCAATCACTCAAAGCAATGCACTTGGATGCTCTCAAATCTCACTAGATGATGAACCAATCAAAGCAAGGTGAGTTAGAGAGGAATGGCTAGGCTCACAAGGTTGTATTCTCAATAGAAATGGCCAAGAGAGTGAGACCAAGCTAGCCAACTATTTTTAGACCCCCCAACGAAATAGAGCCGTTATGCTCAAAGGGGGCATCTCTACGTACTGATCAGACGCACCGGTTGGGATGACTGGACGTGCCAGGCCCAGCGTCTAGTCCTCAAGATGCTGCCACGCGTTCTGGCTTTGAACTACAGCCGCTCGATTCCAATGGCTAGTTCCCTTTGCGCTCAAGCATTAAGTGATGATCGGACGCACCCAAGCAGGACCAGATGCGGCCACCCAGTGTCCGCTTGCGAGCCCCCGTTCTTCCTTCACGCCAAGACTGGATGCTCCACTGCTAGCCACCACGCGGAGTCCGATCGACTCCAGTATGGGTCTAGAGATGAAATTTCACGATCGGACGCGTTAGATCGAGCATGACCGGACTCCGGCAGAGTCCGGTCCTGACTGCCGCCGCATGACTAACTTCAGTGCTGCCACAGCACGCAGACCGGATGTGGAATAGTGTTCCGCCAGTGTCTAGTCAGCTGCTCCTTTCAGGGTCCGGTCAAGGACCCGAGCTGTTCCTTCTCTGCGCGGTGTGACCGGACGCACTCGTGCAAGGTCCAGTCCAGAGTTCAGTCATAGAAAATAGCACCTCTTCATCTCCAACTTCGCGACCCTTGATCAAATGTGCTAACCACCAAGTGTAACACCTTGTGCACATGTGTTAGCATTTTTCACAAGCATTTCCAAGGGTGTTAGCACTCACTAGAATCCAAATGCATACGCAATGAATTAGAACATCTTGTGGCACTTTGATAACCGCATTTCACGACGAGTTTCACCCCTCTTAAAAGTACGACTATCGATCCTAAACGTGGTCACACTCTCTAAGTGTCTTGACCACCAAATGAAATGGCTCCTATCAAATATACCTTTGTCTTCAGCCTCTTTGTTTTTCTCTTTCTTCTTTTCCAAGCTTTGAGCACTTGATCATCATCATGACCATCACCACCATCATGATCTTCAAACATTTGCTCCATCACTTGGATTGTAGCAACCTAGCTCATATTCACTTAGAGTCAAAGATTAGTACCTAGGGTTTCATCAATTCACCACAACCAAACTAGGGCTTTCAAAGGTGGGACTGGCTCTAGAGGTGGACAGGGAAAATCTGAATAGATATGAGTATGTCAAAGTTAAAATTGGCTATAGGGATGTCACCAAGGTTCCTACCAAGATTGATGGCTTACTGGATTTCCACTTCTATGATTACTTCTGTCAAAGATTCCTATCACTTCTATGATTTCCACTTCTATGGCTTACTAAATCTAACAAGAGAAAACTTAAGTCTTAGGAGAAAGGTTGAAGATCAGTCATTTTTGTTTAGTTCTGAGGCTGAATCAGTTAACCATTTGTTTTCTGAGTGTGTGGTAGCTAGACAATTGTGGAATTTTACATCTGAGGTTTTGGATAGCTAGACATGTGGGGATGGATTTTGTTTACTATGCGGCTGACTAATAAGAAAATTTTGGAAGTGCTGCTGCTCTGTGGGGGGGGCTGTGGAAACTGAGAAATAGTTTGTGCTTTCATTTGCTTCTATGGAAGGACGGGGGTGTGCTGTTACTAAAGGTAATAGCCATGCTTCAAAGCTGGACTGTCCTTTGTCCAAAAGGGATGATGCAGGTGCTTTTGATGCCTTTGGACAAATTGAAGTATCTATCAACAAGGAATCACAGGTTACCTGGTTGAATCAAGTGAGTAACAAGTGGGAGCGTTTCCTTTACCAAACTGGGTCTGATTGGAAGAAAACAGTTGTACCTGAAGAAGCAAAAGCTCTGTTGTTGGAAGGCGACAACTTGGAGAAGGCAGTGATGGAAAGGAAATAGAATAATCTGTCTGATCATGGCGAGGCTTGGGGAATGTAATGTGGGTTTTAGTTTCAGTTTGTTTTGCAACTGTAGTTTCTCCGTGGTGGGTGTGTTTGCATAACACTGTCGGTTTGGTATCTTGACATATTGAATGCTTGAACTGGTGGCCTTTGGAATATAAAAGACCCCGGCTATGCCCTTTATCTCTAAACAACCATTTGTTTCTGTGTTTTCTACATGGGTGCGGCTGCACCTTCTACACTGTGTGTAGCTCTGCCCCAAGAAACAGCAGGTTTATTTCGGTTTTACTCCCACAGTTTTATTTTTATTTCTATTTGGTGAGGTAGATACTCATGTTTTGTCATTAGGTGGTAATTGAACGGAAAAACACGGCCAAGTAGAATAGGGAGTGTCACGTTCTTTTTAGCTTTGAAGTTGAATTAGCTAGATGGAAGCACAATGTTGAGGATGAGTAGAATGGGGACCATTATGCTATTTAAAGTTAATTAGTAAAGTAGTAGTAATAGAGAAGAGAAGAAAGAGAAATGGTAGAGGTAGAGATAGAGGTAGAGGTAGAGATAGAGATAGAGGTAGAGAAGAAACAAAATAATTGGATTTGCATATCAAAGAGTACAAAAATCGAATATTTTGGCTCTCCTCGTGTGTGTGTGTATATATATATTATAAATAATAGACATAGCACTCCTCCAAAGTCCAAACACAACCATGTCGTCGTTCAACAAGAATCTATTGGTCGCTGGGTTCACCTTGGCATTGCTCATCGTCGCGTCGCGTCGTACGTCCCAGAATAACAACAATATATGCATCGTAGTAGATCATTCTTGAAAACAACGCCTCCATATAAATAAACTTCTTGTTGCTGCATGCATGGATGCAGGCGCGACAGCAGTCTGCGAGTCGAGGACGGGGATCATGTGCACGTCCGACGAGATGTGCATGCCCATCTGCCTGCAGAGGGGCTACACCGGCGGCTACTGCTCCACGAAGCACGTCGTGGGCGACCCCTCGTGCGTGTGCACCAAGCCGTGCCCTGCGCAATCGATGACGGCGGCTCCGGCGGAGAAGCAGCTGGCCGGCAACGGAGACGCGCCGGCGGGATGGGAATGGCCAACTGATCGTACGTCGCTTCGGATTTTGGCTAGGTAAGTAGGAGGCATATCGAGGAATGAAAAATAAGGACTTTTGATCCACCGATCTGCTCATGTGTAGTCAGTCGCGTCGCGTCGGAATAAATTTGATCGTTTTAATCTTTCTAAGTACACATTTAATCTTTGAAAATAAAGAAGAGGCCAACGAATTACTGAGGAATGTTCTCGCCACATCAACTAGCATGTGCGCATGATGTACACAAACCCACCACAAGGGAGTTACTCCGTGTGTGGCAACAATATCAATTGAGAATTTTTTAGTACTGTTTCCAAGAGTGCTAAATGTGCAACAGGCAATTAATTGATGATTATACGAAACAAGTTGTTTCGTTTTGTGTACTGTGTTCGAGATGCTTCAAAGTACTGGTTTATTACTATCTACAAAGGATTTACTACAGGGCTCTTAGCCGCTTACCACAGCTAATGCATTTTATCGCCTGGTGGAAGCCCCGCGCACACACACACACCTGTGGTGTGGACGCTTGATGGCATGGGTGACCGCTGGACCAAGCGTCCACCAAGCTGTACACAACCAAAATTTTCTATTTTATGAAATTGTCAAAATATGAAATAGACCTCACCATTGCGTTCCTTTTGTCAAGATGGTCAGAATATATATACGGAATATCCAATGCAGAGTATGGACGAAGGAGTTACGTCCTCGGAAAGATACTTCAGCGTCAGAAGTTCCGACCCATGTAAGAAGTTGCGAGGGTTGGAACGTCGGAACTTCCGAGAAATCTAGAAAAACTTGCTTGGCTGCCCCGCGTCATCCCCATGTAAGAAGTTCCAATGTTTCGAAGATCCGAGAGGCGTTGTAACTTTTGATATAGACTAAAAAAACACCATGTTCGGATTTGGCCTTCTGATTTCGATCCGAACTATTTTAGACATGTGGAAAACTTGGAAATTACATCTTGGAAGGGATTCCTGCTGGGATAAGACTATCCCCTCTTTGTATAGTAGAGGATCATGGCCGATTGAGTAATCCAACATCCAATCATGGCCGATTGAGTAATCCAACATCCAATCGAACATTTTTACACTATTACTCCTTTTGTCCTAATGTCTTCCAACCCTATGCTGTTGTTCATTGCTTGATCTAACGATCAAGGATGGCTCCCTAGGTTTCCTGGCTCACCTAGGGAAACCCGACGATGTCCTTGCCCTGATGGAGTACCTCTCATACAAGAGCTACGACAATTCCTTTATTTGCTAGTTTGCCCGAAAACTAGCCGTTCTTTGTCATGTAAGCACGATTGGTTATCCTACCGTGGTTTGCTCATAAACCTCGTTGTTCTTCACCACGAAAGATTTTTGGTTACCCACTGCATTCTTCGGTCCGTGGTGAACCTGGGCGATCTAACCCTAGATGTTGTGTGACCAATCTTTGCATCAACATAAACTAATAAAATAGCTGAGCTATGCCATCTGTGCGCTGATGCAAATGGGCTCCTAAACAAACTGCTAAATTAACAAAGCTAATTAAGCATCGGACTTATTGGCGCCTGGACGTTCGTTCGAAACGGAACTGTCGGACGCTAACTTGCACTAGTATAGAAAACTTTCTGGAGGCGGGCAAAGCAACCGCCTCCAATCAAATATCACGGTTAATGCACAGACAATGGAGGCACCCGCCTCGGTTAATCAATACGAAAAAAAAGAAATCCCATGGACAGGCCCGCCGAGCCCATCCACGGGTTGCCGCCGCCGTTAGCTGGATCCGCAACTCCATCGCCGAATCCGCAGCTCTGCCAGCACCCATCGTCGGATCTGCACTGCCAGCACACCCCGCGCTAGCCCCCGACACCGGATCTGCGCCGCCAGCACCTCGCATCGGTCCCCATCGCCGGATCCGCCGCCGCCGTCGTGTTGGAGGAGATGGGAGCCGTTGTTGTGGAGGAGATGGGGGCGTTCGCCGTTGGAGGAGATGGTGCGCGGTCCCTATCCTCCGGCACGCGCGGACCCTCGCCTAGGTGCGCGGTGCCCGCCACCGGGCCCTCCGCCTCGGGGGCGACCACCGCCGCTGGGAAGGAGAGTGGACAGGGAGAGAGAGTGGAGGGAGGGAGGGAGAGAACAAGGGAGAGAGACGGCGCTGAGGGAAGGAGAGCGGACAGTGAGAGAGACGGCGTTGAGGGTGAGAGACAGTGCGGAGGGAAGGGAGCGGACAGGGAGAGAGACAGCCGCATCTAAGTGGGAGGGGAGGGAGGGAGTCTGGATAAGTGAAAGCCTAACCCTAACTCTTCATATATATACAATGAGCGTGATATCGGGCCAAGATATGGGCTGCCTGGGCCTCTATTTTTGTGATGGGCCATATAGTGTGCCCGCCTCCGAAAATAGATTTACGAAGGCGGGCATCATAAGACGACGACCGCCTCCGAAAAATGGCCTATTTTCAGAGGCGGTTGTCTTAAGGCGCCCGCCTCCATTAATCGATTTTACGAGACGGGCAAAAGTGTCGCCTCGGTAAATAAAAAATATCCGCCTCCATTAATCGTAGGCATTAACTGAGACGGTTGGATTTTGTGACCGCCTCCGTTAATAAAAGGACACCGTCTTGCAAAATCATTTGTGTAGCAGTGTTGGGCGCACTCCCACTGATCAACCAACTAGAACAGCCTAGCAGAACGACATCCACGCAATAAAACGGACTTGCTGGCTTTCCCTTTCTTCCTCTCGCACGCAACTTCCTCACGCCGTCGCGTGACCTCGACTTCGGGGGCCACATCTATATAGCCCGGAGGCCAGGTCGAGCTCTACATCGACATATTTGACTTCGAGGTTAGGAAAGCTCTGCTTCGACTTGAAACATACACTTACAACATACGTATGTAGCCATTGCATATATATGCAACATCAAGATCTACTTTGCCAACATCTAGATGAAACAAACATTTGAAACATATACTTGCAACATATGTGTATAGCCATTGCACATATATGCAACATCCAAATCTACTTTGCAACATCTAGATGAAATACTTGTAACATACGTCTAAAATAGATAAAATAATTAGAACATACACGTGAAACATACATGTATTCCCTTCAGATCCGAGCTTAACTCGCCTCAGAAATCTCACACACGGGGTAGTCCTAGGTGGAGCGCCCCCTCCGTGAGCACGCGCGCTGTGGGGAAGAAAAGCACGGACTATGCCGATGCTGGTGTTGAAGAAGAAGATGTCGGGGATGTGGACGTCAGCCGTGGGTGAGAGCTCTGGTCGCTAGATCAGGCTCTGGATGCATGCTCCAGTCATCATTCAAGCACTTGCTCTCATATATAATGTTGATTTTTATGGTTCTTTGATCTAGCACATGTGTTGCTCAAATTCTTAATTAATGAATTGAAACCATTTTAGATATCATCAACAATATCAAATCGATGCTGTAGCGGAGTACTTGTTTGTTTTTTTTCCTCTTGCACAATGCTGCACGACACACATTAGTAGTAGCAGGCCTCATGCAACCCTAGTGTCTTGCATGAACTTGCTTGAGGCCTTGCTCTGCTAAATGGCCGTTGCTTTCCAAGTGGATGACAAGTATGTAAATCTTCTCATCCTTAATTACTTGCTCATTCTACATTGAAATAATGGTTTTGTTATTTGTCCACTGTAGTCATTTTAACTTTATAGAACTTTTTCGTGAAAAAGAAACAACTTTGTATTGTACTTCAATTATGAAGTTGTTCATTACCATTGAATCACCCCCTCCCCCTCCCATTCACTTCAAGGCACGCTATGCCACTAGTCGTCCGGTCGCGAGTCACGACGGTGATGCTTTGCAGTCATGGGGCATGGGCACTAGTTGTGGTCGCAGGCATAGGCTCTGGTCATAGGCCGTGGCGGCGAGGCTCTAGTCGTGGGCGTGGGACACGGGCTCAAAGGCATGGTCGGCGGCGATGAATGCGCCGGCAGCAGAGGTTAGCACCTCATGGGGACTAGGGAGAAAAGGATAAGGAAAGGAAGAAGAAAAGAAATAGAAAAGATAGAAAAAAATAGAGGAATGGACCATATATGTCAATGTCTGATTCTACTTTTTAGTGTCCATCAACCAAATGAGAGACAGGCATGATCCTGCTTCCCTCAACCATACAGAAATTAGGACCGTCATATCTCATAAATCAGAGATAGGACCATCCACTCCACTTTATCTTCTAACCAAACCCTACCTTGGATTTAGGACAACCCTATCCTCAGAAATTGGAGGGACACGGGCATCCCGCGTGACACCGTTTCCTCGTGTCCGTGCGTCCCCTTCTTCCTCACGTCTATGCCGCCAGCAGGGAAGGGCAATGGCAGCAGTTGGCCTCAACCTCGCCACACGAGCCCGACAGCGGTAGCCCAAGCACTCGAGCCCTGCGCAGGAGCCACCAGGAGGCCTCAGGCCGAACCTATCAAGGGTGGCAGCCATATCTGAGCGTAGAAGAGTCTCCAGAGACTGATCGATGGGTCCCATGTATTGACAAGTGGCTCACAGATAGGCACAACAGTCCCATGTGTGTGTGGTAAGTGGCTGAAAATAGGCACCATAATTAACAGAAGCTAATTGCGCAAAAAAGCTCCGTCCAATCCATCTTTTATTTTTATTTTTTACTTATCCCATCAACCAAAACGCAGAACAAACATGCAGAGACAATCTTCGTCTCCTCAACAAAACATAGAAACCAAAAGCAAAACAAGCATCTAGGGACATCTTCGTCCCCTCAACCAAACATAGAACAGAGACGTCCTCATCCCACAAAAGTGAAATGGGCCTATCTCGTCTCTCCTTCCCAAACCAAGCACAAAGTGGTCCTATATCAAGTTGGATGACTACCATCCGACGACCAAAAGTCAGGGGAATCAAAGTTCACAAGAATGGAAACAGATTGCCTTCAAACTAAATATGCTACAGGCAAATAGGTACGGTCCAACTAGCTGGCAATTAATATAGCAGTAGCGATTATAGGAGTCGAAACTTCATCAGGCTCCCTAAGCCATAGATTACCTACAGATACATAAAAGGTACCGAATGACTTGCACAACATAACCACAGCACATCGATCTGAACCCCACTGTGATGCATAGATAACCTACAGCCCAGCAGCATAAACCGATGTCAAGTTAGAAGCAGTAAAACGATATCCAAAGCTTGTGCATCAGGTTAGCCTCCCCAGCCGCAGCCCAGCCAAGACGTCTTTAAACTTACGTTCCGCACCGTTGCACAGATCCTCATACCCGCTACGCGCTGTCTTGATACTAGCGACCTCCGCATCTATTTTTTCCTTCTCCTTTGCAATCTTCTGGCTTTCCTGGCGAATGCGCCCAAGTTCTTGCTCGAGCTCTGCTGCAGCTATATCTTTTTCATCAAGCAGTGCACCAACTCGGGAGGACGAAGCTGTCTTCTCCACAAACTTTGAATCCAGCTTGCCAATTTCTCCATGATAACTGGTGAGCTCAGATTTTATCTTGACCAAATCAGTCATGGCGCTCTGCATAAATTGCACATTAAATCCATTTGCCTCTAGATGGGAGATTGTCCTGATCTTGTCCTCGAACCATTCCATGCTGTTGTCTATGCTTGCTCCGATTGTAATCTTCACTAAGTCCGCGAATGACAACATCATACCTAATGCCATTCCTTCACGCAGGCATGGGAGTTCTTCTTGGAGTGGAAGGAAATGTGGTTGTTGAGGAAGCTCCTTAAACACATGCATTGCTTCAACTAGGTGCCACATAGGTGAGTTCTTGACGAACAAAGCCTGGTGATTAGATACTTGAGAGAGAGGCTGTGGTGAAGGCAACAAGCTCTCAAAAGCAGAGCAGCTCCTCAGTGGAGAACTATCGATGATGCACTGTGAACTCCCAGCATTCTGTAAAACTGACCTCTCATCCACTTTCCCACAGGCTTGTTGAGCCGGACAATCAAGAGATAGGATAGCTGTTTCCATGACATGGTTGCTTTCAGCTAATTTAGTAGCAGCATGGTCTGTGCACATGTCACCATTTCCCTTCAGTTCAATAAGGCTGTTGGTCGTACTAGTTGGCTCTTCATCAAATTGAATGTCATGTATGTTAGTACCTGCACACAGAAATCTAGTCATTAATCATTGGTCTGCAACTATCATGTATGTATGCCTTCAATTATGTAGCAAACTATGCACAATTTGACCATGGGTAGAATTTCCTCAGTTCATACCTTTCCCATTATCCATTGATTTAAAACCAGGAGGCACCATCGGTAACAGGTCCTGATTTGATAATTCAGTTATGTTTTGTGTATTCTCCAAAGTTCTATCAAGCTGCTCTTGAGTACCAGATTTCGGACACTCCAACTACATGCAAAATAGTACTAGGGTGAGAAGGTGATGGCTAATATAAATATTAGTTTGCAAAAGAACGTTCTTACTGCTAAGGGACATTCTTCCATTGGATCTGCCACTTCCTTGCTTCCTCTCTGCTGGACAGTCCTAGTCACATCCAATGAGCTATTTGGACTGCACAGTTCTTTGGATCCTCTCCTGTTAGCCACTGCAGATTGTACGGCAACTGTTATTAGTTTTTAATTACCACCTATATAAAGATGAATGTGTTCCATAGAAAACACTTACATTTCTTACAGGCAAGAACCTTTGTACTTGAACCCCTTTTTGTCCCTATTGACACCTAATATAGATTGACAAACAGAACAGAACAAAACACATGAAAATGAATACAGAAAGGATGTTTTAAAAACCAATAATAAGTCTGTACCAGTCTATCTGGAGATAAAATAGTCCGGCCAGTCCCAGAGACACTCAAAGCTAAAACAATGTCCGGAGTAGAGCAATTCATGTTTCCCTTCAACTGAATCTGCACAAGCAAAAAGATCAACATTAACAGAAATAATAAATTATATGCAGGCATCCTTACTCCAGATACAAAACATAAGGAATGGGATTCAAATTATTAGAGGGACCGACCTTTCCCTGAAGTCCTTGAATAGGGTGTGTTTTCCCCGCTTTAACGTTCGATACACATTTCTTCACCCTGACTGATTTGACAAGGTTTTCCTGTTTGCGGATGACAGCACTATTTCTGCGCGCTGAAGCCATTTTCTTTCTTAGTTCAGTAATGGAAAGCATATCATGGCCATCAACACTTCTTCCAGAGACAGCAGTAACAACCATATCAGACAGGATTTCTTGATTGTCCACTGGTGTTGAATATCCTGGAGAAGCACAAAGGAGTCCATTCATTGGCACCGAATTCACTATCCCATGTGAACCTTCAAGACTGTTCTTTTCAGAGACAAAAGAATTTGGTGAATGAGTGCTTTCTGGTGACTTGCACAGAGCAGACAAAGGAATGTCCATCTCAGAGACTGAAGCATGTCCAGAACCTTTGGCTAATGTGTTCTTTCCTAGACTGTGTTCATCACTGGATGACACCTCAACTGGTGACCATAGACTATTACCAGACACAGACCGCCGCCTCAAGTTAGCCCTCTTCTGCACAAGGAAATATTTAGAACAGATCATGCAAGTTGAATGACAAGATGTTTTATTCTATATGCTAAAATTTCAAAGATATACCATTCTTTAGCGATGTGCTATATACATACTGCATGCCAATGGTTAAAACAAAATTCTTAAACTCGCAAGACAGCTGACAGCCAATACGCTTAAACTTCATTGATACCCATAGTGAAATATTTTCCAGGATCAAGATCTATTCATGATCAATAATACTATCTCCGTTTTTTTTTTATAGGGCATGTTAAGTTCTAAAAAGTTAAACTTCAGAACTCTTGCCTAACAATCAGCCAAATTATATCCATGTTGAGTGTGCAAAAGTTGTATCACTGTATTCGTAACCAACCTATGTTTAGATACAACATTGAGTATATAGCAATGACAATATTCAAGTCAAAAATAAGTGACAATATTCAATCAAAGTATAATATGCCAGAAACAGAGTACTAGTAAATAGGATAATGCTTGAGTATCATTGAATCTATCACAAAATGTAATTCATGCTGAACAGCCCCCACCCCATTACAAACACACTCCCCCAACTGCCCTCGCATGGGGATCCTATGATATACACCCACCCGCATATAGGCTTAATTTTGTGGTTTACACGCGGTAAACCACAAAATTAAGCCTATATGCAGGTTCGTGGGCTAGCCCTCTTCCGTCACTGATCGAAGTTTGCCTAAAGTCAAACTATCATAAGTTTGACTTGAGTTTATAGAAAATAAGAATAATACTTATGACATCAAATTAGCATCACTAGATTCATTATGAAATTTATCTAGACACAGTGTATATCTAAGTACATAGCAAGTATCTAGAAAAGCCAAAACATCTTATAATTTGGAATGGAGGGAGTAATACTTTTCTCCATAAACTTGGTCAGACTTAGGAAAATTTGACATGGGAGAACCTTCCATACTTATATTTCAGGACGGAAATAGTAATTTGGCATCCTTTATTCATCCTCCTATACCTCCCTGTATCTAAACAATGCAATGTAGCTGCTCCATCACTGTGTACAAGGCGAGGCCACGTCACACCACAACCCATGAGCGAGCAGCAAATGAGGCAAGGCCATGCCTATGCTGTCATGCCACCACACAGCATTGGGACCGACCGCCTCACATGCCCCTCTGCCCTCAGCTTAGCAGACACAAATCAGATAATGTCATGCAGGGCCGCAGTGCAGGTGATCTGGTTCACAAGGAGGGACAGCTGTTGTCAACGGTGCAGGTGCTCAACGCCACATTGGCAAGAGCAAGCGCGAGGTATGCAGGTGATTCAGGTTTGTGGTGTGCAGAATGTGTGACTGCAGATGGAAGGCATTTGAAAGAAGGGGGCCGCAGTGCAGGTGATCTGGTTCACAAGGAGGGACAGCTGTTGTCAACGGTGCAGGTGCTCAATGCCACACTGGCAAGAGCAAGCGCGAGGTATGCAGGTGATTCAGGTTTGTGGTGTGCAGAATGTGTGACTGCAGATGGAAGGTATTTGAAAGAAGGGGCACCGTGTTGTACCATGGCCCACGGGTGCAACGAGAATTGCCTGCTCATGTGCGTTGCAGGTAGGCAGTTGCTGAGCCAAAGCAATCCATGTCCATAAGTTCTCAATTAATCACTTCATCTCCTACACTTCTAATCAGTAATTACTTCTGCTGGTTTTCAGTTTCAATTCACTTTCTTTCAGAAGTTCTCTACTACTAGCTGATGTGTTTGTGTAACTTTTGAACTTGCGAACTCGTTCTGCGATGTGAACTGGTGCTGTGGACTGCTGCAGCCATGCAGTGAATTGGTGGTGGGGTGTGTGGTTTGATGCAGCAATACAGTGCTGTGAAATGTGAACTGTTGCAGTCCAAGTATTGAGCGTAGTGGTGTGCTTCCTATGAGCTGTGACCCTTGAGATTTGTGAGGTAGTGAGTGTTGTGTGTGAACTTGTGATTTGTGAACCTAATGCTGTGACTGTGATATATAGGGTGAACTTGCGAACTCTAGAATCAATGAGAGTCCTGTATTCTTCTGTTTCTGTTGAATTTCCGCCCATATTTACTTGTTTACTTCTATCCGTATATCCCATGTCATCCCTGCTCCTGGCTATCCTGTTCCCGCTCCCATTCCCATTCCTGGTGACAAAATGTGAACATAGAAATGATGAGTGGTTTTCCCACCCATTCCCGTCAGTTTTCATCCCTACTCCTAGAGGACCTTATGTAAACATGAGGTTGATGATACCTGTATTCAGGGTCCTATCATACAAAATTAGCAGCCCAAACACGCAAAACACAAATGGAACAGCTTGTCTCAACTTAATCATGTGCCACAAACTCCATCCTACCCATAAAACAAATAACAATTTGACTGACAAAGGCACAAACTCAAGGAGATGAAATATTGCCATTTGGCTGAAGCTGGAGCGTACTACAAATCATGTGAAGCACAATATCCCTGTGTCAGTGATGAACTTAATTAGACTAGTCGTACCTATCTCAGACTTGTATTTGTAACAATTTTGTCTTTCTAAGAATAGCTATAGCTATGGCCTACGGGCAATCATATTCATATATTACAACGAGACAATGAAGGAACTAAGATATGCAATAAAGTCAGCAAGGGCCAATCCCAACAAATCAGCAAGGAACCATGTAGCATGTGCATCTCACAAGAGTACAACAGCAGACAATCACAAATGAGCTAATAAAGACAGCTATGACAAACAGATCTGTTGCAGTACCTTAGGGGTCACAATCCTCCATTGCTTGCCATTCCACTTGTACTGCGGCTTGAGCAATGGCACCACCTTGGTCAGCAGCATTTCCGACTTCTTGGCAACAATAATACCGATCTCATACTCACCCTCCCCGAGGACCCTGCGCACCACTCCAGGTGACCATGCCCCATCACAGTAGGCCTCCACGGCAGCACCAGGCTGGAGCTTGAACTCGCTCTCCCTTGGCGTATGCTCGACAGCCGGCCTGATGAACTGCCAATGCAGGTACTCGGTGGCCTTCTCCGGCCCGCCCTCCCCCTCCTCCTCCTGATCGAAGTACTCGACGACGTAGCTGAGGTCGTCGACGACGACCCTCACCGTGGCGGGGAACCAGGACTCGCCGTATGCGTTCCGTTGCCTCACCACCTCCACCTTGTCCCCGACCTCGTAGACCTTGACCGCGCGCTTGGGGCGGACAGCCATGGCGACCGTGGAAGGGATCCAGCCGCCGTCGACGTAGTCGCGGCGGGGGCGGACGAGGCCGGGCGGGAACTCGATGACCTCGCGGGTGATGGGGAACGCGACGGTGACCCCGGCGGCGCCGGAGCCGGCGGGGGCGTCGGGGGCGGGGGCGGACACGACGATGCCCGACCACCACCCCTCGTTGTGGAACGCCTCGACGATGTCATGCGTCTGGAAGCGCGGCGGGTCCGACGGGGGCGGCGGCGGCGGGCGCGGGCGGATGTGGGACGGCGCGAAGGGCTCGGCGAGCACGCCTTCGTCGTCGTCGGCGAGGAGGTGCGCGTACTTGACGGTGTACCGCGCCGGGTGGCGGTACCCGCGGGCCGGCGTGAAGTCGAGCACGGTGGCCTCGAACCAGGACCCGTGGAAGCCGTCGTCGTCGACGCGGACCTCGACCTCGGAGCCGGGAGGCAGGAGCGCGGAAAGGTCCACCGCGGGGCGCGGGGAACGGGGCCCGTCGGGCGGCCCGGAGGGCGACGGCGACGACTGCCGGGGCCTCTTCGGGGGCTTGCTCCACCTCAGGCTCCGCGAGCGCCTGCGCCCGCTCTTGCTCCCGCGGGGGCGGCCGCGCCGCTTCCGCGCGCTGCCGGATGCGGCGGCGGCCATTGGGGATCGGAACGGGATTGGGGGCGGGGGTTTGGGGGAGAGTGGGGAACTGGGGTTTTGGGTGGGATTGGGGAGGCCTCTGCTATAGGCGTCGCGGGGCTAGTGGGAGCGCTCCAGGCGGGGCCAGGCTTTTGCGCGCTCGATGCAGGCGTGGGGGGCTCGACCGGCACGGGGAGTAGATCTGGGTCACCGACGGGTGGGCCGCCACGGACGCAACGGGAGGCGGACCCCGCGTGTAAGCAAGGCGTCACGGCCGTGCTCCCGTTTGTGAGCAGGGTGGACGGAGCGGGGAAGCCGTTGGAGCGCAGCTCACGCACGGCTCGGTCAGGGCGCGGGAGCCACGTGGCGCGGTGCCGGACATCGGGCAGGGGGGTGGTGGTGGTGGGACGTTCGGCTGGACCACCTGTCAGTGGCTGGTTGAGAAAGCGCGAGAGACACGGCTCCACGTCCCTGCGGGAGACGAGGGATGTGGCGCGTCGGTTAGCGTGTCGTGGGGCCTACATGAGTCAAGCGGGGGCGTTACATCTTCGGCGAAGTAGGTGACCGTTTGGCAGGGGTCCGTCATTATACGTGGGAAAAGGGAAAAAAAAGTCTGATTTGTTTCAAATTGTTATTAAAATTGTATAATTTTTTTTGGTACTTGTAGCACTTTTCGTTGTTATTTGACAAAATTTATCTAATCATGGACTAATTACGCTCAAAAGATTTGTCTCGACATTTACAGACAAACTGTATAAATAGTTATTTTTTTATCTACATTTAATGTTTCATACATGCATCCAAAGATTCGATGTGACAGTTACTATGCAAACTTTTTTTTTACACTTTTTCCAACTAAACAGGGCCAAAGATGTAAAACTATATTAACAGTATCAAATAAATTTAAGATCATATAATATATATTAATGGCGTATATAATTAATATACTTTCATATAATTGATATTTGTGCATATTTGGTAAAGATGTAAAATTATATTAACAGTATCAAATAAATTTAAGATCATATAATATATATTAATGGCGTATCTAATTAATATACTTTCATATAATAGATATTTGTGCATATTTTTTATACAATCGTCTGTAGTTTCTTCCTAAATCAAATTATCTAAAGCTTCGTCAAATCTCTACGACTAGAATGTGTCAAAAGTTTTCGTCCATCTAGCTTTCACCGCATGCCCCTACGCGTAGTCTACCCGAACCCAGCGCCGACAGTTGAGACCTGTTTCGTCACTCAATCTCGACCATTTCGCTTGCTCTGCCCTTCCTCATTCATTTCCTCCCTTTCTCTCTCTTCCACCACCCGCATCTCCCTTTTCCAGACCTCCCCTTTCATCGGCCATCACTAGTCATCTAGGATACTCCAAGGTTATGCACCCAGGAATCTCGAGCGTGTGGTGACCAAGCTGTGGACACCTCCGCCCCAGCCACTTTTAGATAAATGTCAGAGCTAGGCCCAATAGATAGGCGCTCGCAGGACTCCTGGATCTAGCATGGAGGCCACAGATTTGGCCCAAATCCAACCTAGCAAGCGTTCGCTCGTTTCTAAACTAGTGGTCACTCTCCATCTCCACCATGCGCTGTGGTCTGTGTGGAGTAAGATCCCATTGCCTCATCAAGTGGGTCCCTCTTTCTCTATTTTTTCACTTTTTTGTTTTCTACGTTTTCCTTTACTTTTTTAATCTTTTTATACATTAACCTATCTCTTTTACATGATTGGATATGTATTCATATACTAGTTGTAGACGTATAATATGATGCCATGCACAATGTTTTTTTTTCTTTTTCACCGTTTTTCTCTGTTTTTTCACATTTTCTCTTCTTCCAATCTAATTGAATCTTATGACCACGAATCCACAAAAGTTATGATAAGAAGTTGCGGTAATTAATGCTAGGTGAAACTCATGACATGTTAATAGCCATTAGGGGATGTTGTAAGGAGAGTTAGTGGTTGATTACTAGTAATGGATAATTGATTTGTCAGTTACTAGTAACTACTATGGTCTTCATGCCATCATCAACTAGATTGATTGGTGGGTTACTAGTAACAGACAATTTAGTTGTTAGTTAGTGGTAACTTACATGGTGTTCATGACCATTATCAACCACTACACCTATCTATTCGTGTCCCTGGAAGGCAGCATAAGGCGGCGCTCTCCTCTTGTTCGCGAACGTATGACACAACCATGTCTCACCAATTCACTGTTGAGTTGCTCTTGGCCATCCTCGTCCCAGTTCCCGCGCGCATGAGAATAGGGAGAGCAAGCCTCCAAAACCAATGCCGTTCGTGAGTTCATTTGCTCGGGTCAAGACCGGCAATCAGGTTTTTGGGGAGTGCTACGTGACTGCTCGATCAATCCACAACTTCCTCTACTTTCGGCGGCGGCAATTTGCGTGGTGATCGACACTGCAACTCATCTGCATGGCATCAAGCAGGACGACTACATCGACAACCGCTATGTCAACTAGCGTCGACTTTGGTGTCATTGGGTATGCTATTGCAACTCGTCCTTTGTTTTCTGTGATTAAAATCATGATTAATAGTATCATGTACATGTTGTCTGTGCTTAGATTATAACAGAACCGACCAATTATACGAAATTAAGTAAGAAAATCACCCGCTAGAGCAGACAATTTAGCAAACTTAAGCCCGTATAACCCGGTAGTCCGTGAAATCACGAAGGATTTCAAACCAACTCGCGTACCAGCCAAAATCGTAATAAGTTTAGTGGTCACCATCACATATTACATAAAAGTTTGCATCACATATACATCATAGTTTAAACATAGTTATTACAAACCGAGTTTGAATAGAAAGTACAGGAAGCAATTAGTTCAAATCCACACACACTCACATGGAGTTCGAAATAAAGTGCCAGCTGATGATCATCTCCAACAAAAGCATTAGATGAGACGTAAGGAATGACCATTGCCCATGGTCCTAAGCATCACCCATCGCAGGATAAAGGCAGTTGATACAGTAGTCATAATACATCTGCCCATTTGCAACAAGTGGGAACAAAACCCTGAGTACGAGAAGGTACTCAGCTAGACTTACCCGACATAACCAAAAATAAAGTGACACTAAGGATTATGAAGGGCTTTATAGTGGTGTAGCTGACTCATTTACAAAAAGACATTTTTAGCATTTCAAGAACCTTTTCCAAAAGCATTATATCATGTTAATCATTATTAACCTGTCCGCTACATTTGCACCTATACTAGAGCAACATGTGATTGAGTAATTAATGATAACCAATGATCATTAGCACTTCCATAATGTCATATCCATTATAACTATCCAAGTGTTCCATCAATATTACTAAGTGTTCACTATCCAGTGAACGATGGCGATTCGAATCGATTATTAACCAGCTGGTAATTTATTCCTCACACAAACTTCACTCACCTGCTAAAGTGAGATATTGGTCACCGAGTCAACTATCCAGGTAAAATCTCGAGTTCGCTAGGAACCACATGTACTCGTGGGCCGACCGACTGCCTTTCGGTCTTATCATCGCGCCCCCGTATCCTACCACACCTTCTCTAGTACAGTGCGTTGCGGGCAATCCACTCGACCCGAATAGTCTCCCAGCTTCGTGGTCGAAAGGTATGTTATTCGGTCAGCTAAATATGAGGCATGCGTTCAACATGACCCGTGGCCCAACAACGGTCGATTCTTAATCGACACAGATGGAAATCACTACAGTCCAAAACCCTATAAGTTTCCATCCGGTCTCAACTTCAAATTAACACTTAGTTATCCCATGATGATATAATTATCCAAGCAGATCCAAGTAACCACCTATAGCTCGCAGGTGACAGGAAATCACCCGACTTCTACTGGTCTAAGCTAACTAAGCATTGACTCGACTGCGGATACTAGGGTAACAAGGATATAGTATAACAAAGGTAAATAAGGTATAATGCAACAACGGTTGCAAAAAAACACCTGAACGTAATGCATCAATTAAAGTAAAGTATTAATTAAATATTTGCAAATCAAGGGAGAAATGCTCGGGGCTTGTCTCTCTCGAAGGAACTCGGGCGGTGATCGGGGCACTCCGGAAGTTCCTCAACATCCTCCTCGTCAGCAGGGCGGTGAGCAGGGCGCCGCTGCGACGCCTTCGCTGGTCAAAGGTTCCCATCACCTTCGGCCGCTAGGACTACCTGCAACATGTGCCCTGCCCAGGCTGTTCCAAACTAGTCATCAACCAAGTCATAAAGGAGTCGACATGCCATGACGCGAAGATGGAAGCCTACTATGCGAAGGTCCAGAAGTTGGAGGACAAGTTCAATGGCATTGAGCTCCATCATGTCCTTCGATGGGACAATGAGGAGGCCAACTACTTGGTGAGATTGGCGTCCCCTCGAAAGCCCCTACTGTCCGGAGTCTTCCTCGATGCCCCCTCGATCTGCCTCGAGGCGACACACCACCTGAAAGCCCAAGTTTGGTTTTGGTAATTAATGACACCAAGTTGCTAATGCCATGTGTTAAGTGTTTTGAGTTAGGCATAAGCAACACATGTGATGAAGGTGTACGTGGCAAGGAGTGGTGGCCACAAGATCACAAAGAGATGGTGCATGGACATGAAATGTTGATCATGATGGAATGCACATAAAATGATGGACATGATGATCAAGTGGAAGAGAAGGATCTAAGAGCACAAGGCAAAGGTATAACCATAGGGTTTTTCCTTTTGCCGGTCTAAGATGAGTAGAGAAGTGATTGACCGGGTTTAGGATACATAGCCGACTATCAAGAGGGGCAATCACGGTTAGCTCGGGAATCAAGTGCCACTAGATCAATGTCTTGAGCATATGCATTAGGATCTAGTTGAGAGCCAACATAACGCCTTGAAAAAATGTTTGTGAAATGCTAACACACATGCACATTGATGGTGTACACTTGGTGGTGTTAGCACATTTACGAAGGCGGTGGTGTTTGAACGGTAGTATGGGGTTTGGGGTTCGCTCTCCCTCCCGCCGAGCGTGCGAGCGCGGGATTCAGGCGTTTTTGAGGAAATGAAATGCCTATTTTCCACTGCGCCGGAAGTCAGAAAAGTAATGGAGGCGAACGGCGGTCACTGCGTTGACCGGACGCTGCACCGGACGCGGTCACGGTATGACCGGACGCGTCCGGTCAGTTCATCGCGGCGCGGGTGCTAGGGTTTGTGACCGGACGCGGGTCTGGCCTGACCAGCGCGTCCGGTCAGTTCAACTGAGCGTAAAAGTTAAGCGCGCGACCGGCGCGTCCGGTGCCTCACGGAACCGGAGCGTCCGGTCAAGTGTCCAGAGAAGCAGAGCGCAGCGGAAGTGACGATCGGACGCGCGGCGCGTCCGGTCACGAGCGACCGGACGCGTCCGGTCGCAGCGGGAGCTTACTGGAACGCGACCGGACGCTGGCACTGTCGCGTCAGGTCATTCGTAGGAGCGCGTCCGGTCAGGGCAACGGCTAGTTCTGACGCGCACTGTTCACGGTTGTCGTGTAGTGACCGGACGCGTCCGGTCACCCTGACCGGAGCGTCCGGTCAACGCGATTTCAACTGCGCCGTCCGGTAACGGCTAGCTGCGTACCCCTTCGTTATAAATAGATGGTGGCCGGGGTTTGAGGGCAACTCTTGCACATTTTGAGACCTAGAGACATCCTTTGAGCTAGAGAACAACCACTCCACTCATCTCTTTGCATAGTTGCACATCTTGATTGAGATTGAGTGAGATTCAAGTGCATTGCTTGAGAGTTGCATTCTAGAGGCACTTGATCTTCGAGTTGCTGCGGATTTCTTGTTACTCTTCCGTGTTTCCCGACACGGTAGACGGCTTGGAGCAGCGGAGGTGATTGAGCTCACAATTGGAGATTGTTGGAGCCCTCACCAAGTGTTGTAAGGGGTTCTTGATCCTTCCCGGCGGGAGTTCGCAAATTGGATACTCTAGTGGAGCTCGTGGCTTGGAGGATCCCCATCTTGTGTGCGGTTGTGCGGTGCCCGCCGAGGGCTCGACTCTTGATAGTCGATTAGCTCGCGAACCGACAAGTGGGTGTATCGCCACAACGAGGAGTAGCTTGCCGGGAAGCAAGTGAACCTCGGGATAAATTCTTGTGTCATTCTCTTCCCGAGGAATTCTCTTGTGTGATTGATTGATTGGTACTTCTCATCTCTACACGGCGGTATAATCACTCGAAGCTCTTCTCTCATATTACATCTTGTATCTAGCTTGTTGTTGTTGTTGTGTTTAGTGGATAGCCTTGTACTAGACTTGTGTAGGTGGCTTGCTTAATTAGTTAGAGCTAGTGCTTTTTGCTCCGCCACCTTTTGTACTAACTTGTGGTTAAGTAATTCTTGTAGAAGTTTTTATTAGGCTATTCACCCCCCCTCTAGCCTTTTTGGACCTTACACCACCAACTTAGGCCGATGCGGCCTCGGCCTCAACCAGCACCGCCGGAGGTGGGCCGTCCCCCATGAGGGCATGCTCATCATCACCACATGTAGCTAGCGTGGCAAAAAGCTGCTGGCTGGCGCCCTTCCCAACCCTCTGATGCGCCCTACAAAGCACAAAAAACAAGAGCTGGTTGCCCCCAATAGGGCGGCCGATGGCCCATCCACCAAGGCCCCTATAACAACCTCAAGGAGGGAGGCTAACGCCCCAGAATGCCGGGACACTCCTCCTGTGAGCCCAGAATCAGTCTGCCAAGACCTAGACGACGCGCCGAAGGAAGCCTCCACCCGGTCGCCAGAGGCATCAGAAGACTAGAGGACACCCTTCATCGACTTCCTCGAGTGGGGTATCCTCCCCGACAATGTCGCTAACACCCGCAGGCTGGTTTGGCGAGCCAAGAGCTACCAAGTCCTCCGTGGGCAGCTCTATCGCTAGAGCGCCTCCGAGGTGCTTCTATGGTGTGTCACCCCGGAAGATGGGAGGGACCTCCTCCAAGACATCCATGGTGGCATTTGCACCCACCACGCAAGGCCATGCCCCCTGATGAGGAAAGCCTTCAGACATGGCTTCTACTAGACGACTGCCCTCACTGACACTTGAGACCTCGTCAAGACCTACAAGGGATGCCAATACTATGTTAAGAAGATCCACCTAGTCGTTTACAGTCTGATGCCTCGACATGGTTGGTGAGTTCTAGAAGGCGCCCGGGGGCTTTGATCATCACCTGGTCGCCATCGACAAATTTACCAAGTGGGTCATGGTCTGGTCCATCGTCAACCTCAAGTCAGAGCGGGCCGCCGAGTTCATCCAAGACATCATCTACAGGTTCGGAGTCCCCAATTGCATTATTACTAACAATGGTACCCACTTCACAGGTTGCAAGTTTTTGGACTCCTGCTACTCCTGGCGAATTCGGGTGCATTGGGATTCGGTCTATTACCCTGAGTCCAACAGGAAAGTCGAGCATGCCAATGGGCTATCCTTCAGGGGATCAAGACCCGTATCTACAACGAGCCCAAGATCTATGCCGGGTGATGGGTGGAAGAACTCCCCTCCCTACTGTGGAGCCTGCGGACAAGCATGAACCGCTCAATGGGGTACACGTCCTTCTTCCTCGTCTACGGGGCGGAGGTGGTCAACCCCTCCAACCTCGACTTTGACACTCCACGTGTCCACTTCTACGATGAGCAGCGAGCCGAGGAACAACACCAGGCGAATGTCGACATGCTCAAGGAGGTGCGAAACACCGATGTGGTGTGATCTACCGACTACCAGCAAGGAGTTCACCGGTATCACGCCAGACGGGTACCCGAACGCTCCTTTGTTGTAGGTGATCATGTCTTTCGGAGGGCTGCCCCATCCAAGAGGGGGCACAAGATGACTCCACCCTAGGAAGGCCCCTTCCGCATCTCACGGGTGATCCAATCAGGCGCCTACAAGATCAGCACCATGGCGGGCCACGAGTACGACAACGGATGGAACATCAAACAACTACTTCGATTCTATCCATAGCTCGTTCCTTCTTGCCTTTCATTTGATCATAACTCTAGCCCCCTTGCAAGATCTCGCCTCTCAGTTGGGCGGAAGCGACGACCCCTGACAGGGGTGCCGCCCGGGGTTCAGGGCTAGCTCTTTTGTGCATCAAGGTCGCCTCAAGGAAGTTTCGAAGTGCGAGGGACACTTGGGAGGCGAGCCCATGCGACTATAGCCAGGGCACCTAGACACGCCCTGACCACCGAATGAGTGATGTCCGAGTATCGGCCTTGAGCTGCACATGGTGACCCAACAAGGGAGGCAGTGAGCCCCCGAGTACCGATCGACTGGCTCAGGAACTATACGAGTGGCTCGGTTGAGAAGCCGAGAATCTCCCTCCTGGGGGACATGACCAAGGCATGGAGTGACCATAAACTTGGGGTTCTCATGGACTTCCCCACTAGTAGCATGGGCGCGGCCAATCTGGCCAACGAGGCTACTATCGTGGCAACCCAACCCACCAAGGAACATCAGACTTGAGTTGAACGCTCATCCGAGCCCATTTGAAGCTTCATGGCCTCAGCGGCCTTGGGGGCTATGCCGGTTCCCCACATGGAGCAGCCTAACCCCTAGACGGGTGCTCGGGTAGCACATCCCCTAAAAAACAACCAACTCCCTGGAGTTGGGTCAGGAGTCGCAGAGCAGTGGGCCCAGCAAGGGCCCCATCCAAGGCTTGGTGCACTCCCACTTCCTCGACCAATGGTCATAGAGGGTCAGACCCAGAAGGCCAGCTCGAGAGGTTCAAGGCCTGTTATCATAGCTCTCAGAAGGGTGTGGAGCATCAGATGATTAGATGGCCCCGAGTCAGAGCCAAGTGCTCTTGATCACCCGACCCACGGCAGGCTTCGATCAAAAAGGAGGGCACCCCCAGGCTTACAATCGGTAGCTCCCAGATGAGTTCGCTGAGCCCTTGCTCGAGTCGAGGACCCATGCTACATAGGTTCATGAAGGTATCCGCACCGCCAACACTCAGCCCCGATAGTTGAGCCACATCCATCACTCTACAGAAGAAGGCCTCAAGCAAGGCGCAACAATCTCGTCAGTTGAAGCGTCCCTGCCAAGGAGGATTCGGTCACCATGTGATCGAATTTAGCCCTCAGTCACCAACACGCCAAGGTGAGGCCACATAGGGCCCGGGGCTCCTATCGAGATCCTAACATATGAGTATGTTAAGCCTTGGGTTCAATGGTTCTCAATCAACAGAAGACCCCCTGGACCGATCCCTCTAGGATCACTGGGGGCTCGGGGGCTATGCCGATCGGGCATGCTCATGCACACCATCTGGCAAAGGGGACCAACTGAGCCTGACCTGACCACAGCTTTCACCTGAGGCTCGGGGGCTTCCCCGAGCCCTAGGCACCAGATCAACGACATCTCCACGCTTGGCCCTTGACTCCTGCCCAGCTACCGATGCCAGCCAAGGCCCGGGCATAAGAAGACAAGCCTCGGGCTACCGATGCCCGGGGCTTCTCGGTGATGCTCTCAAGGTGCATCCCAGCCAGCTGCTCCTCCGACAAGGCCATGTCCGGGGTGTGACATAAGAAGACAAAGCTTCCATGCAGCCTCCGGGGGCTCGGGGGCTCTTGGGCCCACGCGTCAGCCCTTGGAGCTAAGCTCCTTCATAGCCAAGAAGACTCCAAAAGGTCTCACTCGGGGGAGGCCGGTCCAAGCCAACAAAGCCTGACACGCAGAGTGCCAGAACAGAGCAGCCGAACGACGCCCAGGCCTCTTCGGCTCCAAGACACCTCAATGGTCCATGACGCTTTACTTCAAGACCCTCCTGGACTCCGGCGCACATAGACCGTAGACTAGAACCCTCAAACTACCTTGTACCCGACCTATCCCATTATATATAAGTGATAAGATTGGACCTAGAGGGGGTAGGATCCGAGATCAATCACCAGACTCCATTCCACTTCCCTGCTTTGCACCGGGAGCAGGGTAACCTACCGGAGGGCTCCGCGAGTTCCTCCACCGCCATCTCGTCGTCTCCTTCCTCTTCGACGAGGGGGAGATTCCACCGGTGGCGAGGCAAACCTTAGAATTAGCACTGAGCTAACCCCCTACCAAACCTCTTCTTCCTTTACACTCTGCTAAACCCCCCAGATTTTGGGTGCTCTTGAATATAAGGATCATTAGTTGTTGGATGTAGGGACCGACTTGGCACGAACCAGGATAAATCCTTGTGTCTTCTCTGCGTGATTCTTGTGTTTTTGAGTCCACCCGAGCCATCGAAGACCTCGTGCTCTGACACTGACTCGAACAACATGCTTGACGCGGTCTTGACCCCATGACAGCGCCTCTAGAGAGCCATCTCTAAAAATAATCGATTTGTAGAGACAATGAGATTTAGATCCGTCTCTAAAAATAGGTGCAGAACAGTAAAATTCGAATATTTCAAATGAACTCGGAATGATAAATGACCAAAACTGAAGTTCTAGATCTTGAAGAGTTATAGAACTTTATAGTTGATAACTTCTGAGTTTGAAATCATCTAAGTAAAAATACGGTGGAATTTCTCACATCTGAAATTCAAAATTTTGAAGCGACCTCAAATGGAGAAATGAAAAAAATCGAAGTTGTAGATCTTGACGGTAACTACAACTTTACAATTGAAAACCTTTTCATTTGAATTCATTTAGGGTCTCAAATACTCATTTGAAATCAGATGAAGGTAATAAGAGGAGAATGATTTGTAGGTGGAGTCCTTAGTGGAGATATGCGATCGATCTGTGGATTGGGGTTCAACCCCCTGCTGCGGTATAGTGCGTGTTTTTAAAATGAAAATCAGAGAGAGTTTTCCAACTGCCCCTAGAAATTCGATTTGTAGAGGCAGCTGGAAAACCATCTCTACAAATTGTTAATTTGTAGAAACAGAAAAGTAGAGGCGGCTGTAGCTCCCATACAGAGAAGACAACAAGATTAACGAGAGATTATGTTACTGGAAAGAGAGAAATTAATGAGTGTAGTGTGGGGAGTCGGAGTTGCAACTTGTGGTTGGCCGGACTATAGTGTTGGTTGCACTAGTACAAAATAATTTTCACTACCTGTAGCAGGGCTTTATGAATTTGCACTGGGCAATTTTGTAATCGTCAGCGTGAAAGACCAGTGTAAATGGTGACGTTCTGCTACTGACAGCTTGAGAACCACAAGAGTAAATCCATTGTGGCGGCAGGCTTAGTGTTGCTGCTAGTGTAAATCAATTACATCGGCGACATGTTTACAAAAACCGTCCATGTAAATGAATTTACGGATTTTACAAATCAGGCCAAAAAGTAGCAATTCTTGTTAACCTCAGGAGAAGCCCATTTGCCACCCCAGCAGGCCGTGCATCACAAGTCACGTGGTTTTCAAGTGAAATACACCCACATATGGCCACAGTGCCAGTCTCTCGCATAACTTACTTACCACTTATCCTCAGTCATTTGTAACGAATATTGTGTGCGAGACTGGCCAAAAATTTGTTCTTTTTGAAGTTACGTCACATGGAGGAATAGAATTTGATCTTTTTTTTTGAAGTTTTCAAGTTATCTCACATGGACAAAAATTATAATGAATATTTGAGACCCCAAACGAATTCAAATAAAAAAAATAGAGATTCAGATCTTGTCGAGTAGTACAACTTTGGTTTATTTCATTTCTCCATGTGAGGTAACTTGAAAACTTAAAAAAAATTGAATTTCAAAATCTGAAATCTTGAAACAGTAGAATTTTTGAAAACTAAATGATATCTAATAAAAAGTGGTCAACTATAAAGCCGTAAATCTTTTCAAGTACTACAATTTTTGTTTAGTTCATTTCTCCATCCGATCTTTTATTTGAAAAATTCAAAAAATTAATTTCATTTTTTTTGTAATTGCGGCAGGTCAAGAAAACTGCCATTGTAAACACATATACACTGGGCGGTTTTCTTAATATGCCGTCAATATAAATTCAAGATTTACACTTGTGGCCCTTGAAGCCAACCTCAGTATTGATGTGATTTACACTAGTGATCATTGTCTTAAGTCTACCGCTAGTGTATATAGAAAACTTGTACTAGTGGTAATATTAGGAAATCTACCACTACAGATGTATCTCAATGGGTGGTCATAGCCATCGGCCCACAGTTCCATTTCTATTGGCGTCTGCTTCTTCTAAAGCGCTATTGGAAAAAATCAGGGGCAGATCCAGGATGGGGACAAAGATGGACCTAAAAAAATAAAGATTTAGAGCTAGAGCTAGAGATTAATGGTGATTTGAGGCTAAGTAACAGTAATTTAATGGTGCAATCAGGCTCACGAGAGGGGCTGCAGCCACCCCAGCCCCACTGGATCCACCCCTGGAAAAAATCTCTCGCATCAACTAAAACAGTTATGTGTTAGGCTTTCTTGGGTTGCCAG
Source organism: Saccharum spontaneum (assembly GCA_022457205.1). NCBI lineage: Eukaryota > Viridiplantae > Streptophyta > Magnoliopsida > Poales > Poaceae > Saccharum > Saccharum spontaneum. The sequence goes on from CM039597.1 coordinate 50,673,182, forward strand.
GTAGTTTAAACATCAGTCAACAAGTTAGGGAACAACAGTGCATCATGTAGTCAACAATACCCCTTGCTGGGATGCTGCCGGTGAGCGTGTTGCTTGACACGTCTAGCAGCGTCAGCGCGGCGATGCCGCTGAGCGACGGCAGAATTGGTCGGCAGAGCATGTTGTAAAAAAATTACCAATATCTCCTTAATAATAAAAATCAAATTTTGTTAATAATCTTTCTTAATTAAATGACTAGAAAATAGAAAAAATGAAAGTATCTAGAAGTACCGTGGTACTTTCTCAACCACCATAAAAGAGCTCTTGAATAAAATCCACCTGGGCATGCTAAAATCTATGACTATTTCATATAGATGGTGCTCTAATAATTTCAGGTTTGTTTCTCCATATCCAAAGTGAGAAGAGACATAAAGTTTTTGCTAGAAAAGAGTAGTGCCTACCACACTGTTGTGTGAAGGCCACAAGGCTAGGCCAACCCCTGTTGCTAGAAAAGAGTAATAGCAAGTGATGAGCCATTAATTTTTTGTTAGAAAAGAATAGCAACGTACCAAATTAATGCTGTATATATCCAACGTCTGAACTTGCATATCCATATAGGGCATGCATTGAATAAACACCACCAGGTTAGGCTAAAATCTATAACTATTTCATATAGATGACCCTCTCATAATTTTAGGTTTGTCTCTCCATATCAAAAGTGAGAATTGAGAAGTCATTAAGTTTCTGCTAGAAATGAGCGCAGTGCCCACCACACTTGAATAAGGCCACAAGGCTATTCCAACTCTATAAGTAGTATCCATTAGTTATGGGGCTTTTGGTACGTAGCACACTAGCACTCCACCATAACCATGTCGTTCTACAAAAAACTAGCAATCGTTAGCTTCGTCTTGACCTTGCTCCTTGTGTCACACCGTATGTATAGAGATTATTTCGTATAAGTTTCCAACAAAAGTTAAATTAATACGAGACACACTAGCTTGTAGCAAGTGTTGCTTCAGTTGGTGAATATATATATGTCTATATGTTCTAGCGTTTGCTAACAGTATGGCAATTTATTTCTTGGTTTCAGCCATGGAGGCGGCTGCAAAAATGTGCAATTCGAGAGTGGACAGACTCGTGTGCGGTGGATCAAACCCAAAGTCCACAGACACGGCATGCAATCAATCGTGCAAGGACATTGGCTACATGGGTGGCGGCTATTGCGACATGCACATCGTGCCTAAAACATATAGATGTATATGTCGCAAGCCGTGTGCAGCGGAGCAAACACAGGCGCGCGCCAGCAACCCAGCCCGCGCCGGAGACGCAAAGCAGCGGACGCCGGAGATATGATGAGCCGGACGATGGCCGACAGCGTTCAAGTGATAGTGTGAAGCCTCATATTTAGAAGCCCACCATATATATAAGAAATAAAATCAAAACATGCATTTGGATCGTTGTTATGCACATCTGTAATCCGAGTTAATCAATGAACTAGCAACAGTTGGCTGTAGTTTTGAAAACGTTCGTCATGCATCAGGCCATTGATTAGATGGAGTCAATTGGATAAAAGAAACTTCTGTCAAAAAAAAAATTGGATAAAAGAAACAGCAGCGGGAGCACCAGTAAACAAAAATAAGGTGCATGTGGCACTTTCTGGTCCTGCATAAGCAGGTGCAAAGCCAATATTTTGACATAGTTGGAGACAGAAACTTTTTGGAATTTAGACGATTCTCATTTGAGAAATTTTACAACGCTTGGAAAAAGTTAGAGCCATCCGTTTAGATAGATCCAATGACTATAAAATAAGAAGAACCAATGCGGAGGAACTTAAGTTGTGGGCCTAATTGCATGGGACACGAACCAGTTCTAAATTAAATCTTATGGATAGATTAGTAGTTTCGCATCTCAGAAGTTGCTCCTTAGATCTCCCAGTGCCATCTCGTGTCCCCTGCAGCAGCACCCTCCCTCTTCGAGCGCGGGCAGCGCGGCAGCCTCCGGCGGACGCTCGCAGGGCACGGGTCTGGTTCGGAGGCTCCCCGGCGCGTGCAGCCCCTGGTGGGCGGTCTCCGCAGCCAAATACATGCATTCAACATGTCCCCTTGGCTTCAAGTCCAGGCGCTGTTGGAGACAGGAGAACATGGCTGAGGCAGGCAGAGCAAGACGCAGACAGGGTCGCAACAAGGCCGGGCATGCCGGAGGCGGAATACATGACAGGGTTGCAGCATACCCTTGGAATGAAGTCATGCGGATCCATTCGAAATGAGTGTGGGATGAAAACAGAAGGGTGGTCGAGTTTGACGTGCTCGCTAATATGTTTGAGGCGACATCTTTGATACTAAACTACCCTTAATTACCTTTCCGGCTCTGTATAATTTTCAAGGGAGGAACCGGTGGTTCCACCTAAGCACCGTAACAAGCTCATAAATATTTACAGCATTTCGTTTTTCTTACAAATATACAAATAAAAAAATCCATTTGCACTTTGGGACAAGCTTGGACAGCTGTGCAGGGTCAGCGAGCGGTGGCTCTCCCACTAAGTACATGTAACAACCAAGTGAATAACCCTTGTGTTAAAATAGAAAAAATCTGAAAACTAAAAAAAAGAACACTGAATAATATTTCAGTGAAACAGAGAACAAAATTAACTAGCTCTAGGTGTCTAACCTTCACTCGACGAATCTAAACAAAATTAATTAGCTCTAGGTCTCTCCTTCACTCGACCAATCTAATTCTTAAGCCATGAAAAATCACAGTAATAACAAGAACAAAGGAGATAAGGAAGATAGCAAGAAGACTAATCACAAATAATATAAATGCTATTTGAGATTAATTCGGAGGGAGGGCAAAACCAATACTAGCTAATTAGAGGGTGTACTTTGGGATGAACTAAATTTTGGTAGACGATAATAAAAGGAACAAAAGAGATGGAGAAAACAATAGGAAGACTAATTATTAATTATATAAGATGGTGTTAGTGAAGAAATTTAAGTACAAATAGCATTTGTTAACTAGCTAATTAAAGTATTAAGTAGCTAATTGGGCAGGTGTTTCATGGGGAACATAGATATGTTGGGGGTGCCAGGCTCCCCTCAGTCAATCTTCCCTCCACCACTGCACATGTAGGCGCTTAGTTTTGTGCGGTAGCCCCTGTACGTAATAAGCCGATATCATGGAGAAGACCACTAGATTAATCTCTATCTCTATAAGTAAAAAAGCTTCAAGTGTTGTCATCTACCTGACAACACCAAACCCGTCATATGCCCTTTTCCCCTTCCCCATTTTTTTTGTAAGCGCCATCATTTGGGACTCGACGTACTATCGCATGGAACCATCACCCACTCAATCCCTAAGATCTCTCTTGTGTCTGGCCTCAAATCAAATCACGCTGCTGCCAGTGTCTATTCCATCTCCCACCAACTGCTTGGGCCTTCGGATCCATGTCGTATGAGTTACAGTGCCACCATAGTAGGCGCTAGGGCAACAGCCATGATGCACGTTCCTCAACGCGGAGGTGAGTGTCACCTCTGCATCCTCAACGGGTGGGCGGCCAAGGGCAGGCTGCATGCTCCCAAAGAGTTTATAATCAATAATTGTAGACCATATTAGGGTTTAGGATTTTTGCTTAGATTGATTTGTCTTCAAACAGTTTTGCTGTGTATCAGTTTGTAGAACCCCAACTCACGTGCTTAATCCACCTTTGAGCAAATTTAGATTGATACTGTTGATACTTAGGACAAATCTGGATTGACTACGTTATGATCAGATGTATTATCTATGGATGAAATGGGTATGGATATTGATATAATTCGAATATGTATTGGTCGGATATCGATTTTTTTGTCACATACGATACATATATAGATTTTAATGTTCTCGACAATGAATACAAGACTGATAGCTCGGAGTTGAATTCGCATTCATATATTTACTCTGTTTAGTTAATATCATGTATCTACCTTCTTATCCATAGTTTTGAAATAACAATATCATTATGCAAGTAGGGAATAAAGAATATTTAAATATATTTTATAAGTACAAATGTAAATTGTTCAAACTAAATTGAAATAAGCGTAATGTTTATATATGAATACTAAATTCTATATCATTAGTCTTCAATTATTTTTCATAGAGAACTTCAAATAGTTTCAATGATACATCTTAATAATATTAAAAGTAATAATTAGTCATCACAAAAATAAGTTTAAAATAGTTTCACTATGTATACACTAGCAGAGAACATACTTTTGATTTTTGGATTTAGTCCTAGGGAATTTGGCCTGAGAATAATAGGAGATTTAGCCCCGGTTGGAACCACCAACCGGGACAAAAATCCCCTGTCCAACGGATAGTGTAGCAGGCTTTTGCAGCAGGGACCTTTAGTCCCGGTTTCTGGTTCAAACCAGGACTAAAGGATGCCTTTCAATCCCGGTTGGAACCACCAACCAGGACCAAAGGTCTAGCCAGCCTTTGGTCCCGATTTGTGGCTTTAACCGGGACTAGAGGTTGATCCTTTAGTCCTAGTAGGTTCTATCAACTGGGATTAAAGGTCCCCATCTATATATACCCGCTTGCACTATCCCCAGACCAAGACACAGATGGTCAAATCTTTGGTCTCTGCTGCCGGCCTTATCTACTTTTGTTCATCCGTGTTCACCATGTTCTTGCTTGGAGGAGCAAGTTCTTGCTCTCGGCCGCCGGCTTCATCTTCAATATTCTAATGGTTAGCAACTTCATCTTCTAATCTTTCATTGCTAATAATGTAGATCGTCTCATGGTTTAGTAATAAGCATAGAAATATTCAAATATGTGGTTTTTTAATTAGGAATAATAATGGTGGATTTTATTTTTATTTATACATTATTTCTACATAACCTTGAACATTTATTGTTTTCTAGATCTTTGTTAGCAATATTATTTCTTGATGAGAGTTAATAATCGTTAAAAAATATGTGCAAAATATTTAAGTTTACTTGGCATGCATGTATATCTTGATGATTTATTGTTTATATGTTTCTCTAATATATATTGTTGCATGGTATGTTTATATGGGGGTTCTATATTTATTGGGATTTTTTTCATTTTTTTTAGTTACTATGAATGGCGGCGAACTTCCCCAGTCATAGGAACCAGGTTTCCACCTTGGCGATCTTCCATCCATGCCATCGCCAAATAGGGTCATCCTGCGTTACCCAAACCCATCAATATCATGGAATATTTTAAGTTTTGCATACTAATATGATTTTTTGCATATATATATTCATTCATAATATGATTGTTGCATATGTCGCAGACTATAAAATAGGTTGGTGGCTGGAAGAAACACTATGGCTGCTTGGGGTGGAGGACATCTTCGAAAACATGACAAGTGAGGTCACGAATGATGGCGGGTTATGGAAGTGTAGTCTCACTTTCAACATCCCCATTAGGTACAATAATGAGGTGCGCCAGGAAATCGTGCAGGTTGGACAACTACCGCCGACCAAGGTGGGCACATAGATCGATGTCATGCTGTTTTCTTTGCAGTCAATTAAGCGAATTGGCTACCATATATCTGATTGGTTAGCGTTGAAGATACAAGCTTTACAGGAGTGCAGTCTGGACGTGCCTCGAGTAAGCGAGAGGCATGCAACATTCAACTTAATGGATGTGGTATGTCGTGTATGATATGAGAGTAATGTTTATTTATTCTTATTATTATATGAGCGCTTCCTGATATTTTTTTGTCCTCTTGTAGGTTTTGCTCTATGATCATACCTATGCTTCATGTGCCTTGAAACTCATTCTCACGCAAGCTCTTAAGCGGCTGGGTACGTCTGGGACTTCGAGGATGTGATGGGCCAGAGGACGGCAACAGGCTACCAGTTTTGTGTGAGATTTAGGCAGAACCAGGCCATCAATAGTCCGTCAGTAGGCTACATCTTTGGGATGCCATGTCCTCGACGTTGTGAGACATTCCAGAGGGTTGTAGTGCGTGCCTTGCATTACATAGACAATGACCGTGGTTACACCATCCGAGACATACAGGAGTGGAGACAGACCGGCGCGCATCCGGTTTGTAGGATTCTTGTGTTAGTTTGGTTTATTTGTACTGTTATGTTCAATCAGATTTATTCGAACAGTTATCTACTTTAATTAGGTTTATTTGTATGGATAATTTAGTTATGTTTGTATGAACAAGTTAATTATGTTTCATTAGATTTATTTATATGAACGTCATAATTATTCTGTGTGTAAAAATTGAAATTTAACTCATGTAGGATTGATATGCATATGTAAATATAAAAAACAGAGAAATAAAAACAAACAAATAAAAAAAGGACTTTTAGTCCTGATTGGTAGTACAAACCGGGATTAAAGGTGGTTTGTGTTACAAACCGGGACTAAAAGTCCCCACTGCTGCCACCTACCACACCGGCGATCACCACTCATCCCAACTACCACCGCCGGCCGCTGATCAGGCTTATAAAACCACCAGCCACTCTAGGCGCCATTCATCTCTCCCTCTTCGACGACATTCATTCATCTCCCAATTTCCTATCCACATATATGGCCACTCTGTGGGAGAAATCTCTTCACATACAAATTTTATTCCGCGATGCACACAAGAGGTACTAGAGGAATGTTTTTAAAGATGGAGCAATGCTGAAGCCTAGAGAAGCTAGGTGTGACGCCCATGCAACGTAATTGTTACATGCTCTATCTACTACCTTGATGGATCCATCAAATGCGGTGTGCTCTAGCCTGTCTACGGATTGTTTGTCCATGCAAGGCATGAATGGGCTGTCTGCAGGTTGATGGATCCATCCAAGCAGGGTGTCAGTCCATTCGTGGCATGAATGTACTATCTTCCAGAGAGGCATGGGTTCATCGCTGCTCGTGCAACCGCCTCTTCGTCTCCAGGTTTGGCGTAGTTCGTCATCCATCTTCGGCATCCTCTAGCCCTTATTTGATCCTACCTTAGTGCTAGAAGAATATTTTTGAGGTGGTTATTTTATATATGTTGGTACACTTTGATTGTAACATTGACCTACTCAGAGAAAGATCCATGTTATCGTATATGTAATTTTATTGTTAGGTCTCTATTATTGTATATGTAATTTGTATGTACCCTAAATATTTATTGTGAGGTTCTCTAAGATCTTTATTACTGTTTTTGTCACTTTGCCGGGAAGAAATGACCAAAATAAAAAGATATATGTTAAAAATGGTTGCCTAGGCGGGAAACGAAACTGCCATGTAGGCAGCAGTTTCACCACGCGCCAAAATTTGGCATCAGTCCCGGGTTGGGCTACCAACCCGGTTGGAGGCCCAACCCGGGACTAAAGATAGTCCCGGTTGGAGGCCCAACCCCTACCTTTAGTCCCGGGTTGGGCCTCCATCCGGGACTAAAGGTCTTTAGTCTCGGTTGGTAGCTCAACCCAGAACTATAGTGCTATACCATATATATACAAGTGTTCTTTCTTCTTTCTCCCCAAAATTTCACTCAACGCCACCACCACGCCGCTTCAATCCCCTAGGCCGGCCGCGCTCGCCACCCGTCCCCTCTTCCTCGTCTACGGCCGTGCTCGCCACCCGTGACATGCGCCCTTCTCGATCCGGCGCGCGCGGCCTCGCCACCGGCGCCGTTCACCCGCCTCAATCTCGGCGTGTGGCGGCGCCCTTGTCTCTGGCCAGCCTTGCACTCGTCCTCGGCTCTGGCGCACATGCCCTCTTCCTCGTCTCCCGTGCCAGGCCTCACCCTCGTCCTCTCTCCCCGGTGTGCGCAGCCTCGGCCTCGCCCTCATCCTTGATCCAGCCGGCGTCGTCCTCATCCTCGTCATCTCTCCCCACCGGCGCGCGCGGCGCCCTCTCCTCGGCTCCAACCGGCTTCACCCTCTTCTCTGGTGGCACCCTTGTCCTCTCTCCCTGGTGCACGCGCCCTCGCTGCAGCCACCAGGTGTGCAATGCCAACCACATCGATCTCATCCCTTCCTGCTGTGTGAAACCGAGCAGTCAACAATAAAATTTGCTTTTTGATATATATTTTGATATATCAATTTTAATATATATGTGGAAAGATGCTGAATTTTGATACATAGGCACTTATTGATGTGAATTTTGGTATATACAGATTTATTAAAAAAATTAACTTCAGTGATATACATATATGACTTTTTCGGGTTAAATTCATATCTGTAGTTGTAGTGCTTCTTTTGATGTGAAATTTTTATGGTACGCTACTCATGTGATGCTTGTGCTGTGATAAAAATTTTAGATTTATTGGTGCATATATGACTGAGTTATTGATTTAATTTGTCTAGTGCTTGTTAAATGGTTTATAAATAATATAAGTGTGTAAAAATAGGAAATGTTGGTCCACTGCCTTTGCATGATGTTGTTGTACCATAAGAACACTTAATACGATCATGTATTTACAGAAAATGTGGATCTCTAAATTTATTATGCTCTCACATGTGTGCTGAAATGGTTGCATGTGTAGTTTCTGCTATAGTGATAATTTTTGGATGCAAATTATGTTTTCTGTTAATGCTTTGAATACAAAAGTTGTAGAGAACTTCTATATCTTGGTTGTCTAAAATTTCATGATTTTAGGCCTGCTGGTTTATGAGTTATAGATGTTCGAAGTTGGATGTCACAATCTGTCCAAATCTGAACAGTAATGCTTCTTTGTAATGTTTGGCCTAGTTACCTATGGAATCATCTTGAGATAGTAATAATAAAGTTATAGATAACTTAATAAGCTTTCTATAAAGTTAAGAATCATTATTATGGGATGTCGATAACTTCAGATATACATTTCTGAATAGTCAAGTGTTGATATGATTTTTGATATATTAACTTTTGTGAGAAGAGATGGCTGGACGTCATCGTCTCCCTCCGCCGGAAGTCATAGGTTTCGACAGCTACATATCATAGATGGGAACGATCCAGTGTTGCTGCAAGTACCTTTTAATCATCAACTCTATATGTTTCCAATAAATTAATGTGTCAAATATGCTTGTATAAATATATTTTCTGATATGGATATATGTGTGTGATTCTTAAATGTACGTGCGTAATTGATCATATCCTTTGACTTAAAGATACACTCTCATATTTCGGGATTTAGGCAGTGGATGTTCAGACCTTTCATGTAGATAATGGTCCATTAATCCAATGTCGAATTAGCTTTTCCATCCGCGCTAGGAGGGGTAGAGGTGTCATAGAAATCTCAGAGATGGAAATAAAGGCACCCCAGCAGACTGTTGCACAAAAATATGTCTTTGCATGTGTAACTAAGCTTGCAAATATTGGGTACAACCTGCCCACACTATCGTCCATGCTGATGCAAGCTCTAAATACGAGCATGTGTCGTGATGTTGAGGGCTTGTGTGCAAGCATTGCTCAGAACAACCGAAATGATGTGATAACGTCTAAGTCAAACTCATAGGTTATATCTGGATTTGTTGTCATGTGTTGCAAAGCTTGGTTCTCATAACCTTTTTTCTGCCAACACTTACAGGTTGAGGAATATGACTTAACCTTCAAAGGGTGCAGTTTTGAAGCCATTCTAAACTAGACAATGTATCACTTGGGTTATGATTGGAGATATGCTCATGAAAAGCTAACAGTCACCACAGAAGGATTTCAGGCAAAGCTACTTACGACTAAGAAGGGAGACCCACCGACTTCCGAAAGGTTAAAGGTCGTTAGTAGACCCTGTGCTCGTAGTTGTGAAGCAAAGGAGAGTGCTCTTGTTAATGCGTTGGTCTTCATCAATAATCATTTTCACACCGGTGACCTACACTACACCGAATTGATAATGCTAGAAAGTCAACTTCTTCATTAGGTAGTAGTCATGACATACTATATATGTTTGTATGAACTTTGTGGAGTACTTGGACATGTAGTGTGTAATGACTTGGTTTAATTTTATTATGGTTTATATGAAATTTGATTGTGGGATGGATGATCATTGTAATATACAACATCTTACTTAATTAGTTTCACTCTTAGTATCTGCGTAAAATATTCAATGCAAAGAAACTGTAAAAGAAAAAAAAGAAGATAAAAGAAAAAGAAGAGAAAAGAAAAAAGAGACATTCAGTCATGGTTGGTATAACCAACCAGGACTGGAGATGTAATATGTGGCAGCGCCTCGAGGCTGGGCTGGAGCCATCTTTACCAACCGGGACTAGAAGTCCCAAATCAATCCTGGTTGAAGGGACAGGGACTAAAGCCGGACCTTTAGTCCCGGATTGCCAATCTCAGTTGGAAAACTAGGACTAAAGGGGGTTTCCAACCGGGATTGTTACCCAGTCCTGTAGTGATACATATTCTTCAAGGATACAGATAATAGTCCGATGTTCCATGGTATTCTTGAATACAGATCGAGAATCTGATAGATATAGTAACAAAAATCCGATTCGAAATGTATATTGAGTTATCCTTGTCAGAAATGGATGTAAATGAGGATATCCATGAAGTTCCATTGAATAGGAATACATTTATTTCCACTCCTGTTAATCTCCAGCATTTATAGGGTATTTGATTTGAGCAATCAAACCACTCTACATAGAGTGGTACATCCTGAGTGTATTCCTTATAATGAATCCACTTTTTGCACTGGTACTAATTGTTAGCGGGTGAGGAATGACAAGATGATGCATTAACTTATTCTATTCTATAAAACAAACAAAGAAAAGTATTGAGTGAGAAGATGAACTCATTCCTCAAACCAGATACCCTATTCGATCTGCATATATCTATTTAGTCCGGACATTAAATGCAGCCCAACAAGCCAACCCCTATAAATACTGTCCACAGGTTGTTTTAGAAACCAACACTCCTTCATTACATCATGTTGTTCAACAAGAAAACTATGGTTGCTGGCCTCACCTTGGCGTTGCTCCTCGTGTCATGCTGTAAGTTCTATACAGAGATTCATCAATTCCCAAATATCTGGAAAATTCTTCTAAATATATAAAAAAGGTTGGCTTCGATATCATCTAATAATCTTTTGTAGGCCCCATGGCGTGCAATAAGAACAAGGAATGCAGGAAATATTGCGTCAGTATTGGCTACACAACCGGCCACTGCAGCAAAATTGGCACCTTCACATGCGTATGCGTCAAGGACAGGCCTCCATTTGAGAAGCCAGCATCGCCGGGATGGGAACGTTCAACTGATGAGTTGCACGTGTTTCATGTAGGAGAATAAACAATATATTTCGATATATGGGTGCGGAAAAGTGTTTTACCAAGATCCCATGAAGTTGAATTATTTAAGGTTCAATTGCATAACTATCTGATCTGTTTTTTTTATCCCTGAATGCATCCATGTTTGCCCAAAAGACATATATATCCAAGCATCGTTGACAGGAAATGAATGAACTATCCAAAAATGACCTATTTTCCATCCATCAAAGCATTCAACAAATATTAGTTGACCCAAGGATTTTTTTTCTACGGTATCATCACATAAGTCACTACTGTATGATGGTAGCTCTATGCTATTTCTTTTAATAATTCTCTATTGCTTAATATTTGCATGAGTGGTTAGGAATAAATGAAGAACTTATGCTTATGTTGGCATCACTACCACGTCACCCATTTAGACGTCTGCCCCAACCATGGCTAAGCATGAGTCTCTAGAAATCAAGTATTTCTATAGACAAGTTTCCAATATGCCATCGAATTAGATTTCTAGGGGTGGGCGACAGCATGACCTATACCAGCGTGGCGCGCACCGCCTAATATCATTTGCCACACTTGCTAGGCCTTATTACTTGGGCTGTTACCTACGCCACACCCGCCCCTCACTGTCACTAGTGCAGGACTGGGTAGCAATCCCGGTTGAAAACCCCCTCTAGTCCTGATTTCCCAATCGGGACTATCAATCCGAGACTAAAGGCCCGTCCTTTAGTCCCGGGTTTGTTAACCGGGATTGAATGGGGCCCTTTAGTCCCGGTTGCTTATACGAACAGGGACTAAAGGGGCCTCCAGGCCAAGCCCGGGAGCGGACACCTCTAGTCCCGGTTGGTATAACCAAATGGGACTAAATATTACTTTTTTGTTTTCCTTTTCTTTTCTTTTGCAATTTCTCTCCATTCAATTTGTTTTCGTTTTATATAGTTTTTGTACACGTATTATATATGCTATACTATTGTATGTGATCCATAAATAAGAACGAAACTAGTGAAGTAAGAGCTTATATATTACAATGATCATCCCCATTCGTCAAGTTCATACAAACCATAGTAATTTAAAAACAAGTCACTACAAACTAGCTAGAGATGTCCAAGTACACCCCAAAGTTCAACTACACACCAAGTTCATGCAAGCGCAAGTAGATCACTGCCAAGTTTGACTACGTCATATTATCAACTCGGTGAAGTGTAGATCACCGATGTGGTATGCACAAATGTCATTGATGTAATCCAAGGCATTAAATAATGCACTCTCCCTTGCTTCAAAAGTACGAGCACAAGGTCTACTTACGACGGTTAGCAATGGTTGAGAAGTTGGCGGGTCATATGATCTCCTCTTAGTCACAAGTAGCTTCTCCTGAAATCCTTCCGCAGTGAGTGTTAGCCATTCATCGGCATATTTCCATTCATAACCCGATGCATACATTGTTTGGTTAAGAATGGCTTCAAAGCTGCAACCTACATAGGTTAAGTCATAGTCCTCAACCTGTAATTAAGTGTTGGCAGAAAAAATGATATGAGAACCAAGCTTTCCAATAACAACAAATCTGGATACAAGCTATGTGTTCGACTTCGACTTACCACATCATTCCGATTGTTTTGAGCCATCCTTGCGTAAAAGCCCGCAACATCATGATAAGAGTCCGCATCAATAGCTTGTATCGTCATGGAGGAATAAGTAGGCAAGTTGCACCCAATATTCGCAAGCTTATTTACACATGCTAGGACACCATATTTTTGTGCAATAGCCTTATCAGGTGCCTTTCTTCCCACCTCTGAGATTTGTACAACACCTCTACCCCTCCTTGTAGGGGTGGAAAAGCCAACTCGACATTGCATCAATTGACCATTATCTACCTCAAAGCATTCAACATCCACAGCCTCAACCCCGAAGTTCGAGAGTATCTCTTCAAGCCAAATGATTGGGTCAATTATGCTACGGTACATTTAAGAAACATATATATATATATATATATATATATATATATATATATATATATATATATATATATATATATATATATATATATATATATATATATATATATATATATATATATATATATATATATATATATATACATATATATACATATTAGAAAATTATATTGTGTACAAGCATATGTAAAACGTATTGACTTATTGAAAACATCTATCGTTGCATACTATGCTAGGTACATTCAACAACATTGGTTTGAATCCACGAGTAGTTGTATAGCCCCAACCTAGGAAAATCGGTTCAGAGAGACTTCTAGCCATCTGTTCTCACTAAATATATCAAAATTCATATAACTGGACCCTATGTATATACACAATATATATATATATATATATATAACACTAAAGTCTATATATCAAATTCACATATGTAAACCCCTATAAATAAAAAATCATTTAATTTGACCCTATATATATATATATACCAAATGCATATCATCTATATACGATATATACACTAATGTTAGGGGTGAGTGCCCGGTTTCACATAGCACGAAGGGATGAGAAGGGGTTGGCAACGAGTATTATTGCCACCTGGCGGCAGACGAAGGTTGAGGCCGAGGCTGGAGACGAAGGCGCCAGTAGAGATGATGTCGAGGTTGGAGACGAAGGCGCTGGCGGAGATGAGGGTGAGGCCGGAGACAAGGAGGGCCATGGAGCCGCCGCGTGCACTGGAGAGGAGGACGAGGGCGCTGCGTGTGTTGGAGCCGAGGATGAGGGCGAGGCTGGTCGGCCGCCGGAGGATGAGGACGAGGGCACCGCCGCGCGCGCCAGGGAGATGCCGATGAGGGCCCAATGCACGAGCCGAACAAGAGGACGAGCCGCGCGTACTGGAGCCCAGGACGAGGGTGCAGCCGGCCGGCCGCTGGAGGACGAATACGAGGACGCCGCCACGCGTGCCGTGGAGACAAGGACGAGGGCGAGGCTGGCCGGATCGAGACGAGGGCGACGACGAGGCCACGTGCCGGAGTCCAGGACGACAATGACTATGCGGGTGGCGAGCGTGGCCACAGATAAGGAAGAGGGGGCGGGTGGTAGTGCGGCCGGCCTGGGGGATTGAAGAAGCGATGTGGCTGCGGCGTTGAGTGAAATTTTGGGGAGGAAGAAGAAAGAACACCCGTATATTTACGGTAGAACCCTATAGTCCTGGATTGGGCCACCAACCGGGACTAAAATGACTTTAGTCCTGGTTTGTGGGCCCACCTAGGACTAAAGCCAAATTTTGGCACGTGGTGAAACTGTTGTCTACCCGATAGTTTCGTTTCTCACCCATGTAATAGTTTTTAACATATCCTTTAACATAAATGGGCTGAAAATTAGAAATTGCGTAGTAAAAAAATATAGCTCAAAAAATTGCAATGCAAAATTGCTTTCATATAAAATTTATAATGCTTTTGTTTCATGCTTTAAAGGTTTAATGACATATGCTATCAATTATAATTACATTTTAAAAATTCAAATTTCAAATCTGAGAAATTCAAACATAGTTGTTTCAATTATAAGCACCTACCAATGGAATATTGGTGTTTTAAACATAATTATCATATGCCATTTATGTCACCAATACAGAAGGAAGATGTAGATTGCGTATCTATAATCTTTGTGATTAATTGAGGCATCACAGTCATTTCCATTTCTCCATAGTCTTTTCTAGGAAATAAAAAAGTGCTTTCATTTATGTACAACAGAGCAAGTAGTATAGCATCTAATATTTGCATTTCCACATCCATCCATCTAGGGTGTTTGATTTAAGGAACGGCTTAGTCCATTGTTTGGTTTATGGAATGGAGTGGATTAATGTATCACCACCTCATTTCTCACAAGCTAATAATTAGTGCTAGTATGAGAAATAAAATCATTCCATCAAATTTGAAGAATAGACTCATGATATATCACCTCATTTAGAATGGTTTGATTCCTCAAACCAAACACCAATATCCACACAGATAAAATTAGTACAGTGAGAATTCGTTGATGTAGACCGCCACCACCATCCTTCTATAAATGAAACACTGCAACCTCTTTTAGCAAGCAGGTACGTCACTCCATACAAGGTACAGCCATGCCGTTCCACAAGCAACTAGTGGCCGCTGTCTTCACCTTGGGAATGCTCCTCACGTCAAATCGTAAGTGGCGGGGAAATCTGGTTTCAAAATTTCTGCAAGATTTGCACGGAGCACACTAGCTGATGCTTCATCATCAAAATCTACATAAAAAGAAAGTATTGTGGTTGCAGCCGGAGCTGAGGCAACAGCGACAGGCGGACAGTGCGAATCGCGGATGCACTGGTCTATCTGCAAGGCCAATTGGATGTGCACGGCCTTGTGCTGCATCGCCATGGGAGGCTACACTGGTGGCTACTGCTCTAGCTATACGGAGACGAACGAAGCCGCGCCTGCTTGGCTAGGTTTTCGCTCCTGCGTCTGCACCAAGGTGTGTGATGGCGGGCAACCGCCAAAGCCTTGGGTCCAGCCACCACCAACGCCAGGGCTTCAGCCTCCACTGATGCCAACGCCTTGGGTACAGCCTCCACCAAAGCCTACTCCTTGGGTGAAGCCTCCACCGATGCCGACGCCTTGGGTCCAGCCTCCGCCGATGCCCACGCCTTGTTTCAAGCCTCCGCTGATGCCGACGCCTTGGGTCCAGCCTCCGCCTATGCCGACGCCTTGGGTCCAGCCTCCGCTGATGCCGATGCCTAGGCCTTGTTTCAAGCCCCCACCGATGCCGACGCCTTGGGTCCAGCCTCCGCCAATGCCGACGCCTTGTGTTAAGCCTCTGCCGATGCCGACGCCTTGGGTCCAGCCTCCGCCGACACCAGGGGTTCAGCCTCTGCCAATGCCGACGCCTTTGGTCCAGCCTTGTCCGATGCTGACGCCTTGGGTCAAGCCTCCAGCGGAGAAGCAACCAGTCAAACACCGGCACGCCGGGGTGCTCAACTAATGGAGTAGTCGGGGACTGAGGAATCTGATATAAACATGGAGAGATGGCACTTACAGATTTTGGTTTGTTCGCAATAGATCTGCTTCCTGTTAATTATTTCAACTGGTCATCTAAATCTTACAGCATCTGTTAAATCTAATGAAATAATTGCAATGCAAGTTAATGGAATGATCCCATAGTCTAGCATCTCTTGGTTGTAACTTGTAAGTGCTCTCAACTCACCGGCCTGCTCTGGGATGGTGTGCCGGAGTTTGTTGAGAACCTGGTTTTTGAAGATCGTCTTCGGTCTATAAGTTAATGGAATGCTCTATTCTTCTAAAAAATAAATTAATTGCAATGCAAGTTTATTTGATTTATATATATAAATTGTTGAGTAAAAACTGTCCATTATCATTAATGATTAGTCAATAGGTTCCTACTTTTTATATATGAATTATGGACTCAGGCTTATGGCCCTTTTGCTTCAGTAGGTGAAATTTTTTCATCTCTCCACCTATCTTTTTAGAAACAAATATAAATTTTCTTTATGAATATTTTTAATTAAATATTACAAAAATTATGCAGCATTTATATTTCAACAATGATTTGCAAACCCATTAATTTAGTTTCAAAATGGCAGTGAAAACTGTTACTTTGCTACAATATCATTGAAAGGAAAAAGTTGTCTAGTTTATGAGGAACTGAAGTCCAAAAATTAAATAGGGGTCACCAAACACCATACTCCCCTTTCCAACACTCCACCACCAAGAATTTTGGTATAGTTACTGAAGCAACAAACATAGTTTATATTCAAAGAAAACCGACCCTTCGCAGCTACAAGCTCCACCTGGAGAATATCTTGGAAGCAATGATCTAACCATTCACCAAACCAACTCATCACATTGGACTACATGAGGGGCACAACTATGATCAGTAATAATTTGTTTCAAAACTTGCTCAGGATATATAAGCCCAAAAAGATCTATCGATGTATGAAAACTTGGTTCAGGAAAAAGCACTTAAAACTAATGAACAAAGAAGTGGCCCAAAACCCTCAACTAGATCATGGATACCGAGCTTGTTGTACAATGCACACAGGCATCTCCGATCTCCAAATGGAGGTCACACACATGCTCTAGGATGATGCAATCAGGGAAACATACATCATTGAGGTAATGGGACATGGTGTTAATCACCCATTGATCAAGAAGTAACTCAAACATTGGTTATATAAGAGTTCCTTGAAAATTGTGAACTATGGTTTCATATCCGAATCATGATGAAGCGCCCATGTAGTAATTTTATGTTTCCACTGATTGATCATCCAAACTTGGTGGGTTCTTGTTGTATTTGATCCGAATCATGTTAGTATTACACTGAGCATGAGGATTGACACTCTACGATGCCATCGTCTTTCAAGATATATTTATTGCTTGGAAAGAGAAGCAGTTTTTTCCCTTATGGGCACATGCTCTCCTGTTGTGCACCGTTGGGTGTGCACTGAGACAGTGCACAATAGGAGAGAGAGAGAGAAAAAACAGGAGAGATATTGTGCACCGTTGGTTAGTGTGGATGAGAAAATTGAGGAAAACGATGAAGTCGTCATATTGGCTTCATTCTTACCACCATAATGGGATTAGTTAGTGATAAATATTCTCGTCGAGAAGACTACTCTCAACTTCAACAAGACAGTTGCATACCTGCTAGAGGCAGAATCCTTGAAGAAGCTGCAGGAATCTCAATTCTCAGGTGATCAAGCTTTGAGTGTTTCAAATGGAGCAGGAAAAGTCAAGAATTATGGGACGAAGAATGGCAAGAACAAGGGAAAAAGTACATGCTATCTATGTGACAAAGAGGGTCAAATGATAAAGGATTGTCCAAGTTTGAAGATTATGAGAGGAGCATGCTCAGTGGCAAGTGAGGATGAAAGTGTTGTACTTATCGTCAATGAACTAGGTACCATTCATGATTAGATATTAGATTTAATGAGTTGTTTCCATATATGTTTGGTGATCGAGATGTTTGATGAAGGATCTATACACCTAGCAAATGGAACCGTTCACTTAGAAGATTGCAAGGAGTATGTTGTCACTGAGGTGAGAACAATAAAATTTGAGATGCATGATGGAGCACATTTCACATTGATGGGAGTTTGGTGTATCCTAGGCTTGAAGAAGAATCTAATGTCTATGAGGTCGCTAGAACTTCAAGGTTGTGGCTTATCGCTTCAAGGTGGAGTCATGCGAGTTACTTGCAAAGGGAAGATAATTATGAAATGTACCTAGATTAATGGAGGATACTGAGTGATAGGTTAAGTGTGGTGCAACCATGGGGAGATTGGTAGAAATCCTATTCAGGAGAAGGAAGTCGTCTCATCAACGACAGGTTCTTAAATCTCAATTGCGGTCTAGTGCAAGGCTACAAAGATAGTTGCAAAATATAACAGTTGTAGAGCTGAAGTTGTGAGTTGTTGGAAGAAGGAAGACATGGTGGAGCTGACCATGCAGTACCATGAGCTGGTGGAGCTCGGAGGTGGTACAAAGCTATGGCATGGAGGGTCATAGCAGAAGGTGGTGGGTTAACAAAACTACACAACGAAGGAGCTCTCAGGTCGAAGGTTCAGGCATTCTAGCCTAGAACTGACACATAGATTTGGTGATGTGTATGAGCCCCTGTGGTGGGGGCACTCTCGAGGTGGGAGTATAAATAAAAAAAGGAGCTGATTTGGAGAGAATTGTTGGAGGAGCACGATGACTTCAAAGGATTATAAACAAGGTGGAGATTGTTGTAAGGTGAATCAAATCCTACTTTGTGTGCTATTAGGACTTATATTTCTATTAGGACTTGAGTGTAGAATCCTACTAGGAGTAGGACTCCTACTTGCATGTACGGGGGTCTTGGAGGGGACTATATATAAACAAGTGATAGAGGCCATAGGCATCAACCAAGCTAACATAAGGGTCTCATCCAAGGCTTGCAAGGAGCAAGTGGGAGTGCTTAAGAGGATTAGGCTAGAAATTCCATTGCACTAAATTCTTGTATAGGGCATGAATCAGTGGGTCCTAGAGAGTCATGTAGGGTTATGAGAGAGTGTAATGCCCCAGAGTCCAAATGGCTTAGATTCACTCTGTATGCTGAGCGAACCACACCTACCACCATCCCACTTACGCTTTCGTCCTTGCTTCACGTAAAAGGATTAATCCGGGGACGGTGGGATGGACTCTAGAAGCCTTATATGTCGGTCTATCCACATTTAACAACCAAGGTGGGACTAAACTCTCCACAGTATCTCATTTAACATGCACATGGGCCACTATGGGCCAAATTCTAAACTAGGCCGGATGTGACATACACCCCCCCTCAAATGAACCGACGTCCTCGTCGGACCAACACACCCACAACTAGGCAAACGATGACCAGGAACATTCCCTCTTAGCACACGCGACCGTGCGTCCAGTGCCGGCATATGTGCCATGCCGTGCACCCCACAGGGCTTACACGTGCAATGAACCCCATGTCCATGCACCTGCCCCGCATGCACCCGTGGCCACGAAGGTTGGCTCTGATACCATTTGTAACGCCCAGAGTCCAAACGGCTTAGATTCACTCCGCATGCTGAGCAAACCACACCTACCACCATCCTACTTATGCTTTCATCCTCGCTTCGTGTAAAAGGATTAACCCGGGGATGGTGGGATGGTCTATCCCACCTTTAACAACCAAGGTGGGACTAAACTCTCTACAGTATCTCATTTAACATGCACATGGGCCACTACGGGCCAAATTCCAAACTGGGCCAGATGTGACAAAGAGGGACACTCACTTGTACTCTTTTGGAGTTGTGCTAATAGAATTTGTGGTTAAATCACCAAAGTCTAAATCTCTTGCTTGGTTGCTTCAACATCGTCATCTAGGGTTTTCTATCCAATTCGACTACATTGTTCTTGATACGGTGCAAGGTTTTAATTGTTATACTCGCAATATCCTTTCAAAAATCTAAGGGTTGTTGCACATAACTAGGGGTATCATAGTGTAACAGTTTTCATGTGAAATACACCCACGTGTGGCCGCAGGGTCAGCCTCGTTTGCTTACCACTTTGCCTTAGAGTCATTTGTCACCAAGTGGTTGATACAATCTTTTTATGCAGTTCAGCAAATATTGTAATGACTATTTGAGACCCTAAACCAATTCAAATGAAAAAAATTGAGAGTTTTAGATCTCCTCAAGTACTACGACTTTGGTTTATGTTATTTCTCCCTTTGATGTAATTTGAAAAGTTCAAAAAAGTTGAATTTCAAAATCTGAAAACTTGAAAAAGAATTTTTGGATACTAAATGATATATAATGAAAATGTAGTCAATGTAACTAGAAAGCTGCAGATATTTTCATGTACTATCATTTTGGTTTAGGTCATTTCTCCATCTGAGCTTTTTTGAAATATTCAAAAAATAAATTTCAAATTATTTGCCCTTTTGGCAGGTTAAGAAAACCGTCACTGTAAACATATATATGCTGGTAGTTTTTTAAATGTGCCATGTGTATAAATTGAAGATTTACACTGGTGGTCCCCTAAGCCAACTTCCAGTATACATGGACCAATTTACACTGCCGATTGTCTTAAGTCTACCGCCAATCCGCTAGTGCTCCACTAATGGATCATAGCCATGAGCCTACAGCTCTATTTCTATTGGCATCTGTTTCTTATGAACCGCAATTGGAAAAAATCTCTGGCGTCAAGAAAAATAGTTTATGTACAAGTGTTAGGCTTTCTTTTTTTTTTTTTGCGAAAGAGTGTTAGGCTTTCTCGGGGGTCCTGGTAGCATGAAGTAGTGGATCGTGTGGGCATCCTTATAGTTGGGTTTATCTAATTGGATGTCCATTGATTTGAATCGACCCTCTTCTCGATCTGATATAGATATCACTTGCATTGCCATCTTACTAGCTATTGTCGTATTGACAGCCAGAACATAAAGGGTGATACGGATATCGATGGATCTTGATATAGTGAGCGAACACAATAACATACGAAACAACAGCTAGTGATGATCCATTAATTTGAGTAATGAAGTACCAAATCAACGCTGTATCCAACATCTGAAGTTGCATATCCATATATAAGGCATGCATTGAATAAAATCCACCATGTTAAGCAAAAATCTATGACTATTTCATATAGATGGCCCTCTCATAATTTTAGGTTTGTTTCTCCATATCCTTAGTGAGAAGACATTAAGTTTTTTCTAGAAATGAGTTGTACCTAGCACACTGTTGTGCGAAGACCACAAGGCTAGGCCGACCCCTATAAGTATCCATTAGCTAGATAAAGGCCTTTTGGTACGTAGCACACTAGCGCTCCAGCATAACCATGTCATTCCATAAGAAACTAGTAATTGTTGGCTTCGTCCTGACCTTACTCCTTGTGTCACGCCGTATGTAGAGATGTATTATTTAGTATAAGTTTCCAACAAAAGTGAAATTTATATGACGCACCAAGTGTTGCTTCAATCGGCGACTAGTGATTCCTAACAGTACGTCAATTTGTTTCTTCAACTGGTTTCAGGCATGGAGGCGGCTACAAAAATGTGCTACACGTGGCCAGTTCGGTCTAGCTGCAACACAAGCTTTGGATGCGACACATTGTGCAAGTACGAGCTCTACACCAGTGGCTTTTGCGACATGAAGCACAGGTGTGTTTGTAGCAACTGTGCAGTGGAGCAAACAGTATAGGCACCGGGAAACGAGCCTTGCTGCGTCGGGGAAGCAGCGGACGACGCCGGAGATATGGTGAGCCGGACGATGAGAGCGTTCAAGTGATTGAGTGATGCCAGATATAGTTAGCCATCATATAAGAAATAAAATCAAAACATTTGGATCGTTGTTATTTACATATGTAATCCAAATTAGTGGAAACAAAGAGAGATTAATAAGGTCCTGCTGGAGACCAAGTTTTTCTTATAGTAGCTAGTATAGTTTTAAAAATACTTTGGTCATAGAAACTGTGATGTGTGTTTGGACATTAATTAAAGGAACAACTTTTACTACTATCAGAAATATCCCAATATTGCTAAAACTAAATTATTAGTCCCTTTAAGATTTTCTAATAATAAACTTTACCCAACCGCGCCTTATTTAAAACCAGTGCTGGAGTATTATACTCCCTCTGTCCCATTTTATAAGGTGCATATACATATTAAGAATGAAAATTTACAATCTTTGGTCAGCAAATGGTCAGTTTGTTTTGAAATGAATCAAGCTTGGTGGGGTTTTGTTGTATATTTGATCCGTACCATGTCAGTATTCTAGCCAGAGCATAAGAATAGACACTCTAGAATGTCATGGTCTTTCCATATAAATTGCTTGGGAAGCTTATTACAGTACTCATATAATAGTGTTCTCAGGGTTGAAAGGATCAAGATGCCCAAGAGGGGGGTGAATTGGGCTTTTCTAAAAATTAATTGCAAGAATTAAATCCTATAAGCCGGAATTCACCCCTAGTGCCTACTTGTGTTCCTAGAGATTCTACCGATAAAAGTTTTGCACCCTAGTTTCGAATCCTAGTCTAGCATGGCAATTCTAGGAAAGTAAATAAGCAATGAATGTAAATACGAGAATGTAAATGCTTGAAAGTAAGGGCAAGGAACACGGCGATGTTTTTCCGAGGTATCGGAGAGTCGCCACTCCCCACTAGTCCTCGTTGGAGAACTCGCGCAAGGGTGTAGCTCCCCCTTGATCCGCGCAAGGATCAAGTGCTCTCTACGGGTTGATTCTTCGACACTCCGTCGCGGTGAATCACCCAAAACCGCTCACAAGATGAGTTGTGTCATCCACAAGCTCCGCCGAATGATCACCAAACTCCCAATCACCACCAAGCCATCTAGGTGATGGCGATCACCAAGAGTAACAAGCTAGAACTCTCACTTGACCACAACGAGCCTAAATGAGAAGGTGGATGCACACTTGCTACTCTCTAATTGCTAGTGAGGAACTCTCAAGCTTTGATTCTCAAAACACAATCCTCACTAGAGCTCTTGCACTCCCTTGCACTTCAAAGGTGTTTCTCAGCTGATCAAATGAGCAAGAGAGCTCTAAAAGAGGTGGTGGGGATGTATTTATACATCCCACAGTCGAAACGAACCGTTACCTGCCAACTCAGCAAAACAGGGGTGACCAGACGCGCCGGTCGAAGTGACCGGACGCGCCGGTCCCCTGTAACGGTCGAAATTCCGAAAACCTAGCTGAGTGACCGGACGCGCCGGTCAGGGGTGACCGGACACGTCCGATCGTGCAGGGAGCTTACTGTAACCAGACCGGACGCGCGACCGCGTCCGATCGGTGATGACCGGACACGTCCGGTCGTCGTTGGACCTTACTGGAACGTGACCGGACGCGCCGATCACACCCAGGTCACGTCCGATCGGGTGTTTCCCCTCAAGTGACACGTGTCGGCTCTGACCACTGCGTCCGGTCCTCGCAAGGACCGCGTCCGGTCGTCAGTGCCGAAACTCAGTCGCAGTTTTGAACTGACCGGACACGTCCGGTCAAGCCGAGGACCGCGTCCGGTCAAAGGAAAAAACACCCTAAACTTTCCGAAACACGTCGCAACTTGAACCAAGTTGCTTCCAACTGAACTTTGAGCTATTCTAGAGCTGCCTAGCGCTAAGTTTAACAAGTTGCACCACACCTAAACATAGGACTCGCCTTGGTCAAGCTACGCGCTCATGCCCCCCTTTATAGTACGGCCAAAAGAGAAAAACGAAGATCCTAACGACTATTCCGAATGTATCTCAACGCCTCGACATCCGGAACTAACCGTCCTTAATCTTGATGTCACTCTTTTCAAAACCGAAACGATTTCCATCAAGGGGCATGAATACCATGGTGCCCAAAGCAGTTATTACCTCCATGACCTAACTTACCATAGTTTCTACAAAACACACGTTAGTCATGGTAATAAAGTGTTGTCATCAATTGCCGAAACCAAACCTCGGGGCCTAGATGCTTTCAATCTCCCCCTTTTTGGTGATTGATGACAACACTAAGATTCAAAAGATTGGAGTTGAGGTTTTCGAGCATGCTTGGTTCACATAAGCAAAAAGCAATAAACACAAAGGGTTAGGAATTGCTTATGTGCCCCAAGCCAAAAGAGTGTACTCATAAGTTAAGACAAAAAACGTTAGTACACATTAAGATATAGCTCATAAGAAATCGGAGTAAGGCACGGAAGCACAACCTTAGAGCTATAACCAAAACAGGTGACATGAATTAACACAGTGACTAGATAAACCATTAGACTCAAAGTATATCACACGACCGCATGTCACACGAATGCAATGACTGAAAAGTAAACATGATGCATGAATGTAGCACACAAATAAGAACGAAAACCCTCTATCAAAACTCCCCCTGAAACTACTCTTTCTCCCCCTTTGGCATCAACCGCCAAAAACTAGTCTAAGGATCTGACGGGGGAACAGACGGAGTCGTGTCGGGTGCCGAGGTGCGCGGAGTAATCACGAAGTGCAGAGTGTCTCCCTCGGAATCTGAGCTATCTGGCTAATCCTCTGAAGAAGCACGTGGCTGTGAAGCGGTCTGGGTCTGAGCAGCAGGAACAGGTACTGACGTAGTAGCAACAAGTGGAGCAGTCTCTGTAACCTGAGCCTGTAGCGAGCCAATAGCTAGGGGATCGGTCGAGGCAACTGATGAAGGAACTGTCTCAGTAGTGCCCGTCCCTGTCACGGGAGGAACAGCTGCCTCTGGAGCTGACAACCCTGAAGAAGTAGCAAAGGTGGTAGTGTGCGAGGGTGTCGGCTGACCAGTCAACTCGCTGTATGTGGCACTGTAATCACCGAAGGGTGTGCCTGTCAGGAGGTGAGGGCGAGGCTGGTCTGAAGGAGTAAACCCCGTCTGAATAGGCGTGTAGCTCGGGGACTAGAACGACTGGGGAACCTGCTGCTGTGGAGAGGTGAACTGAAAGCTCGGCTGTCCCTGACTCGATGGACCACTGGACTGTAAAGCAGGAGTCAGGACAGAAGCAGGCGGAGGAACCCCAACAGTAACTAGATGGTGCAGAAGGTCCAAATACTGCTGCTGACTAGCTACACTCTGTCGCTGCATCTCGTACTGCTGTCGCTGCATCTCAACTTGCTGACGCTGGATCTCAAGCTGCTGTCGTTGGAACTCGTCCTGACGAGCCTGTATCTGTGCAAATGCTACAGCTGTGTCCTGAGCCTGTCGCTATAACTGCAGCTCCTGTCGCTCCTGTGCCTGGGTTAGCCTCTCAAGGATAGCCACCATGGCTGGGTCTGAGCGGGAGGCTAAACCAGAGCCATCGGCCTCGTAGTCGTGAGGCCAAGGCGACCGATACCTGGGGATGGGCTGGTAGTCCTCGTCAGTGCTGTCAGAGGCCTCATCCTCAGGGAGATCAGCAGGCTGAGCATCAAGATCGGCAAGCTCTGCCTCAGCAAGCCCCTCAATTGTGGCGTCCTGCTCAGTTGCTGTCTCTGGAACCTCAGGTCTCTCGCGCTGTCCGGGCACTGGGGCCTGCTCTCTAGTGACTGAAGCCCAAAGCTGACGGATATCATACTCAGGAAAAGCGGTGGTAGTATCTGATATCTCAGCTCTGATCTCTGCTGGAAGCTGAATGGCAGATCTGATAATGAAGCATATCTAGTGAGCATAGGGCAGCTGACGATGTCCCTTGAAGCCCTCAGCTAGGGTGTCCTCCATCTCACTAAGCATGAGATCCCAAATGTCAAAAGGTGTCTGTGAGAGGAGGTGGTGAACAACCCATAGCTGCATCCGAGTCAATCCCTCTCTGTAGCCAAGCCTGGGAAGAAGAGTACGTCTGACTATAGCATCCAGGACTCTGGCTAGCGGTGTCAAGCTGGCAGGAGTGCGACGAGACCCTTCGCCAAAAGGCTCATGGAAGCAGGGTCGAATCAAATCTATCGGTGGCACTGTCCCGCCGTGAGGGCGTCTGGGTGGAGGAGTCTGACCAAAGCAGAGCTGATGAATCTTTATGTCTGAAGCAGGGAGTCTGAGAATCTCCCGCACTCTGGTGCTGTATAGTCTGTGGTCGCGGCCTCGGAATGCAAAGTGAATGAACTCATGGGCAGGATCAATCCACAGTGAAGCATAGAACTCTCTGACCCATGTGCCGCAGTATGCACCTGTCCGTCCAAGAAAATCTGACAAGCCTGGCAGAAAGGACAGGTGCGGACGAAGCTGCTCTCCCACAACCTCAACAAGTGACTCAAGCCGACAGACCCTCTGTGGTCGGAAAGCAATGCCGCTGTCAACAAGAGCTCTGTAGAAATCCTCCTGTAGAGGAGTATAGAAACCCTCTGAAGCTCTGGGGTCCCTCTGAGGTGGGAACCACCGACTGACCTCAACGAACCTCAACCCTTGCACCTGACGTGCTGTAGCACCCCTCAAGTCAAAGTGCTCGACCAGGGGTGAACCTCTAGCCCTGGGAGGAGGACGTGCTCCACGACGCTAGCCCTCTGGCCTAGGAGTCACCTGAGCTCGTGTGCGTGTGGAGCGGCGACGTGGTGGAGTCTGAGCTGGCTGCTCCTTTGTGCCCTCTGGAGCCTCTGGAGCCTCTGGAGCCTCTGTAGGTGGATCAACTGACATAGCATCCGTAGCTCCTGTGTCCTCTGTGCCCTCAGTGGCCTCTGTACCAAGCTGTCGACCTTCAAGATGAAAGCGACGCTCGCCTATGCGTATGCCACTGCTCCTGCCTCCCCTCTCTGCCTGCTCTGCTGCATCTGCAACGGCCTGAGCAATCTCTGCATCGGTAAGTGTCTTCTTCTTCTTCTTCCTGGCCATGATCTTGATGCGCTTTCCACGCGCAACCTCAGACAGACGAGGAGGACTGTCGTCCCCGCCACTAGGAGCACCACCGGCGTTCTTGCAACGCACCATGCTGACAAACTAATGGAAAACCTCTGAAAGATGGTGAACTGACACTCGAGAGGCTTGGCCTCAATCCGTATCCGCAGGTTTGGCCTCGGATTCAGCAAACTGATATCACCCTGACACATCGACAAACTCGCTGAAAAGACGGAATAGATGGATCTACTATAAGCAACATATATATCTAAAAGGTACGAAACCCTAGAGATAGCAAGCATGTAAGATAAGATATGAATCGAAACGCGATAGCTACCTCGGATCGACGAGAAGACGGTGATGGGGTAAGACGACCTAGATCGCGAGACTTCCCGAAATCGCCGGACGAGCTCTGATTTGCCGAAACACGAGATAATTAGGATTGTAATGAATGAGTTACGGCAAACCCTAGCGAGGAGGTCAAGGTGACGCGAAACAACCTCGCGAAGAAGACGACACGCGACGAAACCTCGACGACGAACGGCTGAACGACGTTACGCAAACCCTAGGTTAGGGTTAGGGCAACTCGATGAGAATCGATCGGGGGCGTGCACGAGGCGGTCAACGGCCGGAGGCGAGGCTTGGCAGGCTAGGGTGCGGTTCACCGGCGGTAGGGGCGCGGCTCACCGGCGGCGTGAGGCGAGCGGGCGGCGGTGGCGCGGCAGAGCGGCTGGCGCGGGCAAGGGCACGAGCTGGCGTGCGCGCGCGGCAGGAGAGAGCGGGGTGGCGCGGCAGGGCTTCGCCGGAGTGGAGGGAGCAGGCGAGGTGCGGCGGCTCCGGCGAACTCGACGGGTCGGCGGATTAGGGCTTGCGGCAGCGGAATCGCGGGCGAGTGAAAGAGCATGGGCCGAAGACGAACCGTTATAAGAGGGTTAGATCCGCTCGTCACGCGATGACCGGACGCGGTGGTCGATATGACCGGACGCGGTGGTGCAGCGTCCGGTCACACTCCAGTAAGCTCCTGGAGTGACCGGACGCGTCCGGTTAGGACTGACCGGACGCGGACAGAGTCTGGTCGAGGGGTACTCGAGAAATCATCGCGAATGACCGGACGCGGTGGTGGTAACCGGGACCGGACGCGGTGGTCAACAGCAGCGCATCCGGTGCAGCGTCCGGTCACTAGATCTGGAGTTGGTCTTCTGGATGACCGGACGCGCTGGTGGTCGCCGGGACCGGACGCGGTGGTGAAGCATCACTGCGTCCGGTCCAGCGTCCGGTCACTGTTTTTCGCCCTTCTTTGTTCCGAACTTCGACGCGACTTCTTCCAATCAAGTTCCAATTCAAAGAGACACAAATAAACACCAATTGGAACCTGATATGAGTGACCTCACTCAAACCCTCAAGTTTTTCAAAATAGATTGCCTTAAGCTAGTATTATTTTTAAGAAAATAGGCAATAAACACCCGAGGAGCAACGTATGGCCATGCAATAGAGTTTTTGAACCTTTAGGAGCGTCAAAATGCTCTCTCTATCCATGGACGAACACAGAGGTTGCTCAAAGCTAAACCGAAAAGAAACAACAAACTAACAACCATGCATATGCAATGCAATGCAAGAAAGTAAAGCTAGGTTGCTTGTCAAGTTTGATCCACGGTTAGGCTTCTTCACTCCTCCAAAGGAGGGTTATCGTAACTGTGTTAGCCAAGCCCTAGATGCATTGCGATAAGATAAACATGGCATATGATACAATGCAATGCAAGGGACAATACACGCTCATTTTTTAAAGTTGCTAGAATCAAGCACATTGAGTTCACTTCTTAACCTACAAAAGGTGGCCTCATCCAACGGTTTAGTGAAAATATCCGCTAATTGATTTTCACTTCTTACACCTTCTAGTGATATGTCATTTTTAGCAACGTGATCTCTTAGAAAGTGATGGCGGATATCAATGTGCTTGGTGCGAGAGTGATGTACCGGATTGTTAGCAATTTTAACGGCACTTTCATTATCACATAAAAGTGGCACCTTTTCAAGAACAATTCCATAGTCTAGGAGGGTTTGTTTCGTATATAAGATTTGTGCACAACAAGCCCCCGCGGCAATGTATTCCGCCTCGGCGGTGGACAAAGCCACACTATTTTGCTTTTTAGATGACCAAGATACTAAAGATCTTCCAAGCAAATGGCACCCTCCGGATGTGCTTTTTCTATCAATTTTGCAACCGGCATAATCCGAATCGGAATAGCCAACTAGTTGGAATCTAGCTCCTTTGGGATACCAAAGACCAATGCTTGGGGTGTGCTTAAGATATCTTAGAATTCTTTTTACGGCACTTAAGTGAGGTTCTTTAGGGCACGCTTGAAAGCGAGCACACATACACACACTAAACATGATATCGGGCCTAGATGCGGTAAGGTACAACAAGCTACCAATCATAGAACGGTAGAGAGTTTGATCAACCGGTTTACCTCCCTCATCTAGGTCGAGATGTCCATTTGATGGCATTGGGGTCTTGATTGGTTTGCATTCTTCCATCCTGAATCTTTTGAGAAGATCCTTGGTATACTTTTCTTGAGAGATGAAAATCCCTTCTCTCATTTTCTTGACTTGAAACCCAAGGAAGAATGTGAGCTCACCAATCATTGACATCTCGAACTCCTTCGACATCAATTCACCAAATTCCTTGCAATAATCTTCATTTGTTGATCCGAAGATGATATCATCAACATATACTTGACAAATGAAGATCTCCCCATTGAGCTTCTTGGTGAATAGTGTGGTGTCGACCTTCCCAATGGTGAAGCCCTTCTCAATGAGGAAGTCCCGGAGGCGCTCATACCACGCTCTAGGGGCTTGCTTGAGCCCATATAGCGCCTTAGACAACCTATAAACATGATTAGGATATCTAGGGTCTTCAAACCTGGGAGGTTGATTAACATAGACTAGTTCATTTATGAAGCCATTTAAGAATGCACTTTTCACATCCATTTGATATAGTTTCATATCATGATGTGATGCATATGCAAGAAGGATACGAATGGCTTCAAGTCTTGCAACGGGTGCAAAGGTCTCTCCAAAATCAAGACCTTCAACTTGAGAGAACCCCTTTGCAACTAGTCTTGCCTTGTTCCTCACTACTATGCCTTGGTCATCTTGCTTATTTCGGAACACCCACTTGGTTCCAATGACTCTTGCACCTTTGGGATGCTCTTCAAGTGTCCATACTTGATTGCAGGTGAAGTTGTTCAATTCTTCATGCATAGCATTCACCCAATCCGGATCTTGAAGAGCTTCTTCTACATTCTTAGGTTCAACACAAGAGACAAAAGAGTGATGTTCAACAAAAGAAGCAAGCTTTTGAGATCGAGTCATTACTCCCTTAGTAGGACTCCCTATGATGAGTTCTTGTGAATGTGCTTGAAGTAGAGGTGAGTTTCTTCTATCAACCGCTTGAGGAGGTGGATGTGGAGCATCAACATCTTGAGCTTGTGCCTCGGCTTGTTCATGAGAGACATAAGTATTTTCATTTTCAACTCTCTCATTCTTGTCATCATCTTGAGGCACACGTGATGAAGATGGTGGATCAACAATTTGTACATCGTCATCATCATCTTTTGGCTTGATGTCTCCCACGGGCATGTTCTTCATGGCCTCCCTCAAGGGTTCATCACCTACATCATCACAATTCTCAATTGCTCCTTGGGAGCCGTTAGATTCATCAAATTCCACATCATATGTTTCTTCAACCAAACCGGTGGCATGGTTAAATACTCTATATGCTTTGGACTTTGATGAGTAACCAACAAGAAAACCAATATCACAACGTCTTTGAAACTTCCCTAGGTGTTGACGCTTCTTGTAGATGTAACATTTGCAACCAAACACCCAGAAGAATGAGACGTCCGGCTTCTTCCCATTAAGCAACTCATAGGGGGTCTTGCCAAGAAACTTTTGTAGGAAGAGGCGATTTGAAGCATAGCATGTGGTGTTGATTGCCTCGGCCCACAACTTTTCCGGAGTGTTGTACTCATCTAGCATTGTTCTTGCAAGGATGATCAAAGTCTGGTTCTTTCTCTCAACTACACCATTTTGTTGAGGAGTATAGGTTGAAGAGACTTCATGCTTGATTCCAATTTCATCACAATAAGCTTCAATGTTTGTGTTGTCAAACTCTTTGCCATTGTCACTTCTAATCTTCTTTATCTTGACTTCAAATTCATTTTGAGCTCTCTTTGCAAACTTCTTGAAGCAATTTGCCACTTCGAATTTGTCATGAAGGAAGAAAGTCCATGTGTACCTTGAGTAGTCATCCACTATCACAAGACAATAGAGATTACCACCCAAGCTCTTGTATGTTGTAGGCCCAAACAAATCCATGTGTAGAAGTTCTAGCACTCTTGAAGTTGACATGAAAGCTTTGGTTGGATGAGTGTTTGCAACTTGTTTGCCCGCTTGACATGCACTACAAGGTTTGTCCTTTTCAAACTTCACGTCCTTCAATCCTCTCACTAGTTCTTTCTTCAATAGCTTGTTGAGAGTGTTCATTCCAACATGAGCAAGCCTCCTATGCCAAAGCCAACCAAGTGAGGTCTTGGTGAACAAACATGTCATCAAATTTGCATCTTCGGAGGTGAAGTCAACAAGATAAAGATTGTTGTATCTAAAGCCTTTGAATATCACTTGCTTGTCATCTATCTTTGAAACTTCCACTTCATTTGGTGTGAACAAGCATTGGAAGCCAAGGTCACAAAGTTGCCCAACGGATAATAAGTTGAAACTCAAAGAAGCAACATAGAGCACATTTGAGAGTGAATGATCATTTGATATTGCAATCTTGCCTATACCCTTGACTTTGCTCTTTGAATTATCCCCAAATGTGATCTTCTCTTGACATATCCCATTCTCTTCAATGGAGGTGAACATACGAGGATCACCGGTCATATGTTGAGTGCAACCACTATCAATAACCCAATGAGATCCACCGGTCTTGTAGTTCACCTACACACAAGAGATCAAGCTTTTTGTTTAGGGACCCAAACTTGAGAGGGGCCCTTGACTTTCTCAACTAGTGACTTGGCAACCCATATTTTCTTTGGCCTATTCTTGTTTGGGGGACCCAAAACATGACTTTCATCTTTCCATTTGAATCTTTTCTTAGCATATAATGAGCATTGAAGGCAAAGGGTCTAGCATGCTTGGGCAAGGGTTGTGGTGGTGGAGTTTTGCATTCATGAGCAAAATGACCTTCTTGTCCACACTCAACACATCTCCTTGGCTTGGGCTTTGACTTGCTTTGTTGTTGTTGAGCTTTTGCCTTCTTCTCTTGATTTGCCAAGTACCCAATGCCACTTCTATCCATCTTTATAACGGTGTTCATGAGTAGCTCACTTTGCAAATATTGACCTCTTGTGAACTTGCTTAGGCCGGTCTTGAGATGCTCTTTTTCTTGCTTGAGCTTTTTGTTTTCTTCAATGAGTGACTCATTTGTTGTTTGCTTCTCAAGAGCCATCAAACCTTTTAGCTTCTTGTTCTCATTTGCGAGCTTCTCATTTTCACTCTTGATCTTGGCATAATCATCATAGTTGCTTGACTCAACCACACTCTTACCTTTGCTACTAGAACCTTGCTCAATGCTTTCAATGATCAAGTTATCACATGATGTAGCTATATCACACTTAACAACATTATTAGTAGCATCATGTGTCTCAAGAGCAAGTTCATTAGCAACCACAAGACTATCATAGTCAATTTTCAATGTGGTGTATTTTTCTTTTAGAGAGTTATGTCTAGTGATGAGCTCATCATGCTTCTTCTCAAGCTTATCATGTTGATCTTTAAGCTCTTTATTAGAAGTTTTGAGCTCCTTGAGATTTGAAGACATAACTTCATTTTGATCTTTAAGCTCACCACTAGTCTTTTGAGCACTTTCAAGCTTAGATGAGAGTGATTCATTTTCATTTTGAAGTTCATCATTTTCATTTCTTGTCCTTCTTATGATTTTAGTATATTTGTTCAACAATTTTATAAGTTCATCATAAGAAGGTGCATCATATTCATCCTCACTATCACTATCATCATCATCATCACTATCATGATTTTTTATCTTTCGTTCACCCTTGGCCATAAGGCATAGGTGAGTAGAGGACAATGATGGTGGAGGCGGTGAAGGTGGTGATGAAGATGTTGGTGAAGATGATGGCCCCATCACAAATGCGGCAACCTTCTCTTTCTCATCATTGTTTTCATCTTCGAAGGACTCACAAGATGATTCAATATCGGTGAGCCAATCACCAACAATGTATGCCTTTCCTCCTTTCTTCTTCTTGTGGAACTCCTTCTTCTTGCCATCCTTCTTCTTGTATGGCTTGTTTTTCTTCCTCTCTTCTTCTTCATCACTTGAATCATTTTTCTTGCCCTTGTTCTTGTTCTTGTACTTGTCTTTTGGTGGTCTAGGGCATTGATGAGCTAAGTGGCCAAGTTCACCACAATTGTAGCAATCCATCTCCGAGATTGGCTTTCTCTTGCTACTTGTGAAGAATTTCTTTTTCTTGCCATCGAACTTGATGCCACTCTTGTTGAGCTTCTTTAGCATTTTGGTGGTCTTTCTCACCATGAGTGCAAGTGATTCATCATCAACATCACTTTCACTTGAGCTTTCTTGCACCATCATGGCTTGGCCCTTCTTCTTCTTCTTGTCATGACTAGCTTTGAAAGCCAAGTCTTTCTTCTTGGAAGATGATGAGCCCTCTTCCGGAGTGATGTGCATGTACATCTCATGAACATTGATCTTCCCCAATACTTGTGTCGGTGTTGCGGTGGAAAGATCACTTTGGTGAAGCACGGTGACAATGTGACCATACTTCTCAACGGGAAGAACACTTAAGATCTTCCTTGCAACATCCGATTGGCTCATTTGAGTGAGCCCAAGAGCATTGAGGTCCTCTACAAGAACATTCAAACGAGTGTACATATCATTATCACTTTCTTTGGGAAGCATCTCAAAAGAATTAATTTTCTTTAAAGCAATGTGATAGTGTTCCTCACACTCACTCTTAGTTCCCTCATGGAGAGCACAAAGATTTTCCCACAATTCATGAGCGTTCTTTGCATTACGCACACGATTGAAGATATCTTTGCCTAAGCCCCGGTAGAGAGCGTTTTTGGCCTTTACATTCCACCGGTCGTACTTCTCCTCGTCACCAATGGGGTTTGCGGGATCCTTGATAGCGGGAAGCCCTTGGGTTGCGGCTCTAAGACACCCAACATCTATGGCTTCGAGATACGCCTCCATACGGATTTTCCAATATGGAAAATCATCCCCCTCAAAGGTGGAAGGTGGTCCTTCCCCGTTAGACATCTTGCTCTAGGCGGTAAAGCCTAAATTAGGAGCAACTCGGCTCTGATACCAATTGAAAGGATCAAGGTGCCCAAGAGGGGGGTGAATTGGGCTTTTCTAAAAATTAATTGCAAGAATTAAATCCTATAAGCCGGAATTCACCCCTAGTGCCTACTTGTGTTCCTAGAGATTCTACCGATAAAAGTTTTGCACCCTAGTTTCCAATCCTAGTCTAGCATGGAAATTCTAGGAAAGTAAATCAAGCAATGAATGTAAATACGAGAATCTAAATGCTTGAAAGTAAGGGCAAGGAACACGGTGATGTTTTTTTCCGAGGTATCGGAGAGTCGCCACTCCCCACTAGTCCTCGTTGGAGCACCCACGCAAGGGTGTAGCTCCCCCTTGATCCGCGCAAGGATCAAGTGCTCTCTACGGGTTGATTCTTCGACACTCCGTCGCGGTGAATCATCCAAAACCGCTCACAAGATGAGTTGGGTCATCCACAAGCTCCGCCGGATGATCACCAAACTCCCAATCATCACCAAGCCATCTAGGTGATGGCGATCACCAAGAGTAACAAGCTAGAACTCTCACTTGACCACAACGAGCCTAAATGAGAAGGTGGATGCACACTTGCTACTCTCTAATTGCTAGTGAGGAACTCTCAAGCTTTGATTCTCAAAACACAATCCTCACTAGAGCTCTTGCACTCCCTTGCACTTCAAAGGTGTTTCTCAGCTGATCAAATGAGCAAGAGAGCTCTAAAAGAGGTGGTGGGGATGTATTTATACACCTCACAGTCGAAACGAACCGTTACCTGCCAACTCAGCAAAACACGGGGTGACCGGACGCGCCGGTCGAAGTGACCGGACGCGCCGGTCCCCTGTAACGGTCGAAATTCCGAAAACCTGGCTGAGTGACCGGACGCGCTGGTCAGGGGTGACCGGACGTGTCCAATCGTGCAGGGAGCTTACTGTAACCAGACCGGACGCGCGACCGCGTCCGATCGGTGATGACTGGACGCGTCCAGTCATCGCTGGACCTTACTGGAACGTGACCGGACGCGCCGATCACACCCAGGTCACGTCCGATCGGGTGTTTCCCCTCAAGTGACACGTGTCGGCTCTGACCACTGCGTCCGGTCCTCGCAAGGACCGCGTCCGGTCGTCAGCGCCGAAACTCAGTCGCAGTTTTGAACTGACCGGACGCGTCCGGTCAAGCCGAGGACCGCGTCCGGTCAAAGGAAAAAACACCCTAAACTTTTCGAAATGCGTCGCAACTTGAACCAAGTTGCTTCCAACTGAACTTTGAGCTATTCTAGAGCTACCTAGCGCTAAGTTTAACAAGTGTGCACCACACCTAAACATAGGACTCCCCTAGGTCAAGCTACGCGCTCATGCCCCCCTTTATAGTACGGCCAAAAGAGAAAAACGAAGATCCTAACGACTATTCCGAATGTATCTCAACACCTCGACATCCAGAACTAACCGTCCTTAGTCTTGACGTCACTCTTTTTAAAACCGAAACGATTTCCATCAAGGGGCATGAATACCATGGTGCTCAAAGCAGTTATTACCTCCATGACCTAACTTACCAAAGTTTCTGCAAAACACACGTAAGTCATGGTAATAAAGCGTTGTCATCAATTGCCGAAACCAAACCTCGGGGCCTAGATGCTTTCAAGGGTAAAGTACACACTGACTGACTGGTTCAGGATTGGAGTATCACTGTCGCCACAGAATTCGTTGACCTCTTATAATGGCAGCACAATCTGACAGCTTCAGCATGCTCGCCACCTTCTCGAACTGCTCTGCCCGACGGTGGCATCCGTGGTCTGACGGCGACTCCTCCGAGGACATCCCCGGCGCCCTGAGATCCTTGTGGAGCTCCGGTGGCGACAGCGCATACTGCATCGCCCAGATGGCGAGCGGCCGCATGTAATGAAATGACCGGTAGCCACCGTCCTCTATCCACGCCTCTAGCGTCTGGAACACGTACCCAGAACCATCCTTCAACCAGGCTGCATCGTGGACACCCTCGGCCATCCGGAACGCGGCGTCCGTCATGCCGTCATGGACCATGGCCGCCGCGACGGCGTACGTGACCATGGGCCAAACCTCCTTGAACTGCGTACGCGACGCGTCCATGGTGCCGTCAGGGCGCATCCCGTTCACCGCCCCAACGGCGCCGCCCTTCACCCGCATCACGTTGTAGTCCAGCACCGTCGCAATCGAGCGTGCTCCGGGCCTTGGACGCCTCGATCATGGGCTCCGCGAGCCCGCACACCCGCGTTGCAATGGGACACAAATCTTATGCGGTCTAATTCATTCGTATTACTAACTCTTAATAAAATCAGCTTGAAAACGAACTGTATACCAAAGTGACATGTGGAACGTAGTTGATAGACAAAGCAAAAAGAAAACATGGGGAAAAACCATGCTTTGCTATGAATGATCAGAGAGCTGGTTAGTAATCGTTGATGAATTAAATTAGAAAAGATATAATTAAACATGGTAACTTTTTAGCAGAATTGATATGGTATTTTTATTTTTTATAATTGATAATCTGTGGGACAGTCCACGATACATGAGTCTCATGTCTTCATCCTTATCTCCTCCAACTTTTCTCCATAGATAGTTTTGTGGCGCAGTAAGCCGTCGAGCCTTTTCCAGCCTTCACCCAATCCCAGAACCCTGAAATCGGAATAGGAAGAGAGACAACGTTGAGCAAAATCTCACAGATTCCCCAGCCTAGCCCCCACGCCTCCCTTCTCTTCCTTCTCACCGCACTCATCTTCTCCGTTGCTAGCGTCCTCCTCCTCGTGTTCACCTTCCGCATCACTGGTGGCCTGCTCTCCTCGTGCTCATCCTCCATGCCATCACCGACGGGCTCGTCTACGTCGCCGTCGCCAGGCTCGTCCTCCCCACGCTTGATGTAACACCCCAGGTGTTGAGTTTGCATCTTGCACTTGCATTGTATGAGCATAAGCGTCATTCATTCATTCATGAGCATGAGCATGTGGTGATGCATTTACTTGTCTATGTTTATTTCCATGAAATGCTTAATTTTATCCATGGGTATGCTTGATGATCATGTTTGATAATGCAAATGAGTGTTATTCGTCACCTAACCAACCTAGAACTGCTTAGGATCAAAAATGGCTAGGGTTTATATTGATCTTTTAGCCTAAAAATGCTTGCAAGTGTTAATGATCTAGAAATCACCTTTTTCATGATGCTAGTTTGACCTTAGTTGATCTGTGACTTAGAGTGCTCTAATGATGTTTGATCTTAAATAAGAGTTGTAGTTTTATTTGAGTTCAGCAACCTTTGTTTAAGGACCTAACCCTAGTTCAGACTCTAACCTAGCCAAATAGAGATCCCAAAATCGAACCCAGCGCTGTTTTAAAAGTTCAAAATTTTGGCTGTTGAAACTGATGTTTTCAGTTTCATGTAGCCATCTTTGGAAATTTATATCTTGCAAACCAGTTCAAATTTGACCAAGTGCCTTTAAGCAAAGTTACAGTACTCATGTAGATCTACAACATGGTGCAATTGGTTGAACGAATCATCAACCGGTTTAGGAGTTTTGGAGTGAGAAAGTTTGAGTTTCAGTCAGTTTTGAATCTGACTGAATGGAGCTGAACTCATCGTGGCCGACCTGGCTCAGGTCACATACACTGTGTGGTGCCCTCGCTCGCTCTCCCTTGTAGCATGCTCGCAAACTCACACCCATGTTCGAGAAAACGGAGGTCCTTGCACTCGCTCTCAGTCACTCTCGCTCACTCGCTCTCCATCTCGCTCTCTCTCGCGCTCGCCATGGACGGCCACAGAGCTCGCTGCTACCGCCTACTCCTGCCACAGTGCCACTGCTCGCTGGTGCATTCTATGTGTTTCATTTATGTCATAATAACTAGAATTTATGTTACAATTCAACATTTGCAACGTTAACGTGATAAAAATGCTTGTGTCACCTATCATGTGTCTCTAACGATCATCTATGACGTCTTTGTATTTTGTATGAGCCAAACTATACAATAGTTGTCTGTTAGTTGTCTATCCAAAAGTTTTTTATTATTATATGATGCTATATTTTAGATATATTCCACATTGTCGTCACGTCCATTTCCTATTTGGGCCCACAATTTCATAGGCACCCATGTCCAGCTTATTGCTTACATGAGAGCCACACTCTTCTCTCTCCTCCCTTCTCTCATATACATCATGAAAAATGATAACCTGCTTGGGTATAAGATTATTATTGTACTTACTCTAATATATGTTGTTCCACTAGATTGATGGCTATATCTTTCCAATTGATATATGATGACTTCAGAATTTTTTTTGGCAATTGGTATTGATACAAATATATAGATAAATGGATGCATGGATGGATGGATGGTTGAATTGATAGATCAATTAATTAGAATTGGTACATCTAGCTACCAAGCTTTTTTATATAAAATCTAGATACCTAGCTACCTAGCTAGATTAGTATTAGTATAGATAGATAGATAACTATGGACCCAAGAGGTATAAAGGCAGATCCCATCCATTATTTGGAAACGATATATATATATATATATATATATATATATATATATATATATATATATATATATATATATGATATGTGATACCTCAATTATTCTAAATAATGTGGAGCAATGCACCGGAACAAGCCATAGACCAATGCAGAAGCAGCATATCTAAGGATTTCCGGTCCATTACCATCTAGTAGGAAATTTAAATATATAGTATATACCGGCAACATTAGTACTTCCTCCGTCTAGAAAAGAATGCAATTATAGGATCCGTGCCGGTCAAAATAGCTTAAGTTTGACCAAGTTTATAGCAAATAGTATTAATACTTATGTCTCTAAGTAAATTTATTATGAAAATATATTCTATAACTAATCTAATGATACTAATTTTGTATCAGGAATGTTAGTATTTTCATATAATTTTGGTCAAAGTTTAGATTAATTGACTTCTCAGGAAGCGAGAATTACATTCTTTCGTGGGGGTATCTGCATATCCATCAAGGATACACACCTAGTCAGTGCAGGCCACCGTCCTTCTATAAGTACCCCCAGCACACGTACACCCTCCTTGAGCTGATACGAAGCACTCCTCTTCATTTGATCATGTCGTTGTTCCGCAAGCAGGTTGCGGCGGCCGCCATCGCCTTGGCCCTGCTCCTCCTCACTTCACACCGTAAGTGTCCAGGAGACTCCAATTTCAAAAGTTCTGCAATATTTGTACGATGCACTAGCTAATGGTTGGATTACAAAATCTAAAAAGGGATTACCACTGTGGTTGCTGGTGCAGCTGATGGAGCCCAAGAAGAAACAATAGCACCGTTAAACACATGCGAAACCCCGACCTGCATTCCCTGCTGGGGCAGAAACGCGATTTGCATTCCCGCTTGCGTTGCATTGCACTTCACTGGCGGCTTCTGCAACGGTGCCAACTGCGTATGCACGAAGCAGTGCCTTGGCGAGGTAGAGACAGAGGCAGGTGCGCCATCATCGCAGCCGCCCGTCCAGCCTCCGCTGGGGAAGCGTGGGATGGGCATGCTCAACTGATGGACTATATGTAGCTTGCTGGCCGCCAGCTGGCTGAGGCATGTAAAAATAAACTGTCAATGTTATTTGAAGATTTGTCATCTGAATCTTTCACATATGTGTTAAGTAACAGAAATTTATCCCTATTTTAAATTTAAATGGTGGGCCTGGCCTCGTGTCCCCTTTGTTTGGACCAGATGATTTTTTTCTTGTCGCCAAGGTACTGTTGGAGAGTACCTTGAGTGCAACGCACACATCCAAAATTTGCTTATATGGCCCAGCTCCACACGCATAACGGGACCGAATATGCAAAACACTCCTTTTATAGTTTCGTCCTTGCTTCGTGTAAAAAGGATTAATCAAAGGTGCTATATTTGGAACGATAAAAATTATAAGTTGGACCTCACACTTCTAAACATCTAAGATACTACTAAACCACTAACTACAACCACATATGTGCCACATGGGTCACATGGGCCAACTTTGCAACTACTGGGCTAGGGTGTTTCATTCACCCCTTTAAGGGCGTCTCTCTGCAGATACAGTAGATGTCCAGAGCCACTCCTTAATACACCCCTCCATAGGTACATGAAACAAGGGTTGATGTTGTGAAATACCATTTGTAACACCGTGCATCCAAAATCTGCTTACATGTCCCAGCTCTACACATGAGATGAGCCTACATACGTGTAGCTCATCTCTTACACTTTTGTTCTCACTTCAGGTAAAAGGGTTAACCCGGAGATGCTACGTTTGGAATGACAATGTTTATAAGTTAGCCCTCACCCTCCTAAATTTCGAAACCCACCGACTACCGCCACACATGTGCTAACTTTGCAATTGCTACATTCTACTAATGGGATGGGTTGTTATATTGAGAGTGCCACCCCCTTGCCCACAGCGTCGTGCGCCACGACCTGCGGTGTTACAGGCTAATGCTACCTTCTATTATTTTCCCTCCTCGGCATGTTCCATGTGGCGGCCACCGTGCAATGAAGGTCTTTGGTCGGGAAGCATATGCAATTCGATCGTGTAGGCGGGCTTGAACGGGTAGCCAAAGGTGTCCTCGCGAAGGTTGTCACTCGCTCGGGTTGCCTTCGTTCGGGTCAATCAACTCGCCATCAAGGGTAGCCATGTCCAGTGTGGCGCCTCGACGTGGTCCTTAATTATTATACATAGTGCTTGAATCCGGAAGCGCCGCGCCAATGACCATTTTGTCTCTATATGCACCGCGAATATGATGTAGGAGTACGAGAGTTATGTAATTTATGGGACATTGAGTACCAATATGGTTCCCTAATTATTGCTCAGTTTTTACATTCCATTCAATGGTTCGGGTCATCTGCTGAAGGACCTTCAATTCGATTCGACTACGCGGCTCAAGGTTTCAGCGGCAATTGATACCCCAATAGTTTGGAGCCGTGTTTTGGGCTCCCATACCACGAATGGCAAGAAAAGCAGCATCAAATCAGTCTTAGTGGGGGCTCCAGTGTACCACCAATGACAAGAAAAGCAGAGGCTAGTGGGCCATCATCGCAGCCGCCCGTCGAGCCTCCACTGGGGAAGCGTGGGATAGAGATAGTCAACTAATGGACTACGTGCTTGGTGACCAGCCGGCTGGGGCATGCCGAATAAAACTTTCAATGTTAAACAGTGCGACTAGAGCTGGGTTAGTTTGCCATGCATGAACTAGATTCATGCAAGCTACTTTGATGATGAGATCATATATGTAATGTAACATAAATTTATGGCAATTTTAAATGCTGGGCCTGGTGGCCTTGTGTCAGTTTGTTTTGAATAGATGATTTTTTTTCCTGTTGTCGGAGGAACTGTTGGGGATATTAAGGCCAGTCTAAGTGGGGTTTCATCAGAGTTTTATGGGCATTAAATAGGATGATGTGGCACCGTATTGATGAAGAGAGATGATAAGAGTTTTATGGGAGCAGAGAGAGTTTCATGGGGATGAAACTCTTCTGCACTGTTTCCAAAATATGGGTGCATTAGTAACAGGGCCTTGAAATCCCCACTGAAATTGGCCTAAGCGCCACGGCTTGGGCATTACAGGTTAACGCTACCTTCGATTATTTTCCCTCCTATAATCAGGCTCCCGGTGAAAGTCACGATAGGATGAAGGTAGTTGGCCCGGAAGCAACTTGCTTAGGCAGGACCGAAAAAGGATAGCCAAAAGCGTCTAGGCGAAGAATCTCACCTGGTCAGGTTACCTTCACTGAGACCAATCAACCCGCTGCGTTGAGTGCAGCCACGTCGAGCACGGCACTCGACACGGCTAGTACTGCTCACCAGAAGCGCCAATGACCAATTTGCCCCTATATGTGCCGAGAATATGCCTAAGGGGTATGAGAGTTATGTAATTTAGCAGGTAGTGTTCCTATCTTCTATAAATATGACGTCTCGTAAAAATGCTGGGACATTGAATACCATTATTATTCTTCCATTATTGCATAGTTTGTATATTTGGTTCATTGGTTCGGGTCATCTGCCGACAGATCTTCGTTGATTCATTCGAATGTTTTATCTGTAGGTATCTATATCTATATAACCTATATATATAGATCGAGGCCACTCTCATCAATAAGAGAATTGGAGATAATCCAAGGAGGTAACCTAAAGTTTTATGTCAAGCAACAAGTTTGGCAAGAGGTCAACCAAGATGAGAAGGTCCTTATAGAGTGATCAAAGTGTTATTTGGCAATTCATATCTACTAGAGACGTTGCAAGGTGATAGTCTCCCAAGAGAAATTAATGAGAAGTGCTTGAAAAGGTAGTTTACAAGTATTTGGGAAGAAGCCTAGAGTGCTCTCCGAATAATGATCGATACATGTATGGCCCTTAAAACAAATATAGCCAATGTATACGTCGCCCTTAGAACAAATATGAGAAGTTGATGGAAAAGCTGACGATATTACATTGGATAAGTTCAAGACAGAAAACAGAAAGCGTTGCTGAATTTTTTGCACAAGACTACAGCAATGGAACAATTTGGCTTTGAAGGTGCTTTTAGTAGGCAAGCCTTATTAAAAAACAGAGGCCATATGTTGAGACCCAAAATTGTCCAAGTGCATAATAGACTTCACCATCATGTTTCTATAATCAAGATATTCAAAAAGCATATTTGAATCATCTCATTTGGCGAAGAAAATAGTTTTTCAAGTGCTAAACCAGCCAGAGGGCTTAACTGACTCCCTAAGTCAGCTAAGCCAACTTGACCAACTTCCCCAAATGCAAGAATGGACTCCACCATTGCGCTCCTCTAGTCGAGATGACCGAAAAACATATATGGATCACTCCGTTTGAAGTACGGATGAGTTAATTATGAATTTTGGAAGCTTTTCACCTTGAATTTCCATAGCCAAGTCGACTTAGCTGACTCCCCTAGTTGGCGAAGCCGACTTTTTTGCTGTTTTCGAGCCGGTTTGGCTTCCAAGTCATTTGGAACCTATTCTGAACATGGGAAACTTGAAGATTATGTTTGGGACTTCTTTTCTACTCGGACAAGACCATCCCCCTCTACATAAATGAGAGGATCATGGCCGATTGAAGACCCCAACTCACAATCGTTTTACCCTCTTTTTCAAGCCAATGTTGTTCATCCCTTGATCTGACGACTAAGGATGGCACCCTAG
This sequence comes from Saccharum spontaneum, assembly GCA_022457205.1. Lineage (NCBI taxonomy): Eukaryota > Viridiplantae > Streptophyta > Magnoliopsida > Poales > Poaceae > Saccharum > Saccharum spontaneum. Next base: position 50,716,646 of record CM039597.1, read on the forward strand.
GCTTGCCGGCCAACCTAGGACAACCCGATGACGTCCTTGCCCCAATGGGGTCCCTCCCGGGCGAGAGCTTCGACGGTTTCTTTGCTAGTTTGTCTGAAAACTAGCCGGTTCTTCATCACCCAAGCATGTTGGTTATCCCTTAGTGGTTTGCTTGTAAACCTCTCTATTCTTCACCACGAAAGTGTGATATCCTCGCTGCATTCTTTGGTCCATGGTGGCCCGGATATGCTAGCCCATGCTAGTGTGTGATCTGGATCCTATTCAGCATCAACAGCATGGCACCCATGTTATGATGTGGTACTTAAACCATATCATTTCGAATGGCTAGTTTCAGGTGTATATATACCATACCAACCGACCATTTGAGGTGTGGAGGAGTTGGAAAACATATCAAGGGTGTTTTGCACCATTTTAGAACTCTCCACTTGCATAGTGTTTAGTGATACACATTGTGATTAGTGTAGGTGTTTTATGAAGTACTTAGGCTAGTTAGACCACTTCTTATGCTCTTGCTCTAGGTTTGGGCCTATTGTTTAGTGGGGTTTGCATACCTCTTGCTATTAGGTGCTTACATGCTCCATTGTTGTGCACCAGAGGGGTTTGTAGTCTTGAGAGTTCACAACAACCGCGTTTCTGGTGTGGCCACCACCATGAACCAGAGGGAACGAGGTCAGCGACAGTTTGGCAGGAAGCTCGATTGTGAAGATGACAGGGAGCAGTCCGGGAGAGGCTATTCTAGAGACCCAATTGTGCATGGGGAAGGCCTGAGGCTATCCACGGAGTTACCCGATTGGGAGCTTGGCCTTTGCAAGGGCATCCTTGTGTGGGGATACAACGAGGACTAGGCGGAAGCTTGCATGCTTCTTGATACCTCGGTAAAAATACTGGAGTCATCAATGAGAGTTTGCATCTCTATCTCAATTAATCTTCTGCATTTACATTGTGTACCTTGGTTGTGTGTTTTACCTTCCAAGCTTAGTTGATAGAATTGGAACCTAGGTTGCATAACTCTTTTGTGATAGAGATAGCAACTCACCTAGCAAAACCCTAGTTGCCCATCTAGATAGTTTATTTATTGCATAGGTTTTGCCTAGGAGAATATTAGAGGCCATAGGTAGAAGTAGTTTTTAAGTTGCCTAATTCAAACCCCCCTTAGGTGTCACGGTCCCTACACTAACATGTTAGGTAGTCTTTGGATAGGTCTCATAGTGAAAACCCTACTGGTCCATCTTAGAAGTGGACAAGGAGTGCACACCCCTTGGCAATGAGGATTAGGACACATGTATAAAGTTGTAGATACTCTATAGAGTTAATAAAAGTATTAATGATGTGGTCTCAGTCATAAGTGGCCTAGGCACTTTTTGATTAGATGGTATAACCATAGATGGTTTTGGTGATGCTTCATCCTGATGTTAATTATTTCTATTTACATGGGAGCACCGCCTGCCACTAGGGTGGGGGGCATGGGCTGCGGTTCGCGCTTGTCAAAGTGACGCATCTGGGGGCATGTCCAAAGAATGGATGTAGGGAGAAAAGGGATGGAGAGAGTAAATGAAAATAGGGGAAGGATATATATAGCGGCAGATGGGGTCTATCATCCATCATCCGTGTCTCGACGAGCATCCATTCACACAGGGTAACACTTGTCCGCTCGGGTCCGCCTATTAGCCACCATGAGAAAGCACATAACATTGGAGAGACATGCAAGGCAAGAAGTGGTGGGAATGTTGCCAGAGTGGTTTTCAGCATTGGCTCCTCCCCCAAACTGAGGGTGCAAATGTTTTTCACCACCTGTTTGGGATAAGAACCGACAGTTTAAATCACTGGTTTGGAAAAAGCATCTGTGTACCACTGGTTTTGTCCAGAACTGGTGATTAAATGCCGTAGAACAAAAATTGTTTTTGTAGTAGTTATTTGCAAGTGTTGTTTGTAATTGGTTTTGATTCAAATAGATAGATAGATAGACAGATGAATGGTTGAATATGTAGATCAATTGATTAGAGTGGATACAGCTAGCTAGCTAGATTGATCTACAGATAGACTGACTGATAGATAGATAGATAGATAGATAGATAGATAGATAGACAGATAGACAGACAGACAGATAGACAGATAGACAGACAGATAGATGGATAATAGTGGACCAGAGTCTCTTTTTAAATAGGTTTAGATTAAAGCAAGATCCTATCAATTATCTCAAAACAAGATAGATATATCGATAGATAGAAATGTACATGTGATAAGTCAATTATTTTGAATAAAGTGCAGCCAGCATTGCACAAAAACGCAGACAATGTGGAGTAGCATCTAATATTTGGATTTCCATATCCATCTAGCTAGGAAATTCAAATAAGCATCTGCAACTTTAGTATTTCCATACCCATCTAGGATACATAATTAGTTAACGCAGGCCACCATCCTTCTATAACTACCGAACACATACACCCTCTTTGAGCGCAGATACGTAGCACTCCTCTTCATTTGACCATGTCGTTCAGCAAGCAGAATGATGTGGTGGCCGCCATCGCCTTGGCCCTGCTCCTCCTCACTTCACATCGTAAGTGGCCAGGAAACTCCACAGTTTCAGAAATTAATTTCGCAATGTTTGTACGATGTACTAGCTAATTAATGTTTGAATTATAAAATCTAAAATGGGATTAAATTTCTATGGTTGCAGTTGCAGCTGGAGCCGAAGGAGAAACGATAGTACCGTTAAAGACATGCGAATTCATGATCAAGGTTCCGTGCTGGGGCAGAAACTCGATTTGCATTCCAATTTGCATTGCAAAAGGCTACACCGGCGGTTTCTGCGATGTTGCCACCTGTATGTGCACCAAGCAGTGCCCTGACGAGGCAGAGGCAGAGGCAGGTGGGCCATCATCGCAGCCGCCCGTCGACGTCCAGCCTCCGCTGGGGAAGCGTGGTGGGATGCTCTACTGATGGACTATGCGGCATGCCATATAAACTTTCAATGTTAAACAATGCGAGTAGACCTATATAGGCTGGTTTGCCATGTACCGGATTCATGCAAGTTATTTGGTGATTGGTCATCTCGATCTTTGAGATATGTATAACGTATCAGAAATTTACCACTATTTTAAATGGTGGGCCCAGCCTTGTGTCCCTTTGTTTTGAACAGATGATTTTTTTCTCTTGTTGCCAGAGGAATTGTTGGGGATAGCAGTAATACACCTGAGAGGGCCACGCACCCCCTGGATCGCCCATAGGCAAGTTCCCGGCCACAGTCACCGTACGATGAAGGTCTTTGGCCCGGAAGCAACTCGCTTAGGCGGGCCCAATGGAACGAGGGTAGCCAAAAGCGTCTAGGCGAAGAACCTCACCCGGTCGGATTACCTTTGCTCGGGCCAAACAACCTGGCATCAAGGGCAGCCGCATTTGTCCCTACGTGAACCAGCAATAATTAAGCTGCCACACAGGCATTTTTTTATGATGTGGCGCCATATTTAAGAAGAGAGAGAAGAAATGAGTTTCATGTGGATGAAACTCTTGTAGCACAGTTACCAACTCGCAATGAGTCATGGAATTAAATGTGTATGAAACTATAAAATGAAACTATGCATTGAGAGTGGTTATTTCATTCAAGTTTAATTGCATTTCATTTGATATGATATTCTTAGAAACTACGCTATGAAACTCTCCCTACTGAAACTAGCCTAAGGAGCATGAGAGTTATGTAATTTATCAGGTACTGTTTATATCTCCTATAAATAACAGTGATGGGACATTGAATACCATTATTATTCCCCGATCATTGCATAGTTTTTATGTTCCATTCATTGGTTTGGGTCCTCTGCCGAAGGATCCTCAAAGTCGAAGGTTTTTGATAGGAACCCTAATCCTACCACGGATGGTGCGAAGGTTGTAGTCGTGCGAGATCGCTGGTTGGGGCTTAAAGCGAGGTTTACGGCGCTGAGGCGCCGTGGTTGCAGCGAGGAGGAAGAGAGAAGGCAGCTAGGGTTTGGGGAGTCGGCCTCCCCAGGGAAACCGGCAACAATTGGTTGCAATCGGCTTAGCTTATTCCATAATCCATCGTTTACAATATATAGAGTTCTCTCTTAATTCTAATCAATCTCTAATAATACTATAAATATAAATTGGGCCTAGCCCATGAAGCCTTGCGCCGCTGCCTTGACCAGCGGTTCATCTAGCCACTGGTGGGCTTACGGCGGCGATACGGGAGGCCGGTCATAACATCTCTCCCCGCCTGCACAAACAGCTCGTCCTCGAGCTGGAAGTCGGGGAACTCATGCTTGAAGTCCTCCAGGGGCTCCCACGTCGCGTCCTCGGGCGACAGGCCATGCCACTGCACCAATACATGCCAAGTGCCGCGTCGCTGCTGAGCCCGCAGCGCCGCGGACGGTGTAGGAAGAAGCCGCCCATCGAGCACCGGCGGCAGCGAGCCTGAAGCCGCCGGTGGGTCACCACGGTGACGCTTAAGCAGTGCCACATGGAACACATCATGCAGCCTGGAGCCCGGAGGAAGATGTAGACGATAGGCCACCGAACCGACCCGCTCAGCAACCTGGAAGGGGCCGGCATAGCGTGGCCCGAGCTTGCCCTTGGCACGGGGATCCAGCGAGTGGGTGGTGCGGTGGAGCAAACGCAACCACACCCAGTCGCCCACCTGAAACTCCTCGTCGCGGTGGGCGGCGTCGTAGTATTTCTTGGCGACCTGCTGGGCCTGAAGAAGGCGCTGCCGCACCTGGTCCAGCACCTCCTCCCGAGATGTAAGCATGGAGTCCACCAGCTCGGTCTTGGCTGTCCCGAGCCGGTAGGGCAGCAACGGCGGCGGCTGGCGGCCGTAGACGACCTCGAACGGGGTGGCCCGAAGAGCGGTATGGAAGGAAGTATTATAGCAATACTCCGCCCAAGATAGCCACTCCACCCAAGCCCGGGGTCGATCACCTGTCACACAACGCAAATACATAGCAATGACCTTGTTGACGACCTCGGATTGGCCGTCTGTCTGCGGGTGAAACGCCGTGCTCATCTTGAGTTTGACGCCGGCCATGGTGAAGAGGTCGCGCCACACGTTGCCGGTGAAGACGGGGTCCCGGTCGCTCACGATGGAGGCCGGAAACCCGTGGAGGCGCACGACGCCATCGAAGAACGCGCGCGCGACGGAGACCGCCGTGTACGGATGCCCCAACGGAATGAAGTGGGCATATTTGGAGAAGCGGTCGACGACGGTGAGGATGACCGACTTCCCATGGACTTTGGGCAGCCCCTCGATGAAGTCCATCGAGATGTCCGCCCACACCTGGGACGGCACCTCGAGCGGCTGCAGCAGACCCGCCGGCGGTAGTGTCTCCGTCTTGTTCCGCTGGCAGGTGGCACAGGACCGCACCCAGTCCTGGACCAGGGCGCGATCGTGCGGAAGGTAGAAATCGCTGCGCAGCCGGTGGAGCGTCTTCTGAATGCCCTCGTGCCCGGCCGAGTGCGCCAGGCGAAGGACCTGGTCGCGGAGGTCGCCATGGTCGGGCACGAAGACGCGCGTGCCATGGAGAAGGAGGCCGTCACTGAAGCGCCACGGGGCTGGCAGGTCGCCAGCCTGCAGCTGCTGTAGGCGCTGCTGCCCCTCGGTGGTAGCGGCCGTAGCCGCTCGGATCGCGTCCAGCAACGCGAAGGAGGGCCCAGAGATGGCGTAGAGGGCCCCCGCGGCGTCGACAGGGCTGGACAGTGCCGTCGCCTCGGCATCACGGCGCGATAGAGCATCGGCCACCGTGTTCAGGCGTCCGGGCCGGTACTCCACAGTGAAGTCGAAGCCAAAGAGCTTACTAAGCCACTGGTGCTGGGGGACAGTAGAGAGCCGCTGATCAAGTAAAAATTTCAGGCTATAGTGATCGGTGCGAACCAGGAACGTGCGCCCCCAAAGGTAAGGGCGCCAGTGGCGAACGGCCTGCACCAGGCCGATGAGCTCCCTCTCGTACGCTGCCAGCTTAAGATGACGGGCGGCGAACGGCTTGCTGAAGTATGCCAGGGGCCCGGAGGTCTGGTGGAGCACCGCACCGAACCCCACCCCTGACGCGTCACAGTCCACCACGAAGGGCCGGGAGAAGTCCGGCATCTGGAGGACCGGCCCCGTGGTGAGAGCGCCCTTGAGCGCCTGGAACGCAGCCTCCGCGTCGTCGTCCCATGTGAAGGCGTCCCTCCTCAGTAGGCGAGTCAGAGGCGCGGCGATGAGGCCGAAGTCGCGGATGTACTTCCGGTAGTACCCCGCAAGGCCCAGGAAGCCGCGTAGCCCGCGCGCCGAGCGGGGTTGCGGCCATGCTGCCACCGCAGCCACCTTGTCGGCGTCCATGGCCACGCCGCCTGCCGAGATCACGTGGCCGAGGTAGGCCACAGAAGGCGTCCCGAAGGAGCACTTCGAGCGCTTGAGGTGCAGGGAGTGCGCCCGGAGGGCCTGAAAGACGAGGCCGAGGTGCTGCAGATGCTCGGCCCAGGAAGTGCTGTAAATTAAAATGTCATCAAAAAAAACTAGCACAAATTTCCGTAGGTAGGGACGCAGGACATCGTTCATCAAGGCCTGGAACGTCGCCGGGGCGTTGGACAGCCCAAACGGCATCACCAGGAACTCATAGTGGCCGTGGTGGGTGCGGAAGGCGGTCTTGTCGATGTCGTCCGCACACATCCGCACCTGGTGATAGCCAGACCGCAGGTCCAGCTTGGAGAAGAAGCGAGCCCCATGCAACTCATCGAGGAGCTCGTCGACCACCGGGATTGGGAACTTGTCCTTCGATGTCTTGGCGTTGAGTGCCCGATAGTCGATGCAGAAACGCCAGGAGCGGTCCGCCTTCCGGACGAGCAAGACCAGGGCGGAGAACGGCGACGTGCTCGGCCGGATGATGCCCTGGGTGAGCATGTCCGCGCACTGGCGCTCCAGCTCATCCTTCTGGAGCTGCGGGTACCGGTAGGGGCGCACAGCCACCGGTTCCGTTCCCGGCAGGAGGTGGATCCGATGATCGTACGGCCGTGCCGGAGGGAGGCCGGAGGGCGCGTCGAAGATGGCGCCTTGCTGCTGCAGCAGCACGTCCAGCATAGGCCGCTGGGCGCCCACGGTGAGGGCAGTCACCTGCTGCTGTGATGCCCCGGCGCCCGGGGGAGACACGCCTTGCCACTGGACCCGTGTGCCCTTGTGCCAGAAGGACACCGTCATCGCAGCAAGGTCCCAGAGGATGGGGCCCAAGGTGCTCAGGAAGTCGACGCCAAGGATACAGTCGAAACTGCCCAAGTCGATGCCTGCACATGTAACAGAGAAAACGGTGCCCCCGATGACAATGGGGACATCGCGTACGACGCCGGCACATGGCAGCTGGTCGCCGTTGGCCACGGTGACCCGGAATTTGGCGCTGTCGGAAGGTTCCAGCCCCAAACGGCGCATGGTGCCGCCATGGAGGAAGCTGTGGGTAGAGCCGGTGTCGAGGAGAGCGAGGAACTGTTCGCCCTTGAGCTGCACAGGAACCACCATGGAGTTAGCTGTGCGGATGCCGGCCACGGCATAGAGGGAGACGACCAACGCGTTGACAGCAGCTTCAGTGGTCGGCCCTTCAGTGCTCGGTGCGGCCTCGTCCTCGGTCGTAGCGGGGGTCTCCAAGTCCGCCGCGTCCTCCCGGGCCTCAAGGAATAGGACCCGCTTGCACTGGTGGCCTCGAACAAAAGGCTCGTCGCAATTGAAGCATAAGCCGAGGCGGCGTCGTTCTTGCTGCTCCCCCGGCGTGAGGCGACGGAAGGGCCGGCTGGCTGGCGGGGCGCCCCCCTGCGGCGGGGCTGCTCCTGGCTGCGCCACACCGGGCAGGACTGGGACCGGCTGCTGCTGCCGCTGCTGTGGAGGCCGAGATGGACGGGACGGCGTCGAAGGGAGCATGGCGAGCATCGCGTTGGCACGCAGCTCGAACGCGCGGGCCAGGTACATCGCCGTTGGCAAGTCCTGAGGCGCGCGTATGGCCACGTCCACCTTGATGTGATCAGGGAGGCCACCAACGAAGAGCTCGGCCTTCTGCAGGTTATCCAGGTTGCGAGCGTGGCATAGGACTGCATTGAAGCGCTCCGAGAAGTCCTGCACCGTGGACCGGAACGGTAGACGCCCCAGTTCGGCGAGTCGAGAGTCGCGCACAGGAGGCCCAAACTGGAGATGGCACAACTCCTTGAACCGATCCCAAGACGGCATGCCTTCGCTCTGCTCCAGAGCGTAGTACCAGGTCTGCGCCACCCCACGCAGATGGTAGGACGCCAACCATGTCCGATCCGAGGCCAACGTGCGTTGGCCGCGGAAAAACTGCTCACAGTGGTTGAGCCAGTTCAGGGGGTCTTCCGAGCCGTCGTAGGTCATGAACTCGAGCTTGTAGAATTTCGGCGGCAGGCGATCACCATCGGTGGCCGGCGGTGGTGCTGGAGACACGCGGTCGTAGGACGGCACACCTCCCACGAACGAGGAGCCCACCAGGGAAGGGAAGAGCGTGCCGTCCACGCCACCGTAGAGGGTGCCCGAGGCTGGAACGCCCCCGAGCATCTCCATGGTCGTCGTGGTCGCGGACGACAGCGGAACTGCCGCCGTGATCGGTGTGGTGTAGGTGGCCGACGCGGCAGGCAGTGGCCCCGTGGCCCAGGGCGGCAGAGGTGACGGCGACCGAGGCCAGTTGATCATGTGGAGCGGAAGGCCGGTGGACGGCTGCACCGAGACAGATGCATCAGGGGCCGATGACGCCGCAGCCGGCGCTGGTAGGAACGGCAGCGGTGGCGGTGTGGGGAGCGGCGGCGGCGCGTGCGGCCCTATCAGATAGGATCGGATGGATTGTACGTCGGATTGTAGGGTGTGGATGGCGTTGGCGAAGTGGATGAGGGAGCTCGTGAGCTGCTCGTTGGTCATGGTGGGGATGGAGGAGGTGGTAGCTGGCGGTGCTGGCGGCTGGGTGGAGGCGATGGGCTGGGAGATGGCGGCGGTGGAGGCGGGCATGGAGGCGGATGGTGCTGGTGGTGGGAGACTCATGGTGGATGCAGCAGGATCGAAGGTCGCTGATACCAGATTGATAGGAACCCTAATCCTACCACGGATGGTGCGAAGGTTGTAGTCGTGCGAGATCGCTGGTTGGGGCTTAAAGCGAGGTTTACGGCGCTGAGGCGCCGTGGTTGCAGCGAGGAGGAAGAGAGAAGGCAGCTAGGGTTTGGGGAGTCGGCCTCCCCAGGGAAACCGGCAACAATTGGTTGCAATCGGCTTAGCTTATTCCATAATCCATCGTTTACAATATATAGAGTTCTCTCTTAATTCTAATCAATCTCTAATAATACTATAAATATAAATTGGGCCTAGCCCATGAAGCCTTGCGCCGCTGCCTTGACCAGCGGTTCATCTAGCCACTGGTGGGCTTACGGCGGCGATACGGGAGGCCGGTCATAACAGTTTTAATGGCAGGGTATAGCCTAATAGTTTGGGTTTTTTTATGTAAACAGGAGGGGGTGCCCCCTACTGTGCTTTTATTGAATAAATTTGGGCAGTTCTTACACAGGGTGTTCAGGAAACAAAGAAAGAAACAAAGAAAATTAACAAAATTACACTTATGCTTCTAGCCATTGGGTAAGTAAAGGTGCTAATTTCCTTTTTGCTCTAAGAATAACTTGAGCAAATTCTCATCTAAAAATCAATTTGCAGTTCTGAACTGAAGGCTGCTTGAAAATTGCATCATTTCTGACAGTCCAAATAGACCAGCACATTGTGACAATAATTTCCATGAAAAAAGGTTGGTGGAGCTGCTGTCTAAAGGATTCCAAGGTCCCAAATGGGTCTGAAGGTTGCTGAATGATCAATCCAAGAGTAGCCCAGCAGGCTTCTGAGAAAGGACAGGCCAGAAATAGATGAACAAGAGTTTAATTTCCTCAGTAGCTAAGTTACATAAAACACAATTGTAATCATCCAGCACCATGGTTATTCTTCTTAATAGTTCTCTTGTACTCAGTCGATCCTTACGGAGTAGCTAGAAGAACTTTCTTATGTTCTGACAACAAGATTTCCAGAGCCAAGAAAAAACAGGGTGAACCAGTCTGGTGCCTATTAGGTGCACATATCCACGCTTAGAAGTGAAATTGATAGAGTTCCAAATGTAAGACCATGAGTCAAAACCATCTTGCAGGACCAGAGATTGTACAAGAGCTGTAAGCTGAGCAAATTGTTGGAATGCCTCTTCAGAAAGAGGCAAATGGAAAAGATCATGAAGATGAGTGGCCTGACAAACTCGTTGAACAGGTATATATTTGTTCTTGACAAGTGAGAAGAGCTCTGGCATACTGAGAGAGAATCCATTCCATGAATCAAGCCAAAAAAACATGAGGAGCCATTTCCCACTGTGGCCATAGCCATTCCTTTAAATGCAGGCAGAAGCTTCTGAATATCACGCCACCAGAAGGAGCCGCTCCTTTCCGAGTTACAGCTGGAGGCCTCCCAGTTGAATATCTTACTGCCCAAACTAAGTGTACCCATGGAATATCGATCCTGTTGAAAAACTTGTGCAAATTTTTGAGGAGCAGAAACTCTGGTTGCGAGTATGTAAATTCAGGATTCCCAAACCTCCACTTTCCTTTGGAATACAAGCCATAGGCCATGCTGCCTTGGGTAGCTTCTTATTGTTGACATCAGAGCCATGCCACAAACAATGTTTCCAAATTTATCTATTTGTTTAATAACTGTTTTGGGGAGCAAGTAGGTGGACATGACAAATGTAGGGAGTGCACTAAAAACTGCATTAGTTAACTGCAACCTTCCAGTGACTTAGAAAGCTTGAAATGCTAACTAATCTTCTCTCACACCGCGATACCAGAGGCCAGTAATTTGCTACTGTTGGTCTAGTGAGGCTTAGTGGCAGCCCTAAGTAGGTGAATGGTACATATCCTTTGGAGCAGCCCAGGGTTCTAGAAAGGATTTCAAACTTGTCATTAGCAACATTTATAGGGACCATCATGGATTTATCAAACTTTACCTTCACACCAGTTGATTCAGCAAAAGAATTAAGAAAAGCCTTTAGGAAAAAAAGCGTCCTTGCATCAGCCTTCATGAAAATAAGTGTATCATCAGCATACTGCAAAATTGGAAAATCCTGATTGTCTAGGCGAGCCATTGGCACAGATAGAAGGCCTTGGTCTTTGGCAGAGTTGAGAAGATCTTGCAAGAAGTCAATAGCTAAAACAAAAAGAAGAGGGGAGAGGGGGTCTCCCTGCCTTACCCCTCTCTTACAATGAAAAGTTTTTCCCTTAACTCCATTGAGTAAAACAGCTGAAGTCCCAGAATTGAAGATGAGTTGCATCCACTATACCCATTTATGAGGAAATCCTTTTTGCTCCATGATCTTAATCATCAAATTATGCTCTACCTTATCAAAGGCTCTCTCAAAATCTAATTTGAGTATGATCTCCTTCTTAGACTGATAACAAAGATGTAAAAATTCCAAGGACCAAGCCAAACAATCTTGTATGCATCTATGCCTGATGAAACCATATTGGTTTGTATGAATTAGCTTTGGAAGTAGCAACTGCAATCCGTTGGCCAGCAACTTTGTAATGATCTTGACTGAGGTGTTCAATAAAGAAATAGGTCTAAAATCATACACCTTGATAGCATTGTCATGTTTTGGTACTAGTGTAATCAAAGACCCATTGATACTTTGTAAACATATATCCTGTGAATAGAAAGCATTGCAAAGACTAGAAATCTTCACATATTAGGGACCAACACTTTTTAATAAAGTCTGTGTTAAAGCCATCAGGTCCAGTAGCTTTATCAGAAGATGAGGCCCCATCGTACCCACCAATGGCACGAAAAGCAGCATTGAAGCAGACTTAGGGAGACCCGAATGTTTTCGCTCCACCCTGGGTGAGGACCTGCTTCCACATAGTGTGGCATGTCAGAATACAATCGGTAGTCTAGTATTATTTTTCTTAGGGCCTGTTTGGATACACCCAACTCAAATTTAGCTAGCTAAAATTTCAAAGTAAAATTTTTGAAATTTTAGCTAGCTAAAAAGATTCCTAGCTAAACTTTAGCTGGGTGTTTGGATGCTCCAGCTAATAGACTCAGCTAAATTTTAGCTGGTTTTAGCTGAGTTGAAATAACTAAACCCAACTAAAACTTTAGCTAGGCTGTTTGGATGCCTAGCAGCTAAATTTAGCCAGCTAAAGTTTAGCTGGTGCATCAAACAGACCCGTACTTTAGTTCATGTAAGCTTCATGGAGTTCCACAAGTATTAGTGAATAAAGTAATCAATTCTTGTATTGACATCCTTACAAAAATCTACAATAGTACTTTAACAATGACAACTATAAATATCTTATATGTGAAAATTGTAGTCAAAAGTACAAGCTGTAGTATTTACATATCATGTTTTGTATTAGATCATTTCTCAAGCTGTTATGTAAAGTCAGAACTTCATATCGTAAATATTGAAACATTTTCTTTGAAGGCCAGATGTAGAAATTAAATAGGAACATGACCATATGACAGTTCACATATAATTTATGGTATATAATAAATAGTTGGGCTCAGGGGCATAACTATTATGAATAATAATGCATGGCTTAGCCTTATGAATACACACTTATGAACAAAAGGTTTTCCTTAACCATGTGGATGTCACACTTACCAATAATAAGGCTTCCTAACTATTTTGATGACACAGTTATGAATGAAAAGGTTTGCTTAATTATTTGGATGATACACATATAAGCCTTGTACTTGATAGAAAGTAATCTAACATATATTGGCAAAAAGTATGATGCCACAAATAAAAACCTGGAAACAACAAAAAAAAAGTTGACATATCTACTCTATAAAGGACCAGTCCCAACTTCGCTCAGTCTAACCAGGTTTTTGCCTAAAATGGAGATGGCATTTCCTCCATTCACACAAGATATTGCACCCAAAAAACCCCCACATAAAAGCCAACGACCAAGATCTATTATGAGGAGGCTTCATGACGATCCTAGCAGCACGGATGCTTCCAGGCCTTAATGCACCCACCACGCGCGACAGGGTCTGGATGCATGGTGGCTGCATCGCCGCGCCCGTGGTCGTGCGCGACGAGGAGACAGGCGCGCCGATCGACGACGTGGTGCAGGTCAGGCGCGTGGAGTCCAGGCTTAGGCTATCTGCACTGTGACATGGTAAATCATACTGTACCGATATAGAGTAAAAAGGCTCTGCAGTGGGTAAGCAGCAGAGCAGAGAGTGCACACACACACGAGAGCACGCGCATGAAAGAGAGAGTGCAAAACGTGTCCAACCTTTTCCCATATAAAAAATGTTGTAACTCACAGACCAAAACACTAAATTAAATTTCGATTGCACCATTAAATTCGTGACAATAAATTCTTCATAACAAGATGTCATATGGATATATTTAGATAAAATAATAAATGGACCCCACAGTGAATAAAAGATGATATAGAGGATGGATAGATGCGGGAAAACTATATATTTTGGGTGACTAGAATGAAAAAATATTCCTTTTAAAAGATGAATATAGAGATCATGAATGCGGATAGTGTTAGGCACCTCCTTCGCGGCAGTAGGTGCCCATTGGCCGCAGCACAAGGATGGTCCGAGCAGCAGCGTCTTCCACGTCTCCACGCTTCATCCACCTCACTTTCTGCCTAGTCATCAGTGCCACATGAATGATTGAATTTAGGCCACGTTTAGTTCGCCAAAAATTTGGGGTTTCTGCTACTGTAGCACTTTCATTTGTATTTGACAATTAGTGTCCAATCATTGACTAATTAGGTTCGAAAGTTTCGTCTCGCGATTTCTCACCCAACTGTGCAATTAGTTTTTTTCGTCTACATTTAATACTCCATGCAGCGTCCAAAGATTCGATGTGATGGGCAAAAACTAAAAATTTTTGGATCTAAACGTGGCCTTAGCATATATGGTAGTTCACATCCAATTCATGGTACATAATAAATAGTTGGGGGCCAGTGGCATAACTATTTTGATCACACACTTTTGAATAAGAAGGTTTTCTTAACGATTTGGAATAGCATATATGGTAGTTCACATCCAATGTCTGGTATAGCTGTTTTGATGACACACTTATCAATAAGAAGGTTTTCTTAACGATTTGGAAGACACATGAATGAAAAGGTTTGCTTAACTATTTGGATGGCACACATATAAGTCTTGTACTTGATAGAAAGTAATAATCAAACATATATAGGCAACATGTATGATGCCACAAATAAAAACCTGGAAACAACAAAACAAAAGAAATAAAAAATTGACTTATCCACTCTATAAAGGACCAGTACAAATTTTGCTCAGTCTACCAATGTTTTTGACCACAATGGAGATGACATTTCTTCATCCGCACAAGAATTTTGTACCCAAAAAACCCCCACATAAAAACCAATGACCCGGATTTATTCTGAGGAGGCTTGACCACAATCCTGGTGGTACGGACACTTCCAGGCTTCAATGCACCCACCACGCACAACATCCTTAGCCCGCCTTTGGCCACACAAGAGCGCGAGATCCCCATGACTGACCTCCTCCCATGCGCGGCATCCTCCGCCACATTAGTACTCTTGTATTGTTGAAAATGAACCTTTTCCAACCCTAGGCTGGGTGCTTCAAGTACCTCTAGCATCACATCTGTGTATAAATGCCCCCTTTGTTTCCTTATCTTTATGCCCTTCACATTTTTTCTAGCACCACCGCCGCTCTTCACCTTCTCCCTTTCCCCTCTGGCGATCTTGTGCAAAATCAAGTTCCCCTACGAGCAAGTGGGTTTCCTCTACCCTTGGACTTACCGTGCTGCTTCACTCTCTCGAGAGTGCGTGGGAAGTTCGGTTCAAGCCTCTAAGGTATCTTACAAATACAACTTTCTGATATCTGGATCTACAAGGTTTCTAGCGATTTTGCATCAGTGAATCATGTTTGTATGGACACTAGAAGTTGTTTATATAGTAGGTTTAAGTTTGGTTGGATAGTTGTGGAGATCTAGGATGTTGTTTCTTTAGATCCAGTTGGGCCGAAGTTTCATCTCACTTTCTTTTGTCCAACCTTGTATTATAACCTAATATAGTGTGCCTCCATGCTATTTTTTGTTTGTCATATGGGGCATGATAAGAGGGACAAGCAAGTTGCAAATGCCAAAGATCCATTCGAAGCCTTCCAATCAGGAAGAGGATAAGGAGTGGGATGTGGAATCTCGCAAGCGTTCTCGTTGTACCATCACCATGGTCCCAATAAGGCTAGAGGCTACCTTCGTTTTCCTCATACTCCACAGTTGAGGGGTAGGCGGCAGGTGGTGACAGCCCTATCCATCCTTTGCATTCCCCCACGTTCGGGTACGGCGTAGAGCTACAGGCTGGCATCGCTTGGTAGATCAAGTGATCTGCAGTGCCCGAAGTAAGCAAGTAGAAGTAGAGTATCGCTTTCCTTAAGACCTAAGAGATATAAGAGTCCGTCTCTACCCCTTTCAAACTCTACCCTTGTGTTGTCATTGGACAAACTAGCTAGAAGAAAGTACCTCCGTTCCCTGTGGAAAATACGATACCCTGAATACTTTCGGGTGAAGGCTACAACGGTAATTCCATATGCTTGTGGATTCTTCTGCATTCGTTAAGAAATACTAACACCCACTCACTATGCGGCACAGGATAGATTATCCAAGCGTGCAAGAGTTTTAAGACCTCTTTCTTAACAACCTCTCTTATCGCATTGTTAAGCCTACGCTGGGGCTCCCTAGAAGGTATAGAATCTAGATCTGTAGGGATGCGATGGGTGCAAAGAGCAGGGCTGATTCCCTTAAGGTCTTGGAGTGAATATCCAAAAGCAGAACGATGCTTTTCTAGGACAGTTAGCAAGTGTAGAGATTCTGCCTGAGAGAGTTTATCACTTATGACCGCAGAAGAATCCTGATCATTATTAAGAAAACCATATCTAAGACAGAAGGCAGGGGTTTAAACTCAATGGAGGGCTTAGGTGGTTCTAGCAATTCATCGAGAGGTTCAGGTTCTACGAGGCCTTCGTCTTCCTCCTCATCGATGGAGAACTAGGCATCATCTTCAAGGTTTGGTTCAATCAAGTCATCAAGAGATGCAACCTTAACCTCTTCCACTAGGTCTAGCTCAAGAATTGGCTCAATCATAGCATTAAGAGAGTGAATGATGGGCACAAAGAGCTCAAAATTTTTCCCAAGTCTTATGTTCAACTTCTTCTTTTTCCTTCATGGATAAGTCTTTCTATTGGTTGTCTTATCAACAGGTCAAACTCTATAACATCAAAGATATAAAAATTCAAATGCACTTTGGTTCCATTTACCAAAATAGGAAGGGCACAAAAAATTCCCAAATTTGGAGCAATGTATCCTGAAAGACTTTTTAACAACTTGGTTGTTGGGGCTAATGGCATGTCTTTTAATAAATCATGAGCAAAAATTGAAGACATGATATTGACACCCACAACTGGATTGTAAAGAGCATAAAAAGAATCCTTGTTAATTTGGCAATAAATGGTAGTAGAAGGTGAATCTAAGCGAATTACTTCAGGAGAAAGCTCTGATTCTTCTAACCATTCATCACTCATGATGGACACTAGGTCTTTCGTTGTCTTGTCACACCCATTAAGGAACAAATAGAATGCATATTCTTATATGCGCCCAGAGATCAATCATACATAAACTGACAAATTAAAGATAGTATCATCATAAATGTTTGTTACATAACGAATAATATCACATAGTCTTCACATAAATGTAGCAAAAATAAAAGATAACTCTCTCGTGGTAGCTAGCTCCATGGCACAGGCACGTCAATTGGTTGACCACAAGTCTAGTAATCTTCAGGGAAGGAGTATTGATCATTACCCGAGCAATCTGTTACCCATCCGGGATTTTTATCCAAATACAGAAAATAAACAAGTGTAAGTGCGTCTCGTACTCAACAAGTGTAACATGGGGTTCATGAGGCTCAAAAGGCAAGACCCGGGTTTAACTGCATTTAGCTTTTAGTTGTTACAATTTTAGCATATGAGTAGCATCAAGTTGTCATAATCCCATAGTAAACATATGATCATGTAAAGTGATTAATGAATAGCAAAAACATAATCATAATATAGTTCAATAGTGATCATCTATTCTGTAACAATTCCCAAGGCCGCTCGTGTCCGTGAGCACGGCTGATATACCAGTTTTACACTCTACAGAGGTTGTACACTTTCACTGTGAGTCGTGATCCCCAAAAGCCCAAGGTTTGCAATGCCCCAATGGGCAGACAGGTTTCACTATGAAGCCTTTCAAAGGTTCATCTAATAAGTTAGGGCCATTAGATTCACTCGGCAAGTAGATGTAGGAACCCCTTTTCAAATGGCACAATTTCATCCCGGCTATACTCATAAGACTAGAGGTTATTCTACACCCATCGTGGCAAGTCATTCTTATGCCGTAAAGGTAACCACTAACAAGCTAGAAAAGGTCCTTCAATATGACTAAAGTCAGAGCCATGTAGCCCTCACAGTTGTACTGTAAGTCCCAGATGATCACTTATAGATAAGTCCTTAGGGAGAGAAACTAGAGCACCAAAAGCTAGCATCTTGCTCTAACCCCCCTTTAAACATATTAAATGTCATCTTTTACTTTTATTGCATATTCCATTAGTCAAATTACAAGATCATTGTTTATGTGAGCTCTATCCAAAAGCTACCCAAAGCCACAACCATAGGAACCAAGGTACAAGATCAATTCTGAGGCACCCTTAACAAGAAGACACATGCATGATGAATTAATGAATTAATGTTGATAGAAAACAAGGATGATCTCATGCTATACTTGCCTTAATCAAACTGGTCCTGCTGGTCTGGTTCGTAGAAGTACTCTTGATCACCAACGAATGGCTCACCATCTATACTCGATCAACACATCAACAACAATCATCCAAAGGCAATCATGCAAGGCAAACAAGGCTACAATTAGAACAGTACACCAATAGTAGCAAAATAATATGAAAAGTTTATAAAATGAATCTACATCTCGCCATGATCACACAGACACGAATTGCACGCAAATCGGAGCTATAACGAAGAAGTTATGGATTAAACATGATTGTCTTTAATAAAATAATAAATTAAATCTAACCTCAAAATTTAAAAGTTGAAAACATACTTAACAATATTATTAACACGTAGATTACGGAATTATGAATCTAACGCAATTTGAACGGACCAAATCGGAGTTAAAACGGAGATTTTATGAGCAAAATAAGATAGTGGCAAATATCCTGAACTTATTTTCGAATTTAAATAAAATTTAGATTTTAAATTAAGCCAAGGACTGCATGTACTATTGAGTAAAAAGGGAAGGGCTCTTTAACAAAATATCCAACGAAGGGTATTGTGAGATCTGAGCCGTTAGATCTACCTTGTGCGGCTCAGATTAGATGAGAGAGAGAGGGGAACTGGCTAGCCAGAGAAGAAGGCCAGCGCGGTGGTCAGCCATGGCCGGCGGCGAGGTAGCTCACCGGCGCACACGGTTAGGGCCCTAGAGGCCATGGTTCAGCTCAAGAATTGCATGGGGATAACGAGGAGATCAAGGCGAACTCACCAAGTGGCATTTCATGGTTGGAAACAAGACGAGGATGGCGTGCAGCTCGATGAGGCAGAGAACGGCATCCTGTAAGAGTTCGGCGAAGAAAGGTGAACAACAAAGAGCAAACAATAGAGAAAGAAGGGCACAGCCGGTTTTGTTGCCTCGCTACCGGGCTAAGAACAACAGAGGGGCGGCAGGCGAGCGGAGCGACGCGCGGCCGTGGCAGCTAGGGCTTGTGGCGGCACTAGAGCTCTGGACGCGAGGCAGCGACTTGCAATTAGGGTTGAGGGGAGGCGGCGCACAAGGGCTGCTACTTATGGGGCCTTGGCGTGCGGTTCAAGCCGAATCGTGAGGAAATCGCGAGGTGGCGTACTCCTATCCGGAGCGGAGTCTGGTTCAACAATGAGCAGGAGGAAGACGACGCTGCTGTGTGGGCCTAGTGTGGCAGTGAAATAGAGAGAAGGGACGATGGGCTCGTGGCTCAGGCTCGCTGGGCCGATGGCTTGCATGGGCCGCGGCATGGAGAAATGGAAAGGGAGCTAGGCTCCTCGAGTGGCCAGCAGGTTTTGGTGGGCCAACAGCTGCTGAGATGGAGCAAACCAGCAGCTGGGCCATAGGCGGGAGCAAGGCCAAGCAGGCCTAAAAAGAAAGAGAGAGAGAGGGATAAAGAGGATTTCTTTTTCTTTTTCTTTTCTAAATTTCCAAAGCAATTTTCAAATGGATTTTGAATTCCTTTTCACTTTTGACAAAAACCACACAGTACAAAAGCTCAAATGCACCAACATGAATGCACATATATGTTACTAGCCTTATAGTTGATTTTATTTCAAAAATTATTATTTCTCTAGGTTTATATGCATACATAAATATGTAAATAAATCAAATTCACCTATTTCCAATTGATGAAATTTTTAGGGTGTTACATGTCTTTTTACGGAAAGCTTCCTCAGAAGGGTCTAAAGGTTCTACAGATGAAGATATTCTAGGCTCCTGATGTTTCCTCATTACGTAGTAATTCGAGGTATTTCCATATTCATCAAAAAGTTCATCCTCGAATTCAAGCATAAAATCCAAAATTGGAGTTTCCTCCTTTTCCGGTGGTTCAGGATCTGGAATAGCTGTAGTTGGTAATGGTTCTGGTAAAGATTCGGGTTCAGCTAATTGGAATTCTTCTTCTAACAACTTCTCTCTTTCTTCAGGAAGGTCTGCTAAGATTTTCGTGTGAATGATTCTCCCCTATTTGGCGGAGACATGCATGACGAACCTCCTGCGGGCGTATTAAGATATTCTATGGTTTTTCTGGTAAGGCCCATGAAAACGTGTAGGAGAAGAATAGGTTCTGAAATGGTAAGGTCAGGGCCAGAATTGAGAAGAGTGTTAAAGCGTTCTCATGCCTTGCCTAGAGATTCTTTCTTCTTTTGTTTAAAAGATAGAACTTCTATATGAAATTTGACTACCCTATAGGTCGGGAAGAATTGTAAGCAAAATCAATCATACATTACCCTGCATAAGATACACAAGTAGACAAAACAAGGGTAAACCTATTTGAGCAGAGGTCAATGGTTATTTCAATCACATCGATTAGTATAAGTTTATCAATACTTCCTGTGCTAGCTACCTTCCCCGGAAACGGCGTCAGAAATGCTTGTTGGTATTTATTAACTCCTCACTTGTTTTAGTAGTCACCTATTAATTACCTACACCTCTAGCATTACTAAACTAGGTTGTCATCCCAAGTGATGGTGCCATAAATGTTTGTTGGTACTAGCATTACTACAAGAATAATACTAAGTAGATGTTTATCATTTTATGTGACTAGAAAGAATATAAAAATATGAATGAAAAGGATTCTGCAAGATGGCAGATAATTATACCATTGTAGCACTTCACCCGAGTATACCAGATATCATATTTATATTTTACCACAGGGAAGATGTAGCTTTGGACATGTATTGGAGCACTTCTATCTATGGCAATAGCATGGTCAAGTTAGAATACTACAGGAATAATTCCTAAGTCATTCTTAACTACAAGTCAAAGCATACATTGATTAGTGTAATTACACCTAGTAATCATGGCTAAGATCATCATTATATCTGCACATAAGGGGCATTACTTAGGGAAGTCTGAGTACAGAAACCTCTCCCTTCCTTCGTAACCAAGCCTTACTTCTTCAACCTATACTCAGGGAGTGGACTACAAAGGACTCAATGGGAGTGTCACATCCACGATCTACCACATGACCCAGAATATAGAGTGTATTCGCAGGTAAATAACATATAAGCACCACGCTTACATGATCTTCATCACCCACCCATGGTACCTTATTAGGGTGAATGCTATATGAACTTATGCATAAACACAATGATAAACTAACTATACTAAGCATATAATCAAAGTAGACAATGAACATTGCAACCAAGTCCATGAATAAGATGAATACTATATTGTCTTGACAATTGTACCAAAGCATATAAAAATAATGGAGATACAGCAAGAGAGGGGTACAAGAATTATATTGAACCAAGCTCTAGACGATGTCGTGAATCCAAGCGATGATCCGTCTGCCTCCCTCTAGACCTAGCCTAACTAGCTATGCCCTAGAAACTAGAGGAGCTCTGAGGATATTAGGGTTTCTGGCTCTGGATGACTTGATCTTAAATGACTTGATGCCTCAGGGGGAGTTAGAGTCTCCTTATATAGCCCAGCGGGTCCAACATGAGCCCTTGAACCGACTTGAAGGATGGCGTAGATATAGTCTAGGGAGGCGGTGGAGGAACATTCCAAAACCTGACAGGCAGGGGCGACTGCCAAGGACCGGGCGACACTTGGGTGGGGCCGACAGACCCCACCTGGTGACCTCTCAGGCTCTACCTCGGGGGGTTACCTCCTAGAGTCCTCTGGAGTCTTCTAGAATAGTTTTCATCACAGTTAAGTTAAGTTCCTTTTGACGTTTTGATCCCCCTTTTCAGATTTCTGGATATACCCTGCAGAAAATACAGATTCACCAAAAATTGTGGAAATTATTAGTTTAAACCCCCTAAGTTTCTATTAGTGATCCATTTCAAGCATTTATTCAAGTTATGTTGACGGTTTAATATGGTAGATAACTACCGTCAACACTATGGTTATGACCCTATGCAAAGCAAGGCTTATGATTCTATTGTTCACTTAGGATGCCGCTTAGACGGTAAAGCACCACTAATAGATAACTCTATCAACGTGACTATGGTCCTAGTAATTTAAGAACCTGCTCAATTCGGAGTGGACTACAGATGATAGATGGGGCTGTCACCACCCACTACTACCACACATCTAGGGGGCAGGGAGCAAACACAGGTAGCCGATAGCCTAAGCACCACGCTTATGCTAACGATTACTACTCTAATTCAGCTAGCAAGAACTAGAGTACTAAAAAGAACTGTGAACCCGTGAACAAAAGAGCACAAAACTTACTCTAAATATAAATCAGTTACCAGAAGTATCTCATATATAGACTTGGAAAAGCCTAGATCCGCCAAAGTATAAGCCATAGAGGTAGCACCGACAGGCTAGTACTTCCTCCAAACTTTTCCCTTACTCTCTCTATTGTGTACAAAGAATAGATCCTAATTAGAGGACTAATCTCTCTTGAATGCGATGCCCTAATCCTAAGATGAAGATATGAATTAGGATTTCAGGATGACCTCAGGGATGGGGGTAGGGGCTACTATATATAGGGGGAACCATCAATTCTGAGCCCTCGGATCAAACCGACTTGAAGCAACAGCGTAGATTTAATCTTTAAGGCGGTGAAAAACTGACGTACGAAGGAGAGACTGACAGGTGGACCCACTAGGCCGGCCGGCCTGTAGGTGGGGCCGGCCGCCCCAGTTGGCAGCTCCTTGGCTAGATCTTCGGTGGAGAGTCTTCTAGAGTGTTCTAGAGTCTTCCCAAGACGTTACCATCGCGGATAAACGTGATTTGCTTTGATGAAAAGGTCCTTCTTGATGGTTTTCTGATTAAATCCTCCTGCCTTCATAGATTCACCAAAAGTCATGAAATTTATTAATTTAAACCCTTAAACCTATATTTGGTGATGGAATTAAGTATGTATGCAGGTTATGTTGACGGTTTATGATTGATGTTAACGACCGTCAACAAGCTCCCCCACACTTAACCTTTGCTCATCCCTGAGCAATGCCAAACTCAACAATAGATTAGGAATTGCATCAATGTTTTTTACTCCTCAAAAGTACACATGCGTTCAATCAAGAATTCTCCTCCGGATTAGAATAAACTAATCTAACTTTCAAACTTACCCATATTACCTTCGACCATGGGGCTTCTTAGCCTTCACTTGGGTCTTGAGCAATTGAAAGACAGAACGATCGAATTAAACACTTTGTCTAGAGGCTTCAATGGTGGAAGGAATTTGTGTGCAGCCTGGGAGACGAATTTGGTGCTTGATGTTGCTGCTAATGGAGAAATTGGGTGCTGGATTTGGGCAGACAAGTGATGTGGTGGCTTCAGCTACCCGGCAGCGAGTAATGACCTCGAGGGCATAGCGGCGGTGGCGTTCAGCACCCTGGCGAGGCCGTACGTGCACAGTGTTGTAGCTGTGGTTGCCGAGCCCGATGCAGCCAAAGAGGAGCAGGCCCTAGCGGTATGGCAGGGACGTCCGACGCCGCATTTCCTTGGCCTCGGTACGCTGTGGCTCATACAGGCGCTCATGCGTGGACCTACTCTTGCCGCCGCGGTGCCCCAGCGCCCCGCGTCTCCCCTTCGCAGTTGTAGCTGATGGAGATGGAGATGCGTTAGTATTCGCTGCCGCGGTTCGCCGCCGTCAGACTTGCTGCAATGGAGCAGGTCCTTGAGAACCTGCCTCAGCGACGGGAGCCGTGGGAGGATGAGGTTGACGTGGACGAGGCAGCAGAGGCGGTGGACAAGGATGAAGACGAGTGCGACGCTGTGGGGGTCACCATCGCTGGCTACTGCACGCCTGCGCCTCGGCGGCGGACTCGGGCTCCGGCACCAAGTGGGACGCGGACTGCCGGTGCGTGCGGAACAGGGACATCAAGCGCTCCTTTCGGTGCACGGAGCGGCTCCAGACACGGCCGTGTTCGTCCATCTCTGCCTCCTCCTCGTGCTCTAGGGTAGCGTGCTGCGCCTTTGCGGCAATGTCGGGGAAGTCGAGCAGCACGACGGGGTCCGGGTGCGGCTGCAGCAGCGTGGCGGCGAGGCAGACGCTCTCGGAGACGCGGTCGCCGACGGCGAGTGGAGGCAGAGGGGCGCGGTGGCATTGGCGGAGAAGACGAGCGCGCCACGAACTGGGTGGCTTTTCCGAAGGGAAGGATAAGGTTGGGGAGGTTGGGTCCCACTATTAACAGTTATTAGCTGCTTTCATTCACTAGTGGGATAGTTGCTATTTAAGTATTCAGCTAACAATTATATAGTCTATTATCTATACATGTTTAGATTTAAAGGAGCTATCTAGAGCAACCAAACAAAGCCTAAATTGGAGGGGGCTGGGGCCACGTGCAGTAACATTTAGGCTGCCCCCACGTGGCGCGCGCTTCTGCCCCGGCCTGACACGTCTTTGACTTGCTTTGGATGGACTCAGTGATGAAGAAATGAAAGCTCGCCGCAGGCCGCTTTGGGTCTCACAGCTTTGCCAACTCTTTTTTTTAAGAAAAAAAGGAAAAACAGTTCTATCCTGTCAATGTTAAGCGAAACACTCTAGCTACGCAAACTCCAAATTGAACGGAACAAATCCGAATCTGATTAAAGGGCAAGATCGATCTATAGATTTGGTGAAGCTCCTTAAATGGTGCTTAAAAAACCTTGGTTCAGGTTTGGAGAAGCTCCATTAAAGTGTTCTTCAAAAAAAAAACTTGGTTTCCAACTTCTCGTGAATTTGTATGATAATATAATTGCCCACCATGTAACCAGTTACACACTATGTTACAAGCGCAGATTAGAGATTCAGGCTCATGGAAGAGGCAGGTTATATGCCAGGTGAAACGAGAAATTAAGAAATTAAGAATAGTCGATGAAATATAATTGGATCTAGTGGAAGAATCTGGGGGAGAGCCTAATAGTACGGAAGTATATAATTAAAGAGAATAGTAAATTTAACCCCAAAGACACAGCAAAAGTAAGGAGAGGACAACAGAAGGCAGGCCCCTCGTGGGTCGGCGCCCAGGGAGCGCCTAGCCGGCCGCAGCAGCCTGCCGGGTCCCGTGACTGTGACGATCGGCCACGCATCAGTCGGCGGCGGCCGTGTGCCATCTATACTTGGCCATGCAGCCCGAGACCCGGTGGCCCGGCCCATGGCCCGGCGTTTTGGTCCGGCCCGAGCACGGCATGGCCCGGTGGCCACCGGGCCCGGACCGGCCCGGCCCGAGGGACCAGGCCGTGCCTGGACCGCCACCCAGGCACGTGGCACGGCACGGGCACGGCCCGGTCCAAGAGGCGGCTCGTTAAATTAATAACCATGTGAATATTTTGCACAACCCACTGCAATCCATACATATATATAATATCTTCATCACTCCAAACCCTAACTTCCTCCCACTCCCACTCTCCCAGACGACGCTGCTCTTCCCTTCCCCTCCCCATCCGTCGCGCCGCTCTTCTCTTCTTCGCGCGCTGCTCTCAGGCCGCCCGCGGCACGCAGGGCACGACGTGCTCTCGGGCCGGCCCGACGGCCCACGGGCCGTGCCTTGGGCCGGAGGCAAGGCACGAGCACGCCACAGGCACGGCCCGTCAGGCACGGCGGCCCGGGGCGGCACGGCACGGCCCGTTGGACATCTATAGTGCCATCCCCATCCGTACGTCGGAGCTGCTGCAGGTGGCCGGCGCCAGGCACCTGCAGGCGGACACGAACGCACGTGAAAGAGTCTGCTTCGGCTGGATCGTTCGTTCCTGCATGTGTTCCCCTAACAGCCGGACGTGCGTGCGAGTGCGACGACATGGTCACCATTGCGATTGCGACCCCGGCAGGCCCTGGAGCTCGAGCGTGGCAGCCGCTCTGGGCCCTCGAACCGCTGATGGGCCCTCCCTGGTATGAACGCGTATACTGGGCCTGATTCAGCAGCCCAACTAGGAGCGTAAAGCAGCTGATAGTGAGAGGCCATTCCGTGAATTTGTTTCCGCCATTCCGTTCTCTGTCGCAGCTACAACTACAAGCGTGTTTCTCAAAAAGAAAAAAAAAAGCTACAACTACGGGGTTGTTCTGTGGATGATTTGTCGATTCCTTTCCTCCGAACTACTCCCTAACGCACACGTATATCAAGATTCAAATTTTAAAAATTTTGATCAATAATTAGGTTAATAATTTTTAGCTATTATAATACAAACTTTATATGATTACATTTATAAAAAATTATACTATCCAATGAATATAAGTTTATAAGCATAAATAATATAATATAAAGTGAATGAATGGTCAAAGTATAATTTAAAAGACCGTGTCATTCTAACTTGCGTCAGATAAAATGGATCGGAGAGGTATATCTCTACATAGAATACTAGCTCTCTGAGTTGGCCGCCGGGCGCCGGAGATAGTTTTCCAAGTTGCCTCCTATCCTATAATAATAATATCGGTTCTTTCGGATGAGCACGCCCAACTGATTCTTCACGCACACACGTGTGGCAGCACTGTAGGCCCAACATCCTGTCCCGGACATGCACGCACGTGCATCGGTGAAACTGCGCTAGACGACAGTACTCATGCTCAGTTACGTGGCGGCCGCGCGACAGGAAAATGTAGACGCCGGGATGGAAGGATCAGCCAGCTGGCGCCGAGCTTCCGTCGGTTGCGCTGCACCCCACCAAACGCCGACGGAAGAACCACCACCGCGATCGATCGACGCAGGACGGCAGGAGGGAAGCTTCCGTGTTTCCTCGATGCGCTCTCAGCTGTCCCAGCGCGCGGAGCATGTGCACGTATATGCTCTCGAGTCTTCTTTCTTTCTAGTATTTCTTTGTTCTTACAGTACTTCTTAGCGAAGACAGGTATATACGCCCTTGTATATACATACGTATTCACTAGAGGTTCTTCTGTCCGCTTGCTCTTGGACACGTAGGTGGGGGACACTGATAAAACATGAAAATTAACTATTGCTAGATGGAACGCCGTATTTGGAGAGGAAGTTGTCGAGAACTTATTCTGTCGTGGATTGGGATGAAATCTGTGCTATGCTATCATGGGCTCTCTCGCCTGAGACCGATCTGGGCCTTCATAGTTCATTCAGTTTGACCGACGTGCCTGCTGTCGCCTGTCGGGTCTCTCAGTTCGGCGCGTGTGAAGCACGTGCTAGCTAGGTGCGATTATTAGTGTAATAAATAATTATAATAAACCCTGTGACTGTGTGTGTGCTTATAGTATTAGAGAGATGCGCCAGCAATAACACTATGTGCTACTACTATAGAGTAGTACGGAGCATACGCAGGTGTAACTAGTATTGTCGACCCGACGACGACCCGCCAAATTGCTTTTGGCCTCAACTTTTTTTGTGTGTAACAAAAGCATGTGGCGAAAGGGAATCTCCACACTCGACTACTGGAGCGAGCGAGAGAGAGAAGCTGTCCGGAACAAATTTGTTGGATGGGATATGATCGTTGTTGTGGCTTCCAAATAAAAGACGTGGGGAACTCATTTTAGATGACACGTAGATAGATAGATTTGTCATGCACCGCACCGGCGTGCTTTATAGAAGTAATCCACGCATATGCACATGCACATGCACACGTGCGTCGCGGCGGCAGCTAGTAGTAGGCGTCGGCGTCGCGTGCGAATCGGCCAGTCATTTGCTGCCACGACTCGGCGCCGGGACACCTCGCCGTACCGCGGCGGATCTCGTTCCCCTCCCGGCCCGCGTCGCAACCGGGGCCTACCGGCTGGCTGCTTGTTGTGTCGCAGCTTCGGGGAGGGTAGGATAGGATAGGATAGGATAGGATAGTAGGGATAGGATACCTGAGACCGATCGATCGATCTGGGCCTTCAGTTTGACGTGCGTGTCTGTCCCCTGTCGGGTTTCTCAAATTCGGCGCGTGTGAAGCACCTGCTACCTGTGATTACTGAAACTCCGGTGACTCACTGTGTGCTTATATTAGAGTTAGAGTTAGAGTTAGATGCTCCGGCATTAACACGTTGTACTACTTTTTTTTTTACACAATCATGTTGTACCACTACTCCCTCCGTCCCTCGCCCGCGCGGCGGCCGTCCGGCGCCTGGTCGCCTCCCGTGACCACGCCCGCGCCGGCCTGAAACGGCTCCATCGTCCGCTCCTCCGCGCGGCGGCGTCCCGGGGAGGGAGCGCACTGCCGGCCGGCGTGTTAAATTCCATCGGCGAGGCGAGCGGGTATTGATGACGACGCGGCTGGGCTTCATGCGGGGCGCGCATTGTATTGTCTCCCACGGTAGCACAGCACACAGCAGGGGTAACTTTGTAATGTAACTGCGCTGTCCGAACAATCCAAATCCAATCTACGGTTGGTTGACCCATTACTGTACTTGTACGTCTGTACAACGTATTTCAAAACCCGTATACTAGAGTACGTTTGCCGGGCCGGTATCTATGGACCACGTAACGCCGTTCGTACGTTCCGAATAACGACGGGATCGGCCGGCTGTACACCAGACAGCTACATCGATCAGCGACGCCTCCGTCCTCCACGTACGTACGAATACATCTGCACCATACGTACACACCCATTACCCTACCCATACACACACTTACGCCACCACACACGTCGCCGCGCTAGCTGCGTGTACGGCGGAAGGCGATCGGACGACGGACGCCGGACGGGGACGCGCACGCGCCGGACCTCCGGTGCCCACCGCCGCGGCCGGGATCCCCGGCTTCGCCGCGCATGCAAGCACATGCCCGTCGCCGTTCTCCTCCGATCCCATCCCTCTCGCAGTCACGTCGGCGGCCGGTCAGCTCCGCGGTCACTGTCCGTCCGGCCCCGCAATCACAGGCTTTGGAACCGCATCACCTGTTCGCTGCTGCCTGTTGGTGGAATGGAACGGTGGTGGTGGTGGTTCGCGGCTGAAACGTACAGTGAGTGACGTGTCTGGTTGGTGGCGAAACGGCCGGGCTTGCAATCCCTGGATTCTTGACAAATGTGGCTCTTTTAATTTATTAGATTAGATTAGACTCTGCATCGGAATGGAACAATGTTAGGATTAGTTAACAACTTCTATCACCCTGTTCGTTTCGCTGGTTTTTTGTGGCTGAAAGTACTGTTCGCTGGTTTGTTATGAGAGAAAAACACTACTGAATGGTTGCTAATTCTGCTGATCTAGCGAAACGAACAGGGTGTATATTAGTACAGCTAAAAAGCCCTTGACTCGCTCGATCACGTACATGCGTTGCGTCTGTTTCCTTGTGCTAGCTAGCTGTCGTCGTCAGACCAGACCTGGTTAAAACATGCTGATAGCTGAAGCATGCTATGTCATCTCTGCAGCGTGTTTTTGACGTCTCGACCAAAAAAAAAATGGCATCTCCGTAGCGTTTTGGACTAATATTCATTTGCGTGAATGAATATTGGTTATACTGGCACAGATGCTGTAGTTTTACGAAACCATGGGATAAAATAAATATAGTTTTACAAACCAAACAATTGATCTCATATGGAAACCTTTATTTGAAAGTTTGTGTTATTCAGAGCTGAATTTAACACTCTTGTACATTGTTCGACTGTCCAGCACAGGACAGGTCAACAAGTCAGTAGAGTCTAGTCAGCGGTAAAGTCATGAGTGTAGGACATTCACATTCCGACAGCACCTAGTTGCAACTAAGATATATGCATTTTGAAGAGCTGTCCTCACTACACCACTTTGGTCCAACCCTGTAAATACATGTAGAATTCCAATTGCGCAAGCACGCCCTCCCTCGCCCTATCTCTTGCCATTCTCTCCATCTTTCTCTCCCTTTCTACCAACAAAGCAAGAAGGAGCAAAGAGGACTAGAAGAAGGAAGAGTACGAGGAGAGCGTAGACCACAACAATGTTAAAGTTGGCCGGGTGGGGTGTTTTGGATATTGGTAAGACACCGTTTGAATTAATTTAATTTTTTCTTCAATTGGTTCCCTAATAAAGGTGTTATAGCTATTTCAAATCCAATTCCTTGCATACGAATATTCACTCTGTCTGTAGTAGAAATATATAAGAGGTATTTTGACTAGTGCAAAGTAAAGTTTTACAATTTTTTTCTAACAATTAGTCATATTATTTGCCTGTTTAGAGCACAAAACTTCAATAATGCTTTTGTATTCAAAGTGTTTTTTGAATGCACGGTGGAGTTCCCCCGGATACCGTTAAGAGGAGGTGAGGCACCCGCGTCGGACGGCGCTCAAACGCTGGCGGGCAGCCTGAGCACCCACTCAGCTTTATTAGTGTCTCTAAGATGACTTTGGCTTTTACCGAGTTACAATATATATTGTAAGATAAAATAATGATCAAAATCTGTTTTGCACAGACTTTCCCTCACTCAATGCACGCCTTGCATTCATAGATGGAGGTAGGAGAATGATAGAGCAGGGGTAAATGTACTCACTTATTCAATTTTACTCCATATCTCAAACCCATACTCCCTCTGTCCCAGAAAGAAGGGCGTTCTAGCGTTCAAACCATGTCTCAGAATGAAGGTCATTTTAGCCTACAAGTGGGTCCCATGACCAATTGCGTAGTATGACATCCAACCTCTGCTTCCTTCTTCCCCACCCACTTCCTCGCACTTTCCATCCCATCCGCACCGCCGCCGGAGCATTACCGGCCGCCCCCTCCCTCTTCCCCATCAGTCGTCGCCGCCCATCTCCTCGTTCCTTGCCGGGCATCACCACTGCTAACCCTACTAGAGCCGCTCCTCTTCTCCTCCGCTAGATCTGGCGCTGCGCCCCTCCTCCATCGGCGCCCATCTCCCTCCGTTCTCCATCGGCGCCACGCCCTCCGTTCTCTTCTCCTCCATTGGCGCCCATCTCCCTTTTTCCATCGGCGCCCTCCTCCCTGTCTCGAGATGGCACCGCGGGCGAGCGTGGCCCACAAGCCGACGCCGCGCGGAGCTCTGCCAGCATGGAGGAGCCCTCACGGGGGCGTCCTACGTGGGGTCCGATGGGGTGGATCGAGATCCGGCACCCTCCCTTTTTCTCCGCCATCGGCAGCCACCTCCCCTTCTCCTATGTCGGCAACCTCCTCATCGGGCCCGAGATGCCGCTGCGGGGGCGGCCTAAGCTCCGAGGACACCAGAGCTCGCCCTCCTCGGGGCGCCGACAACTCGGTGAGGAGAAGAGCTCGCTCGGGCGTGTGGGTGTCGGGGTCGGCAGGGCGAGCGAGGTCCACTGTGCCACCTGCTAGAACGACCTCCTCTGTGGGACGGAGGAAGTACGATGATATCTACATATACCACTCAAATGTAACTACTATTGCATGCCAAGATGCCAACCTCCAAGTTATAATAATAAAATTAATATATTATTACGGCTAGTTACTTAATTAGTCTACAGCCTCCACCTGGCACTGACAGAATGCCAAGGAAACGCGGATCCGTAGGGCCCACCTACCAGCAGGTACCCATCGAAACTCCAAAAATAAAAAAAAGGAAGAAAACAAAATGTTTTCCATCACATCATGCATGTGCCGATCCCGGTCGGAGCACGGCGCCGGCGCCACGGCGGCCGTGGTCGCCAGCTTGAAGGAGTCGGAGAACTGCAGCGCCGCGGGCTTCCGCTGGGGCGCCGCCGCTCTGCTGCTGCCGCGGAGGATCTTGGAGAGCAGGAGGTGGAGGAGCCCGCCGGCAGGCTGCTGCTGCTGCTTGTTGCTCTTCGCCTTCGCCGCCTTGTTCTTCTTGCTGGTGAGGCGCCTGAGCACGGCCGCGGCGGCGTCGTTGCCGGCGGCGGCGGCGGGCCAGCAGAGCGCGGTGGTGTCGTAGCCGTCGAGGAGGCGCGAGGAGGAGCAGCCCTTCTCGAGCAGGTGCAGGTCCAGGACGAAGGGCTCCTGCTTCTCCTCCAGCAGCTCCGACAGGCGCCGGCCGGACGGCGACGGCGACAGGCACGCCATTGCTGCAGTACTAGAGGGACAGAGAGTTGTGTAGGGACAGAGAGATAGAGAGGCGTGTCTCGTTGGAGTCTGGACTCTGAAGGAGAATGAGCAAACCGAGGAGGGGAGGGGGCTGTGGATGCGTGGAGGGTGGGGAGCTTATAATGGAGAAGAAGAAAGGGAGGAGTGGTAGTAGCAGATCACAGATGAGACAAGGAGAGGAGGAGCAATGAATGGGAGACAAGGAGGTTGAGAGCAAGATTCTTGTAAGCTTTGCTTGCTGCCTTCCTAATCCTGTCCTATTATCAGACAAGCCATCATTTTCCTAATCACACATGGCTAAACAAAAGCATTTTTCTTCTCAGGGCCGGTTTAGATCCCAAATTTCATCCCCAAATTTTACTATGCAAAAAGAAGATTCCCATCACATCAAAATGCCGGCACATGCATAGAGTCCTAAATGTAGATGAAATTAAAAACTAATTGCACAGTTTTGTTGTACTTTGCGAGACGAACATTTAGAGTCTAATTAGTCAAAGTTTAGACAATTTTTACCAAATACAAACGAATTGCTACAGTGCGCACTGTGCAGATTTGACGCCCTAAATTGGGGATCTAAACACGGCCTCAATGTTTGTTGTTGTTTGTTGGTGTGTTGCATATGCCTATTCATACGTATTGCACGGAAATGGCTGACCTGACGACTGACCTCAGTGTTGCCATGCCATGCCACGTGTGGGACTTGGGAGTGAGTGCATGATGCATGGTGATCTGCAGTGATCTTTTTTGTGTGTGCCCTTGTTTAGTTCCCAAATCCAACCCCAAATTCCACTATACAAAAAGAAGATTCCCCGTCACATCAAAATGTCGGCATATGCATGGAGTACTAAATGTAGATGAAATTAAAAACTAATTGCACAGTTTTGTTGTACTTTACGAGACGAACATTTTAAGCCTAATTAGTCAAAGTTTGGACAATTTTTACCCAATAAAAACAAAAGTTGCTACAGTACGACGTGACCTACACTATTCCAACTTCTCCTCCCAATTCCAACGTCTAAACAAGGCCTGTGTATGAAAAAGAGGGGAAAAGCTATGCATTGCGACGGGGGTGCTGTCAAATCGCCAGGTGGAAAAATGAAGATTCGATGCATACGTCCAAAACATTCAATGTGACAGTTAATGCTTCATGCATATGTCTAAAAATTTAATGCGATAGTTACTATGTAAAAAATTTTATCTCTTTTTGGCATCTAAACATGGCCTTAGTTCTCAATTTCTACCTCAAATTTCACTATGCAAAAAGAAGATTCCCATCACATCAAAATATCAGCATATGCATGGAGTACTAAATGTAGATGAATTTAAAAACTAATTGCACAATTTTGTTATACTTTGCGAGACGAATATTTTGAGACTAATTAATCAAAATTTAGATAATTTTTACCAAATATAAATTAAATACTATAGTGCACATTTATTATGCACTGTTCCACCCGATTCTGGAACTAAACACGGCCTGTGTATGAAAAAGGGGAAAGCTATGCATTGCGACGGGGGTGCTGTCAAATCGCCAGGTGGAAAACTGAAAAGGCTGGGAGCCTAGGACTGGCAGTGCAGGGCATGAGATGAACGGCGCTTGGCCTGGAGTTGGTAGGGTTATTCAGGCCTTGGTTAGATGGTAAACTTGGGAGGCAAAATTTACATAGTAAGTGTCCCGTCACACTGTAGCAATTTTGTTTTTATTTGATAATAATTGTCCAAATAGTGATTAATTAGACTTAAAATGTTCGTCTCGTAAAGTACAACAAAACTGTGTAATTAGTTTTTGATTTCATCTATATTTAGTACTTCATATATGTGCCGACATTTTGATGTGACGAGAAATAGGAATTCTGCATAGTAAATTTGAGAGGCAAACTTTGGAATCTAAACAAGGCCTCAAGTGCACAGCAGTGGTTTCGGTTTGATTCCTGATGGCAAGCAGAACAGTTATGTTTTCGGCAGCTTTTGCAGTGTTTCGCCCAGTGTGTACGGAGTATTAGGTCTGCTTTAGGCAGTGTTTACATCAAAAATATTGGCAAAAAGTTTCTGTAGCACTTTTCGTTATTATTTGGTAAAATTTGTCTAATTATAGACTAACTAGGTTCAAAAGATTTGTCTCGACATTTACCGACAAACTATGCAATTAGTTATTTTTTTATCTATATTTAATGCTCTATGCATGCATCCAAAGATTCGATGTGACGGGGAATCTTGTAAAATTTTTGAAAGTTTGAAGAATCTAAACACACCCTTAGTTCCAAAAATTTTTGTCTCCATCTATCACATCGAATGTTTGACACATATATGGAGTACTAAACGTAGAAAAAAACTAATTATACAATTCTTGAGAAAATCACAAGACGAATCTTTTAAGTCTAATTAGTCCATGAAAAGCCTTAAGTGCTACAGTAACTAACATGTGCTAATGACGGATTAATTAGTATGATTAGATTCGTCTCGTAGTTTCCTGACGGGTTCTATAATTTATTTTTTATTAGTATCCGAAAACTCTTCCCGACATCACACGTCCGATTTGACACCCAAAAATTTTCTTTTGTACCGTAGTATTTTCGTTGCAGTAGTGTACTGCAATATCCACCGAGCCGTATTCAGGTGTCCACTCACCATTTTCAAATTCGAGCGTGCGCTTGGGTCTGAGAGGACTAGCAATGTGCAGATGGGATGGAATATATTTTTTATGTACGGGACCGGGATCGTTCATTGTAGCTGTTTGTTTTTAACGATGAGATTATTCACTTTTTGTTTGGTTGATTGAATCGATGAGAGGAAGGATGTGATGCTAACAATTAACTGCCCACTCTATTTCAAATTACAAGATAGTCTGGTTTTCTAGATTCATAATTTTTTCTATTTATTTTTAAATATATTTACACAGCTCCTATGACTAAATACATAATAACTCTAATGCCTTTGGAAAGAGCCAAAACGTCTCATAATTAGAGACGGAGGCAGCACTTAACTTGAATTACAGCAATGCTCTTCCCAAGAGGAATAGCAGCAATATAGCACGTTGGAAACCTCGCAGAAACGGCTTAAACCCAGTTCTCTGTATACTTGTTTGCGTTTGAACCGAAACGCACGCTGAGTGAGACCATGTGCTGCCATTACCTCGGATGCCTCTCAATGCCAGACACCTCCCCTTGTTTAGTTCCTCCAATTCTCCCCCATATTTCACTATGCAAAAAGAAGATTCTCCGTCACATCAAAATGTCGGCAAATGCATGGAGTACTAAATATTGATGAAATCAAAGATTAATTGCACAATTTTGTTATACTTTGCGAGACGAACATTTTAAGCCTAGTTAGTTAAAATTTGGATAATTTTTACCAAATACAAATGAAATGCTACAGGAATTCTAATACAGTATTTTTCTCGCCTATTCTCGGAACTAAACGGTGGCCGGACCTCCGGTGCCCACCGCCGCGGCCGGGATCCCCAGCTTCGCCGCGCATGCAAGCACATGCCCGTCGCCGTTCTCCTCCGATCCCATCCCTCTCGCAGTCTCGTCGGCGGCCGGTCAGCTCCGCGGTCACTGTCCGTCCGGCCCCGCAATCACAGGCTTTGGAACCGCGCATCACCTGTTCGCTGCTGCCTGTTGGTGGAATGGAACGGTGGTGGTGGTGGTTCGCGGCTGAAACGTACAGTGAGTGACGTGTCTGGTTGGTGGCGAAACGGCCGGGCTTGCAATCCCTGGATTCTTGACAAATGTGGCTCTTTTAATTTATTCGATTAGATTAGATTAGACTCTGCATCGGAATGGAACAATGTTAGGATTAGTTAACAACAACTTCTATATTAGTACCGCTGAAAAGCCCTTGACTTGCTCGATCACGTACATGCGTTGCGTATGTTTCCTTGTGCTAGCTAGCTGTCGTCGTCAGACCAGACCTGGTTAAAACATGCTGATAGCTGAAGCATGCTATGGCATCTCTGCAGCGTGTTTTTGACGTCTCGACCAAAAAAAAAACTTGGCATCTCCGTAGCGTTTTGGACTAATATTCATTTGCGTGAATGAATATTGGTTATACTGGCACAGATGCTGTAGTTTTACGAAACCATGGGATAAAATAAATATAGTTTTACAAACCAAACAATTGATCTCATATGGAAACCTTTATTTGAAAGTTTGTGTTATTTAGAGCTGAATTTAACACTCTTCTACATTGTTCGACTGTCCAGCACAGGACATGTCAACAAGTCAGTAGAGTCTAGTCAGCGGTAAAGTCATGAGTGTAGGACATTCACATTCCGACAGCACCTAGTTGCAACTAAGATATAGGCCTTGTTTAGTTTCCTAAATTCACCCTCAAATTTCACTATGAAAAAGAAGATTTACCATTACATCAAAATACCGACACATATATAGAGTACTAGATGAAATAAAAAAACTAATTACACAGTTTTGTTGTACTTTGCGAGACGAACATTTTGAACCTAATTAATCAATGTTTGGATAATTTTTACCAAATAAAAACAAAATTGCTACAATGCTCTACAGTAATTCGGGGTGTGCAAAATTTGGTAACTAAACGAGGCCATATGCATTTTGAAGAGCTGTCCTCGCTACACCACTTTGGTCCAACCCTGTAAATACATGTAGAATTCCAGTTGCAAGCACGCCCTCCCTCGCCCTATCTCTTGCCATTCTCTCCATCTTCCTCTCCCTTTCTACCAACAAAGCAAGAAGGAGCAAAGAGGACTAGAAGAAGGAAGAGTACGAGGAGAGCGTAGACCACAACAATGTTAAAAGTTGGCTGGGTAGGGTGTTTTGGATATTGGTAAGACACTGTTTGAATTAATTTAATTTTTTCTTCGATTGGTTCCCTAATAAAGGTGTTATAGCTATTTCAAATCCAATTCCTTGCATATGAATATTCACTCTGTCTGTAGTAGAAATATATAAGAGGTATTTTGACTAGTGCAAAGTAAAGTTTTACAATTTTTTTCTAACAATTAGTCATATTATTTGCCTGTTTAGAGCACAAAACTTCAATAATGCTTTTGTATTCAAAGTGTTTTTTGAATGCACGGTGGAGTTCCCCGGATACCGTTAAGAGGAGGTGAGGCACCCGCGTCGGACGGCGCTCAAACGCTGGCGGGCAGCCTGAGCACCCACTCAGCTCCCAGATTTGTATTAGTGTCTCTAAGATGACTTTGGCTTTTACCGAGTTACAATATATATTGTAAGATAAAATAATGATCAAAATCTGTTTTGCACAGACTTTCCCTCACTCAATGCACGCCTTGCATTCATAGATGGAGGTAGTAGAATGATAGAGCAGGGGTAAATGCACTCACTTATTCAATCTCACTCCATATCTCAAACCCATACTCCCTCTGTCCCAGAAAGAAGGGCGTTC
The DNA here is from genome assembly GCA_022457205.1 of Saccharum spontaneum. NCBI lineage: Eukaryota > Viridiplantae > Streptophyta > Magnoliopsida > Poales > Poaceae > Saccharum > Saccharum spontaneum. Next base: position 50,753,678 of record CM039597.1, read on the forward strand.
TAGCGTTCAAACCATGTCTCAGAATGAAGGTCGTTTTAGCCTACAAGTGGGTCCCATGACCAATTGCGTAGTATGACATCCAACCTCTGCTTCCTTCTTCCCCACCCACTTCCTCGCACTTTCCATCCCATCCGCACCGCCGCCGGAGCATTACCGACCCCTCCCTCTTCCCCATCAATCGTCGCCACCCATCTCCCCTTTCCTTGCCGGCCATCACCACCGCTAACCCTACTAGAGCCGCTCCTCTTCTCCTCCGCTAGATCTGGCGCTACGCCCCTCCTCCATCCGCGCCCATCTCCCTCCGTTCTCCATCGGCGCCACACCCTCCGTTCTCTTCTCCTCCATTGGCGCCCATCTCCCTTTTCCATCGGCGCCCTCCTCCCTGTCTCGAGATGGCACCGCGGGCAAGCGTGGCCCACAAGCCGACGCCGCGCGGAGCTCTGCCAGCATGGAGGAGCCCTCATGGGAACGTCCTACGTGGGGTCCGATGGGGTGGATCGAGATCCAGCGCCCTCCCTTTTTCTCCGCCATCGGCAGCCACCTCCCCTTCTCCTATGTCGGCAACCTCCTCATCGGGCCCGAGATGCCGCCGCGGGGGCGGCCTGTAACAGAACCGCCCAATTATACGAGATTAAGTAAGAAAATCATCCAACGGACGGACAATTTACCAAACTTAAGCCCGTATAACCCGGTAGTCCGTGAAATCTCGACGGATTTCAAACCATTTCACATCACAGCCAAGATCGTAATAAGTTCAGCGATTACCTTCATAAGTTACACAGTAGTTTGCGGCACAAAATACATCGGAGTTTAAACATAGTTATTACAAACCAGTTTCGAATAAAGTAGCGGAAGCATTAGTTCAAAGCGTGCACACACACACACACATCTTTTCCAAAATACAGTGCCAGCTCGCGATCATCTCCCATAAAAGCATCAGACGAGGAGTAGTGAGTGACCATTGCCCATGGTCCTAGGCTTCGCCCATCGCAGGGTAGAGACAGTTGATACAATAACCATAGTACATCTGTCCATCTGCAACAAGTGGGAACAAAGCCCTGAGTACGAGAAGGTACTCAGCTAGACTTACCCGACAGAACCAAAACAAAAGACTCCAAGGACCATGATAGGCTTTTTGGTGGGGTAGCTGACTCATTTGCAAGAAAAGCATTTTTAGCTTATCAAAGCATTTACTAAGCATGTCATCTTTTAAATCTTTATTCACCTGTCAACTATGTTTGCACTTTATGCTAAAGTACCATGTAATTAAGCAAGCAAGGATTACCATTGATCATTAACAATAGTTACCATGTCATTTACTCATAACTATCCAAGTGTTTCATCAGTATTACTACGATGAAGTAACTCAAGTCAAGTGTTCACTATCCAGTGAACGATGGCGATTCGAATCGATTATTGACCAGCTGGTAATTTATTCCTCACACAAACCTCACTCACCCGCTAAAGTGAGGTATTGGTCACCGAGTCAACCATTCAGGTAAAGTCGCGAGCTTGCCAGGAACCACATGTACCCGGGGGCCGCCCGACTGCTCTTTGGCCTTATCATCGCGCCCCCGTTTCCTGCCACTACTGCTCCGGTACAGTGCGTTGCGGGCAATCCACTCGGCCCGAATAATCTCCCGGCTTCGCGGTCGAAAGGTACTTTATTCGGCCAGCTAAATGTGAGGCATGCGTTCAACATGACCCGAGGCCCGACATCGGACGGTCCTTAATCGACACAGACGGAAGACACTACAGTCCAGAACCCTGCAAGCTTCCGCCCGGTCTCACATTCAATTCCACACTTAGTTATTCTCACGTGACATTTCTTTCACATTCAACCAGGTAATCCCCTATAGCTCGCGGATGACAGGCAATCACCCGACTTCTACCGGTCTAAGCAAGCTAAGCCAATATTGACCGTGGACACCAGGGTGACAAGGATTGGGTAAAACAAAGTGGAACAAGGTATAATGCAACAACGTTTGCAAACAACTCCTAAACTTAATGCATCAGATTAAGTGAAATTAATAAATAATTCTTTGCAAACCGAGGGAGAAATGCTCCGGGGCTTGCCTCGCTCGAAGGTACTGGGACGATGGTCGGGGCACTCCGGAAGCTCTTCACCGGACTCCTCTTCGGCTTCTGCTGGCTCCGGCTCCTCGGGCTGCTCCTCTGCGTCCTCGGGAACTACTGTCGGAACCACCTCCTGCGATCCTGTATGATGCAGAAGTATGAGTGCAACATGCATAGGTGCAATACAGAAGTGACATGAGATGATGAAGATGCGGAATGCGTGCGATGAAGTGAATATGTTACGTTATTGGATTATGTGGAACTTATGACTCTTCTACAAGGTAGTCTACATCATCCAAGAACATGTACTCGAAAACTACCACTACTATTCTCTACCATGCAAGAGTACTTGACTAACAAGGTGCTTCAAAGATACACCAAAGTATTACATTACTAATCATCTTTGTATTAAAGAATAAAAGGAAAACCCTAATTAGCCCTACATTTGAACAACAACACATATTTTAGTAGCTCAGAAAAATCTTAGAAAATTACAGTGGATTACTACTATCAAAACTAGCATGACACAAAGTTTTTACTGCATTTGGATATTTAGAACTTACTATGCAAAAATAACAAACTAAGGCCTAAAATAGCTATTTAAAATACTTTACATTTTGAAAAGTATCAAACAACAGATTTAAGAATTTTTCTACTATCTACTACCTAAACAAACACTATAGAAAAATTATCACTTGCATGTTTTATTCAAATTTATTTAAATAACAAAAATAACAAATATTGGTAATAAAAAGCATTTGAACTGCAACTATGCATTTTTCTACAGAACAACCAAGCTATAAAATTTCCCTAGAAAGTACATGTCACAAAAAGATTAATAAATTTGGAATCACATTTTTCTGATTTTTCTACATTTTCTTATCAATTTTTCAAGAAAACACCAATTTCAAAGATTAATTAAAACACTACAGAAAAGTAATGAAATATTGACATGCAACATTTTTATAATGTAGATCTGATTCAAATGAGTATATAAAAATTTATTTCACAATTTTTGGAGCTAAAATGACCAAGAAATCATTTTCCCAATTGTTTTTCATCAAAAATGATAAAAAGAGAAATGAAATGGGTTTATTAAACGTCGCTGGGCCGGCCCGAGGAAAAAGATCGGCCCACGGCGGCCGCGGCCCGTCTCGCTCGCGCGGGGGAAGAAACCGAGCCGGCCTGCTCGGGCTCGGCCCGCTGGCACGGCTCAGCCCACCGAGCGAGAAAGGGGGGGAGAGAGAGCCGAGCGAGTCGCCGGCGCTCCCGACGACGACGTCGCGGCGGCGGTCACGGCCAATCGGCCGGTTCCGGCCAGCCAACGACCCACCAAGGCGCGCAATCGAATCGCCAAGAAGTGGCCAACACGAGACGTCAGGGCGGGATAGCACAGAGGTGGCGGTTGAGACGGTGAAGAGGTGCGGCTCGTCGGCACCGTGGCGGTGGCGCGGCGAGGCGAGGAAGAAAGGAGCCCTACCGCAGGCGGCGAGGGGGCGGAGAAGCTTGTTCGGAGGAGGGAAGAACGGGGCGGAGCTCGGTGCGAGATGAATTTGGTGATGGTGGCCTGACGATGCCGGAACGGGGAGGCGAAAACCAGAGCTTGCGGCGGCGAGCCGTCCGCCCGCGCGGTGGAGAGAGGAGGGGTGGCTGGCGGGTGAGGGAGGGGAAATGAGGGAGTGAGGAGGCTCGGGCGGTCGTTTTGAGTGCGCTCGCGCTGGCGGGAGAGCAGGGCGAGGACGACGCGCGGCGAGCGGCGGCAGCGCATGGCCGACACGCGGCGAGCGCGTTCTGCCGCGGCGGCCAGCGTTGCGCGGGCGCGCGCGGGAGGAGGAAGGAGGCCGGGATCGCGGGCCGGGCCGGCTGCGTCGCGCGGGCGCGCGCGAGGCTGGCTGGGCCGGGCGGCTTCGCGAGCGGGCCGGGAAGCGAGGACGCGGCCTGCTAAGACAAAATTCCATTTTTCGATTTTTCCAAATTCAATTTCAAATGTATTTCAAAATTCAAGCCACATTTTGAACAAGAAGAAGACATTTTATAAACTTGGCCCAAAATAAAAGTTGCTCAAAATTAAATTCTCTACAACTTTGATTAAGGGGCCATTCCAAAATTCCTAATAGTTTTTAAATAGCAAAATAAAAGCTAAATTAGGGAATACTTTTGAATATTTTTCATAATTGCTTTTGAACAAGTTTTTGACCAAATTTGAGCTCCAAAATTTGAACTAGGGTTCCAAGTGATATAAGAATTATGGTTGCAAGGATTTTGATATAATGTGATTATCATATTATTTTAATTCGTGAAATGTAGCATGTTTAAGCTTTCATTTTACTCGAATTATACCATTATCATTCAGGATTATAATGATATGAATGAAATGCAATATGATTGCCATGCAAAGATGCATTGCATAACACCGGGGTGTTACAGCCCTCCCCCCTTATAAAAATCTCGTCCCGAGATTTGGGTTACGAACCATTTGTTATAAAAACCTTCATAAGCATTCTTTAAGTATTCACCCGTTTCCCAAGATGCATCCCCTTCATCGTGATGACTCCACTGTATCTTATATGTTTTCACCACACTGTTTCGAGTAGCCCTTTCCTTGGTATCCAAAACTCGAACTGGCTGCTCACGATACATCAGATCTGACTTCAGTTTTATGCCTCGAGGTTCAATCTGTTCCTCTGGAACGCGCAAACATTTCTTGAGATGTGATACATGAAAAACTGGGAATATAGTACCCATTGACTCTGGTAACTCCAATCTGTAAGCCACAGGACCTTTCCGTTCTAGGATTTTATAAGGTCCCACAAATCTGGCGGCCAGCTTTCTGCGCACACCAAACCTTTTCTTTTTCATTGGCGTAACTTTTAGATAGACATAGTCGCCAACTTCGAACACAAGCGGTCTCCTTCTCTTATCTGCATAACTTTTCTGACGTGACTGGGCTGCTCTCATATTCTGCTGGATGATATGAACTTTCTTTTCGGCTTCTTCTACGAAGTCAATACCATAATACCTTCTTTCTCCGGGCTCGATCCAGTTTAACGGTGTTCTACACTTTCGACCATACAAAGCCTCAAAAGGTGCCATCTTGATACTCTCTTGATAGCTGTTATTGTAGGAGAACTCTGCTAATGGTAACCATGACTCCCATGAACCTCTGGAAGACAACACACAAGCTCTTAACATATCTTCTAGAACAGCGTTAACTCTCTCAGTCTGACCATCTGTTTGAGGATGATAGGCAGTGCTACGAATCAAACTAGTCCCCAAACCTTTGTGCAAATGCTCCCAAAAGTGAGCAGTGAACTGTGACCCTCTGTCAGACACTATAGTCTTTGGTATGCCATGCAACCTCACAATCTCTGCAATATACTTCTCAGCATATTGAGGTGGTCTATATTCCGTTTTGACAGGCAAAAAGTGAGCTGTCTTAGTAAGACGATCCACAATTACCCAAATGGAATCGTGACCTTTTTGAGTAGTGGGTAAACCTGTGATAAAATCCATACTAATGTCATCCCACTTCCAACTTGGTACTGACAAAGGTTGTAACATTCCGGCAGGCTTCATGTGAATTGCTTTTACTCTACAACACATGTCACATCTGGCTACATACGCTGCAATTTCCTTCTTCATCTTGGTCCACCAATAACGAGGTCTTAGTTCTTGATACATTTTACTACTGCCAGGATGAATAGACAACTTAGAGAGATGAGCTTCATCCATAATTTTATTCTTAAGCTCCCTATCCTTTGGAACAACCAGACGGTTGTCGAACCACAACACATCCTGCTCATCTACCCGGAAGTGTTTCGAGGGTTCTTCTTGAATCTTCTTTTTGATGTGGAATATCCCCTTGTCTGCTTTCTGACCTTCTATAATCTTACTCTCCAAGGAACAACTGATCTGAATACTTTGTAGCACGGCAGGGTGCATTAGATCGAAACCATCTTCAAGCAAGGGTTGCATATTCAGACAATGTGACTTTCTGCTTAACGCATCAGCTACCACATTGGCTTTCCCGGGGTGATACTGTACATTCAAGTTGTAGTCTTTGATCAACTCTAACCATCTCCGCTGTCTCATGTTCAATTCTGGTTGGGTGAAAATGTACTTGAGACTCTTATGATCGGTGAAAATGTTGCACACGTTACCCAGTAGATAGTGTCTCCAAATCTTTAAGGCATGCACTACAGCGGCAAGCTCAAGATCATGTGTCGGATAATTGATTTCATGTTTTCTCAACTGTCGGGAGGCATAAGCAATGACTCTTCCTTCTTGCATTAGCACACACCCTAGTCCTGTTTTTGATGCGTCACAGAACACATCAAAAGGTTTCTCGATGTCGGGTTGTGCAAGAACTGGAGCAGTGGTCAACAGTTTCCGCAAGGTATGGAAAGCTGTATCACACTCCTCTGTCCACGCGAACTTGTGATCTTTCTGTAACAGACTTGTCATAGGCTTGGCAATCTTCGAGAAGTCTGGGATAAAGCGGCGATAGTAACCAGCTAAGCCTAGGAAACTCCTGACTTCTGACACTGTGGCTGGAGTCTTCCAATCCATAACCTCTTGCACTTTACTCGGATCTACAGAAACTCCATTCTCAGATAGAATATGGCCGAGGAAAGGAACTTTCTTCAACCAAAATTCACATTTGCTGAACTTAGCATATAACTTATGATTCCTCAACCTGGTCAAGACAATTCTCAGGTGTTCTTCATGCTCTTTCTCGTTTTCAGAGTATACTAGAATGTCATCAATGAAGACAACTACAAACTTATCCAACTCTGGCATGAAAACCGTATTCATCAGATACATAAAATATGCAGGAGCATTTGTCAGTCCAAATGACATAACAAGATACTCGTACAACCCGTATCTGGTAGAAAAGGCGGTTTTCGGAACATCTTGAGGTCTAATCTTTATCTGATGATACCCTGACCTTAAGTCTATCTTGGAGAACACTCTGGCTTTAGCTAACTGATCAAACAGAACATCAATATGAGGCAAGGGATATTTATTCTTGATGGTTACAGCGTTAAGAGGTCGGTAATCCACACACATCCTGAGAGTACCCTCTTTCTTCTTCTTTACAAACAAGGCAGGACATCCCCATTCAGACTTACTTGGGCGAATAAACCCCTTCTTTAACAACTCTTCCAACTGTTTCTTCAACTCAGCTAACTCATCCGGAGGCATCCGATAAGGTCTCCTAGAAATTGGAGCCGTCCCGGGGATCAACTCGATTCCGAATTCAACATCTCTATCTGGAGGAAGGCCAGGCAATTCGTCTGGGAACACATCCGGAAACTCACATACTACTGGGATCTGATGGATAGGAGTAACTTCCATGGCACAGTTCACACTCACAAGATCTGTTCTTTTAGGCAATGGCACCTGAAAAGTACCCTCTGCCTGGGGATCTTTAAGGGTAAGCATCCGACTGCTTGTATCTATGACTGCTTCCCAGTCTTTCATCCAGTTCATTCCTATTATTACATCCAAAACTAGCCCAGGCATAACTACCAGGTTCACTCTGAACTTCCGACTACCTAACTCAAGGGTTGCCCCTCTAACCATTTTATTGGTTAACACATCAGCTCCTGCTGAACTTATGCGATAACCATAACTCAATTCTGTGCATAGTTGTTCATGCTTCCGTGCAAATGCTTGACTCATAAAAGAATGCGAAGATCCAGAATCAAAAAGAACAACTGCAGGGTGATGGTTCACAAGAAACTTACCGGCAGTTACAGGCTCTCCCTCAGGAACTTCATCAATGGCGGTGTGGTGCACACGGGCATTATAAGTCTGTTGCTTCTTTTTAGGCGGATAAGGGCAGAACTTGGAAAAGTGGCCTGGCTGACCACAGTTGTAGCAGGGCCCTTTCACTGTACCAGCAGACCCTATTGCTCCCTTGGAGTTGCTCTGTTCTGCAGCTGCGTTGGACTTTGTTGGCGGCACTGCCATCTTGTACGGTTTCTGTGGCCCTTTGTAGTTCTGAGTTTTATGCTGCGGCGGCCTGAACCTCGCACCAGGTGCGGACGGACGATAAGATGGACGGTTAGCAGGGACAACTCTGGACTGGGATGATCCTGACTCGAACACTCTCTTGCGGTTCTTGGATGCGGTGTAAGCATTATTGTTCTTCTCTTGCTTCAAACAGTCACTGATAAAGTCGTTGAATCTGTTGCGGGTATTGGTACCCACATGCTTCATCATCTTCGGACTCAACCCTCTCTTGAAACTAGCAATCTTCTTTGCATCTGTGTCAACCATGTCTGGAGCATAGCGGCACAAATTATTAAAGGCATGCAGATACTGTGTCACTGTCTTGGTACCCTGATTCAAGGCTAAGAACTCTCCAAGCTTCATCTCAACTAACCCTGGGGGAATATAAACTCCCTTAAAAGCTTCAGTAAAATCCCTCCAAGAGATCTGGGTATTAGGAGGAAAAGTACTGCGGTGGTGCTTCCACCACATTCCGGCTGGTCCCTGTAACTGATGTGCAGCATACTCTACTTTCAGAACTTCTGTCATCCTTAACACACGGAACTTATCTTCCATAGTGTTAATCCATTCCTCGGCATCAAGTGGCTCTGCTGCTTCTTTGAAAATAGGTGGCCTAGTATCCATGAAATCCTTGAAACTGCTGTACTGGTTCACTCCATGGCCACCACCTTGATTATTTCCTCTTTGAACATTTTCCGCGATGGTACGCAGAAAGTCTTCCATATTCCTCTGTGACTGTTCAGTATTGCGCTGACTTCCAAGGAACTGTGTGAAGAACATTTCTGCGGTAAGCGGCGGAGGAGGGGGCAAATGTGGTTCTGGACGTGGTTCTTGGTGGTTGACATTGTTGGCACCACTTCCACCAGCTCCTGCACCATTGCCACCAGTCTCAGCGGCTTCATACGTAGCACGACGAGTGTTGGCCATCTGCATATTTCAGTAACAAGCACCATTGAGTGAGGTTGTAAAATGATGTCCGAATGAACAATTATGCCATACTGAATTCATTGGAGAGAACAAGTCATACAAGAGAACAGAGGCGCAATAATTTCATTCCAATTAAACAACAGCACCAATCAGTTACTTCAATGCAACATCACGTTCCATACAACCACGTTGCCAGCATACATACACTGGACTTTTATGCGTTCGGGTATCGCATACACAACCAAACTCCAAAAGATCGTCAGTCTCAGGGTCGAACAGGATACATCATGACACATGAAAACCAAAAGAAGGCCATCGCGTCAAGCCTAGCTACTAACGCAGGACACTATCCTACTCCTCGGGGCCATCGTCGATGTCGGAGGCGTCGCCATCGCTACCCTCAGCTGCGGCGTCGTCGTCGAGGTCCATCTGAGCGGCGTTCGGAGGAGCATACGGGCCCATCCCGTTGTAGAGGGCATGGAACTCTTCATGCAAGTTGGCATTGTACTCTTCTAGCTCCTCGACCCTCTGCCTCAGAAGGTCTCTCTCGTTCCAGGCTTCATTCCTTTCCTGTACTAGCTGCTCCAACAGGCGATCTGCATTCCTGTTGGCCTGAGTCAGCCTCTGAACCTGCTGCATGGAACTCTCGCCTCTCTCGAGAGCTCGGTCCCGCTGCAAGCTCATATCAGCCAACTGCTCCTGCAAGCTAGCTATGGCACGCGCTTGCTTTCTCTTCTGCTTCCTTGCTTCAATCCGATCATCACCACGTAGGCCAGTCAAGGTCCAGTAGGTATTCTCCAGACCTTGGTACGCTCTGATGGCTGCATACATGGCACTCATGGTGTGGTTGTCACTAGCCCGTCCTTCACTGGGGCCTCTAACCAGGGCACTTCCTTGCGGCTGTACCCAAATGGCGTCGCGAGGATCATCTCTCGGGAAGGTACCGGCCAAAGCTGCTGCTAACTCACTGGGAAATCTGCTCATGATGTCTCGGATGACGCGAAAAGCGGCACCCTCTGCACCCTCGACTGGAGTGCGTCCTTCGAACTCCAGATGCCAACCATCCCATTCTGGCGCATCACCAAGAGCAGGGACGGTGATCTCTACCACAGCAAGTCCATCTTCAGCTAGCTGACTCTCGCTCCAAGAGTAAACTGGCTCTTGTCCCTCCGGGTATCCCACATCATGGAGCACTCTCCAAAGCAAGGTGGGCATGCCAAACTCGCTTAGAAAAGTGTCCGTGTTGCGGTGCTCCCGCGGGGCTAGCTGACGACGGGGTGCTCTTCCTCCAGTGGACTTGCGGGCAGTCTGCTTCGTGCGGGCCATCTGTAGCATAAGTTTTAAATTACCCGGTGAGAACATATTTTAGTTGAGGTCACTTTTATCGAAATGGGATAATCCTTTTATAAGGGGAGGAATGCATGCCATGAATGGAATGCACAAACAATATGATGCATGCACGAGTCTTACGTTCTCACAAACTTATGAAAAAGCATCTAACGGTGATTTCGGTGGCATACAACGATCTCTCATATACGTAACTAATTCGGTCTACACGATACGCTGTTATGTACCTGCAGAAAACTCATTTCAGCCCATTCCCCATGAATGCATGAAAGCAGTAAATCTACCTACACGCTTTACACGAATCCCCAGATGCGTGTATAACGGTAGTAACTACCCAAACACATCGTCCTATTGACGGCATCGCCTCAACGGACGGAACACCCACACATGCGACACTTTTATAAAAACATGTGTAAAACATGTAATTATCCAAGTATCATATAAGCACTTTCCCTAGATCGGCGGTGTATCCGATCATGCTCTCACAACTCACACTTACCGAAGCGTAGAGGTAACTGATCCATACATTACCACTCAATCAAGTGGCACTCATACAATAGCACGCCGTATGAGCAACGAAAAAGAAATATGGTGCAGAACCCCAAGTTAGTACTTAAATAGCCACCTAGAGTCCTTAACTGGGCATACAGGATATGACCACTGGCACACTTTTTAGTTTCAAAATCACACTTTTTAAGCAAGGTTTTGGTTTAAATACACTTATGAACAGTAATTACGCTAAACCATGCTCCGATGCCAGCTGTAACAGAACCGCCCAATTATACGAGATTAAGTAAGAAAATCATCCAACGGACGGACAATTTACCAAACTTAAGCCCGTATAACCCGGTAGTCCGTGAAATCTCGACGGATTTCAAACCATTTCACATCACAGCCAAGATCGTAATAAGTTCAGCGATTACCTTCATAAGTTACACAGTAGTTTGCGGCACAAAATACATCGGAGTTTAAACATAGTTATTACAAACCAGTTTCGAATAAAGTAGCGGAAGCATTAGTTCAAAGCGTGCACACACACACACATCTTTTCCAAAATACAGTGCCAGCTCGCGATCATCTCCCATAAAAGCATCAGACGAGGAGTAGTGAGTGACCATTGCCCATGGTCCTAGGCTTCGCCCATCGCAGGGTAGAGACAGTTGATACAATAACCATAGTACATCTGTCCATCTGCAACAAGTGGGAACAAAGCCCTGAGTACGAGAAGGTACTCAGCTAGACTTACCCGACAGAACCAAAACAAAAGACTCCAAGGACCATGATAGGCTTTTTGGTGGGGTAGCTGACTCATTTGCAAGAAAAGCATTTTTAGCTTATCAAAGCATTTACTAAGCATGTCATCTTTTAAATCTTTATTCACCTGTCAACTATGTTTGCACTTTATGCTAAAGTACCATGTAATTAAGCAAGCAAGGATTACCATTGATCATTAACAATAGTTACCATGTCATTTACTCATAACTATCCAAGTGTTTCATCAGTATTACTACGATGAAGTAACTCAAGTCAAGTGTTCACTATCCAGTGAACGATGGCGATTCGAATCGATTATTGACCAGCTGGTAATTTATTCCTCACACAAACCTCACTCACCCGCTAAAGTGAGGTATTGGTCACCGAGTCAACCATTCAGGTAAAGTCGCGAGCTTGCCAGGAACCACATGTACCCGGGGGCCGCCCGACTGCTCTTTGGCCTTATCATCGCGCCCCCGTTTCCTGCCACTACTGCTCCGGTACAGTGCGTTGCGGGCAATCCACTCGGCCCGAATAATCTCCCGGCTTCGCGGTCGAAAGGTACTTTATTCGGCCAGCTAAATGTGAGGCATGCGTTCAACATGACCCGAGGCCCGACATCGGACGGTCCTTAATCGACACAGACGGAAGACACTACAGTCCAGAACCCTGCAAGCTTCCGCCCGGTCTCACATTCAATTCCACACTTAGTTATTCTCACGTGACATTTCTTTCACATTCAACCAGGTAATCCCCTATAGCTCGCGGATGACAGGCAATCACCCGACTTCTACCGGTCTAAGCAAGCTAAGCCAATATTGACCGTGGACACCAGGGTGACAAGGATTGGGTAAAACAAAGTGGAACAAGGTATAATGCAACAACGTTTGCAAACAACTCCTAAACTTAATGCATCAGATTAAGTGAAATTAATAAATAATTCTTTGCAAACCGAGGGAGAAATGCTCCGGGGCTTGCCTCGCTCGAAGGTACTGGGACGATGGTCGGGGCACTCCGGAAGCTCTTCACCGGACTCCTCTTCGGCTTCTGCTGGCTCCGGCTCCTCGGGCTGCTCCTCTGCGTCCTCGGGAACTACTGTCGGAACCACCTCCTGCGATCCTGTATGATGCAGAAGTATGAGTGCAACATGCATAGGTGCAATACAGAAGTGACATGAGATGATGAAGATGCGGAATGCGTGCGATGAAGTGAATATGTTACGTTATTGGATTATGTGGAACTTATGACTCTTCTACAAGGTAGTCTACATCATCCAAGAACATGTACTCGAAAACTACCACTACTATTCTCTACCATGCAAGAGTACTTGACTAACAAGGTGCTTCAAAGATACACCAAAGTATTACATTACTAATCATCTTTGTATTAAAGAATAAAAGGAAAACCCTAATTAGCCCTACATTTGAACAACAACACATATTTTAGTAGCTCAGAAAAATCTTAGAAAATTACAGTGGATTACTACTATCAAAACTAGCATGACACAAAGTTTTTACTGCATTTGGATATTTAGAACTTACTATGCAAAAATAACAAACTAAGGCCTAAAATAGCTATTTAAAATACTTTACATTTGAAAAGTATCAAACAACAGATTTAAGAATTTTTCTACTATCTACTACCTAAACAAACACTATAGAAAAATTATCACTTGCATGTTTTATTCAAATTTATTTAAATAACAAAAATAACAAATATTGGTAATAAAAAGCATTTGAACTGCAACTATGCATTTTTCTACAGAACAACCAAGCTATAAAATTTCCCTAGAAAGTACATGTCACAAAAAGATTAATAAATTTGGAATCACATTTTTCTGATTTTCTACATTTTCTTATCAATTTTTCAAGAAAACACCAATTTCAAAGATTAATTAAAACACTACAGAAAAGTAATGAAATATTGACATGCAACATTTTTATAATGTAGATCTGATTCAAATGAGTATATAAAAATTTATTTCACAATTTTTGGAGCTAAAATGACCAAGAAATCATTTTCCCAATTGTTTTTCATCAAAAATGATAAAAAGAGAAATGAAATGGGTTTATTAAACGTCGCTGGGCCGGCCCGAGGAAAAAGATCGGCCCACGGCGGCCGCGGCCCGTCTCGCTCGCGCGGGGGAAGAAACCGAGCCGGCCTGCTCGGCTCGGCCCGCTGGCACGGCTCAGCCCACCGAGCGAGAAAGGGGGGGGGAGAGAGCCGAGCGAGTCGCCGGCGCTCCCGACGACGACGTCGCGGCGGCGGTCACGGCCAATCGGCCGGTTCCGGCCAGCCAACGACCCACCAAGGCGCGCAATCGAATCGCCAAGAAGTGGCCAACACGAGACGTCAGGGCGGGATAGCACAGAGGTGGCGGTTGAGACGGTGAAGAGGTGCGGCTCGTCGGCACCGTGGCGGTGGCGCGGCGAGGCGAGGAAGAAAGGAGCCCTACCGCAGGCGGCGAGGGGGCGGAGAAGCTTGTTCGGAGGAGGGAAGAACGGGGCGGAGCTCGGTGCGAGATGAATTTGGTGATGGTGGCCTGACGATGCCGGAACGGGGAGGCGAAAACCAGAGCTTGCGGCGGCGAGCCGTCCGCCCGCGCGGTGGAGAGAGGAGGGGTGGCTGGCGGGTGAGGGAGGGGAAATGAGGGAGTGAGGAGGCTCGGGCGGTCGTTTTGAGTGCGCTCGCGCTGGCGGGAGAGCAGGGCGAGGACGACGCGCGGCGAGCGGCGGCAGCGCATGGCCGACACGCGGCGAGCGCGTTCTGCCGCGGCGGCCAGCGTTGCGCGGGCGCGCGCGGGAGGAGGAAGGAGGCCGGGATCGCGGGCCGGGCCGGCTGCGTCGCGCGGGCGCGCGCGAGGCTGGCTGGGCCGGGCGGCTTCGCGAGCGGGCCGGGAAGCGAGGACGCGGCCTGCTAAGACAAAATTCCATTTTTCGATTTTTCCAAATTCAATTTCAAATGTATTTCAAATTCAAGCACATTTTGAACAAGAAGAAGACATTTTATAAACTTGGCCCAAAATAAAAGTTGCTCAAATTAAATTCTCTACAACTTTGATTAAGGGGCCATTCAAAATCCTAATAGTTTTTAAATAGCAAAATAAAAGCTAAATTAGGGAATACTTTTGAATATTTTTCATAATTGCTTTTGAACAAGTTTTTGACCAAATTTGAGCTCCAAAATTTGAACTAGGGTTCCAAGTGATATAAGAATTATGGTTGCAAGGATTTTGATATAATGTGATTATCATATTATTTTAATTCGTGAAATGTAGCATGTTTAAGCTTTCATTTTACTCGAATTATACCATTATCATTCAGGATTATAATGATATGAATGAATGCAATATGATTGCCATGCAAAGATGTATTGCATAACACCGGGGTGTTACAGAGCATGGCATATGCGCTGGCACTGGACACACGGACGTGGCCAAGAGAGGACGTTCCTGGCTTGGGATTGACCGACGAGGACGTCGGTCTCTTAAGGGGGTGAGGATGTAACATCCCGGCCCAAGGCTTAACAGGATTAATAGGATACTCGTATCAACAAGTTGCAACTTCTTTTCCGAAAGTCCATCTCGAAAGAACTCCAAAGTTAAGCGTGCTTGGCCTGGAGCGATGGGTGACCGACCGGGAAGTTCTTCCCGGGTGCGCACGAGTGAGGACAAAGTGCGCAGAAAAGACTTGTGTTGGTCTGTGAGGTCAGTCTATGTCCTAGAAAGTGGCCAGATGTAAGCGGGCCCGGCCTCGAGGAGGTGGGACGTTACACCTGACCATGGAATGGATCGGCGACGAGATCCGCTTCCTCCGATTGAACAACACAATGGTGTGTGCTCAGCAATGCGGCAATGACCACTGTAGCAAATAAATTTATGGGGTTGTAAGCATATGCGAGTTCAATTCTAGAAAAATAAGCCAATCCAGATGGAGAACGAGCTGGGCAAGTACGACGTAGGTGCTCTCTTTTAGTTTTGATTTGGAGTTCATTTTTTTATTTTGTTAGTAGCTTTGACTATTTTTTGCCTTCTTATTTTAGTTGATTCTAACTTTCACATCTGTGACACGCTTAAGGAGTCCGGCCGTGCCAAAGGACACCGGAGTATTTTGAAATAAAAAACGGGTTCAAAGAAAATATGAATCTTATCTTAATTTTTAATATTATATATCTTACCACGGAGAGCTTTTTAATTTTGTTTTTCCATTTTTTTATTTTACTCGTGCTTTTTTTGTTTCGGACCTATCACCCGTTTCCTTTTTTTTGTTTCATTTTTCCTCTTCGGTGCTCGTCTTTTTTCTTTTTTCTTTTTGTTTTGTGTTTCAGACACGTACTCGACTCATGTTCCTAAAATAGACGTATTTGAGATTAAATTTTGGTTTAGGAGGAGTCTTACTTCTTACATGTAATCTTGGTTTAGGAGGAGTCTTACATCTTACATATAGATGAAAGAAAAATCTTAGCAGAAATTTTGCCTATAACCCATTGATCTCGTCATCTCACACCGAAATGGTTATGTGGTCACAACATGAATATATGATTGATGGAAACTTCTTGGTACATTTTTTTCTTGCCACAAGCCAAAAACATCCCATGGCATTTTATTAGCTAATGCCATAGGTTATACACGGGTCCCAACAGCATTCATCCTTTCCAGATGACATATGTTTATGCTAAACATACTGTAAATAACGCAGAAGTTTATCTAATCTTATTGTATTCTCTTTTTTTTTCATTCTAACACTGACACGGCGAGCACCGTGGCAGAGCTAGTAAGGCACGGTGATCATGGGCCTCCTCTTCAGTCCCATGATGCACGGGATGACATAAGTCTAGATGCACGGGATGGGCCGAGGACTGAAGAGGAGGCCCAACAAATGTTGGGTTCCCAATGGCAGAATGGCTTAACAGTGTGATGTATACATGGACAGGGCAAGGCCGCCAATGTAGCTGAGGCGCCTTAGCTGTTTAGGAGGTGTGGTAGCCGTTAAATAGCAGAGCGAGTTTAGAGAGAAGGGATCGAAAAGATGAACAAGTATACAATAATTCCAAAAATCCTTCCACCGCTCTCCAAATAATCCCGTCCCGCTGTGTTTTTTTTTTGAAAGGTACCGCTGGTATTAACATGTGGCAAGCAACAAACTGAGCAAACTCAGCAAGGCTAAGAGCTTGTTGAACAGATATTTCGGCTCAATCTTAGTCGGCAAATTTCATCAAAAAATCTTTGTCGGCAACTCCGTATTCTTTTGTGTTCTGAAAAAGAAAAACTGCAACCTGCGAAGCACACTGCTGTAGACATGGTCTTGGACATGCACAACAGAAGGTACAGAGGCACGCCTGCAAAACTACTGGGCTGTAGATATTGTTAGATGAGCCCATTTGTTAGACACGTGTCTGATCCTGGACCGCAGCCCATTAGGAAGTTCAGTTCCTCGTCGTGGGCTTTTGAGGCCTTGTATCTATCTTTTTTTTTTGTGTGTGTGTGTCCATTTCTACTATTTCGTATTTTATCAAACTTTTATTGTGGCGACAATGAAACCTAAACTCCCCAGGATATTGTCATTTTTTACTACAAAAATAAAGTTTTCACAACAATGGGGTATATTCCCTCGGATATCCTATTCGGACAAATGAGCTAAATGCCTGGAACTATTGTGATTCACAAAAAAAAAGGCAACAAAGACTTTTTAAAATAAAAACTATATATGTTCCTGAAATTGCTAAGTATGTGATGTATACACAACCTTGTCTTTTAAGGAGGTGCCAAGTTTTCAGTCTTTCATAAAAGAACTCAACCACCAGTCCAGCCATATATACAATGTTCTTTCATTGGAATGCCAGGCAATTCCGAGCAATCGATGCCGTGGCGACAAGCGGATGAGCTTCCAGACCATATGAAACCAAATCAATCCCTTTCCAACAGGTCATCGGCTGCAGCTGCAACTCTTCGTGCGGCGCAATTTTATTTTAGGTGAACGATCGATCGCCTACACATCACTTCAGATAACTACTGCTGCGCGTCGGATTACTCAAATGTCTGACTAGATCTCAACTTGGCCAACCAATGATCTGATCAGATGACTAGACGGAGATTCTATAAACTTTTGCTAGTGCTGTCTTGTTTGTTTCGCTAGCTGGGACTACGCTACTAAGTGCAAATCTTGCTAAACAAAAAAATATATGTTGGGTCATCTCGACGCACCATAGTTGGTAACTAGGATCAGCCGATCACCTTATTTAGCAAAGGTTTCCTCTTGACCAACCATGATGTGTTATTTTTAATGGCGAATATGATCGATCTATAGTGGCAGCCCCATTTGGAGAGATGGGGGGGGGCCCTCCACCTAACGGAAGCTAAAGCTCGCACATCGATCAGCTAATGGCTAATGGCTCTGATGGGTGATTGCTCATCCACACCATTACCAACGAGGGAGCAGTATCCGCAACTCGCAAAAATGGAAGGCGCATAGCACCTGCACCGGTGCAATATTTTTCTCGGGGCGCCAGCGGCAATAATTGGGCATATCTTGAAGCTTACATCACCGATATCTTTTGCTTACGACGAGGCCAGGGACGCAGTAGTGCAGACGAGCCCGAGGGAGCCCCACCCACCACGGACCTCCTCCAGTCCTCCTCCCTCCTCCCCCTAGCAGCGCCAGCCAGCCATCGCTAGCTTCGCCCAGCCACCAAAGACCCCGGCGCCCGGCATCCCCTCGCTCGTGATTCACCCCCAGCCCCAGGCACCAGGCACCAGCAGCTCTTCCTCTCGATCGGCAGACAGACGAGGGAACGGAAGTGGCCGCGATCCGGCTGCCGGCTCGTGCCCGGCGTCCTGCTTTCAGCTTTGGCGCGCGGCGTGGATGAGGACGATGTGTGACCTTGACATGGCGATGCGGGTGGAGAACAACGGGCGCCCCCATCAAGGTACGCCCGTGTCCGTGCCCTCTCTCCCCCTTCCTCGTCTCGCTTCGGCGACCGTCCCCTTTTGCCCTGCCCGCTTCCGGTTTTTGCCTTTTCCTCTGCGGGCAGCGGCTCTGTCTGCTGTGCGTGCGCGTGCATCTGCCCGGCCGGCCGTGTCGTCCCGTCAGATCGCACAGTTCGCGTGCATGATTGTGCGCCGCTAAGCGGGGTCGGGACGGGCCTCTTTTGACCGCGGCCTTCCGGGCTGCCGGCATGCGGCATGGAGGAATCGCGCGCGCTCGTGGACGTCGGTCCCTTCCTGTTGTCTCGGCGACCTGTGATCCTGTTCGCATGGTCGCGCACGCCCATGCCATGCCGCCCGACCGGGCTTCACATTACACTGTTGCCTGCCCACAGACTACAGCGACCGCGCGCGCTCGGGCCTCGGGCCCTCGAGGAACAGTTCGTCGACCGGATCGTTCTATAGCTCCTGAGTCCTTGCTCAGTTTGTTCCTAGCTGCTTTGGGTCGCGTCGTCGTCACCCGTCATCAGTGAACTAAACCCTGCGGTTAGTGATGATAGGGGATAAACAACGCGTGGGTTGCGGCGAATGCAGTGGCCTATTCAGCCACCTGCCGAGCGTAGCTTGACCGATAGCTGCTAACAATGGCAGCAGCCTGTAAACAGGTGTGGAGCCAGTCAAGCAGAATGTGAGAATGGCACCAGCTACCTCGGAGGACCGAATGCCATTGTTAGCAGCACAGCTACGAGACATGGATGGATCGTCTTTTTTCACACTGCTGGGCTGCCTGGACGCCCATGCATGCCACAGCTGTTCACGATCGGCGCTCTCCATGCTGACTGGTCCGCCGGGTACACACATGAAGCATATCTGCATATCAGCATATGCATACCCATCTCGTCTTGAAAGCTTACCATTAATCTCTTGATTGATTCTACCGCCCGTCTCATCTTAGGCGTAGTATACACACTGCTCTATGTGGACGTTCACAGAGCAATAAGGCTCTATTTTTAATCCACTAGCAGTACTAACAATAGGTTAAAAGGTTACTGACTGTTAGCTAGCTTATCAGGGATTTTTTGATTAAAACCTGCTAATAGATGGTTCGATAGTTGGTTGAAGATGTACATGAACCATTCGCACCTCTTCACAAGTTCACATCCATTCTCTAGCGGTTACTAAACAGGCTTTTTATGTAAGCAAACAGCGTGACTCGTGAAAACGATTATTTCAAATCTTGGTTTATCAGCCAGTTTCTACAGCAGTCTTGATTCTCGAAACGACTACTGTATTCGCAAAAGCCAACACACACAACAGCAACATCCAAAACGCACAAGCCAAAACAGCAGTAACCAAACCTGAACGACACCTCCAAGAGCTGGCGACAATAGAAAAAAGAGACAGCCATTTGCCCACTTGCGTCGCACGGAATAGTAACGTGCCCATTACCGCTATCCAAGAGGCGTTGGTGGATACCTGGTGGATCTTTCGCCTCGGGCCGCCATGCGATGGGCCCATCATCCATGGCGGCAAGCGCAGCAGCAAGGCCGTGCGTGACATCGCGGGTGGGGGGAATGAATGGCTCGGCTCGAGTCCGTGCGTACAGTAGCAACCAAAACCACGCGTGGATGAGGGAGGCCGCGGCGGGCCCACGGCATTAGACTACCCGCAGTGGGTACTCTAAAACGATACTCTAAAGTTTTAGAGTATGAATATAGAGTAAAAACTGCTGTACTGGGTACTTTAAAATGATACTCTATCCTTTCTCTTACTCTATATTTAGAGTAGTACTGTGCTTACTCTATACTCTATAGTGGCGGACCCCACTAGCTAAACAAAGGAAAAAAATGCTATAACTCACAAACCAAAAATCCAAATTAAATTTCGATTTCACCATTAAATTCGTCTCAATAAATCCTTCAAAACTAGATCACACATGGATATATTTAGATAAAGAATATAGAGTAAAAACTGCTGCACTGGGTACTCTAAAATGATACTCTATCCTTTCTCTTACTCTATATTTAGAGTAGTACTGTGCTTACTCTATACTCTATAGTGGCGGACCCCACTAGCTAAACAAAGGAAAAAAATGCTATAACTCACAAACCAAAAATCCAAATTAAATTTTGATTTCACCATTAAATTCGTCTCAATAAATCCTTCAAAACTAGATCACACATGGATATATTTAGATAAAGTGACAAGTGGGTCCCACAATGGATAGAGTGGATAGAGGATGATATAGAGGATAGATGGGTGCAGAAGAATTGAGTATAGAGGAGAGAATCTTGCTGACTAGAATGTATAGAGGATGAATATAGAGGTGTGCGGATAGTCTTATGGGCCGGGGTGCTGTACAGCAGTTCGTACACTGTGCACACACAACACTAAGACTGTCCGCAGTGGCATACTCTAAATGATACTCTAAAGCTTTAGAGTATGAATATAGAGTAAAAACTGCTGCACTGGATACTCTAAAACGATACTCTATCCTTTCTCTCACTCTATATTTAGAGTAGTACAGTGTTTACTCTATAGTGCGCAGTGGCGGGCCCTACTAGCTAAACCAAGGAAAAAAATGCTATAACTCACAAACCAAAAATTCAAATTAAATTTCGATTGCACCATTAAATTCGTCTCAATAAATCCTTCAAAACTAGATCACTCATGGATATATTTAGATAAAGTGACAAGTGGGTCCTACAGTAGATAGAGTGGATAGAGGATAATATAGAGGATGGATGGATGCGGAAGAATTGAGTATAGAGGAGAGAATCTTGCTGACTAGGACGTATAGAGGATGAATATAGAGGACCATAAGTGCAGATAGCCTAAAGTCCACCAGAGCTGCGAGCGCCCGTAGTACGCCGTCGTGCAGGTGGGTCCCCCGCCCCTGTGGGACACGTTTCGAGCTCTGAGCGGCCTGACAAGCGATAGAGAGCGGGCACACGCGCCGTGCCGGCTGACACGTCGGCGACGACTGCCCTGGGGCCTGGGCCCTGGCCCCGCCCCCAGGTTCACGGGTCATTTGATGCGGTCCGGCCCGCCGTCCGCAGCACAAGGTACGGGGCCTATATGTCAGTCCCCGGGGGGGGGGGGGGGGGGGGTGGGCGGGCGGGGGGGGGGGCGCTGGCTGGCCATCGCCATCGACTCAAGCGAACTGTCATGTCGCGCGCCACGGAACGGTATCTTCTTGTCTCATCTCTAGAGCAGCAACAGTTCAGTTTTTGCAAACGGCTTGTTTATTTTTTGTATTTAAAATAAAATACGGAGGAAGCAAAAAGGCATGTAGCATTTGATGTAGATCCTGCTTGCGGTTGATTACGCTTTTTTTTTTTGAAAAAAAATTCAGTCCAACATACTACGCTGTTTTACCTTGAATGAGATATACTAGTATGTACTAGCAGCCCAAGATTAAAAAAAATAAACTCTTTCCTTTCTTCGGTCTACTTCTATCAGACTCGATGTTTTTCTGTAGAGGAAAGAAGAAAAAACTAAACTTTACGCACTTCAAGTTGGGATTTTGCGATTGACAATTTAACACAGCTAACTTCGCTACGATACTGATGACGGGGAATCCTGCACACCAGTTATAACTTCCCACTCAAGTGTACCAAACGCACATGCCCGTCTTGCATGAGGGTATGAATAATGAAGCTTCGACGTGTACCAGCGCGCAACGTGACTACTTAAGAGTGGTGTGACTGCTTCCGGCATTATTACGTCTTATAATAGTGTGTTTGGTTGACAGCGAGACAGTGACTAAGAATCTATAATTAGCTGCTTATATGATCTAGTTTGGCCTGCATCAGTTGAGCCACTTTTCATTGGATCAGGCTTGACATATGCAATGATTTACAGTTTGGCTGATTGTATCTTATTAGCTTGGCTGAGAAAAGATGTTGTTTGGTTGCATGCGAGATATGATTCATGAGATAAAAAATAATACAAGGTTAAAGGTTATGATTATAATTTTTATTTTGTGTAATTATACTCTTAAGTCCTTATTTTACCTTATTATGTCTTATCATTCTTTAAAATACATTAATTTCACTTGAAATACATTAATTTCGACCTGATATGGCTATGCCTACTAGCGGATCTATGCCTCGGGCTGCCTATGCTACAACCCCGATCCTAGACAAGCAAAAATCACAACCGAGCTACTTAGAAAGTGCAAATGAAAGTTATGAAATTGCAAAAGTTTATGAGATTCCTTTCTTTTCTCTCTCTCTGTGAATCGAACTCATGTATTTCCGTTTTCTCTATAAATGGAAACGAGGGATAGCCTTCGCGTGAAAAAAAAACATTGACCCAAGATAGTTTCTGAATCCGCCGCTAGCTATGTCAATGAATCAAGCACACCCTATGAGAAACAGCTATGGGAAGTGCACGGTAATATAAGCTACTATATTGGGGCCATTTCATTTCTTCTTCCTCAAAAACGTCATTTGTTCTAAACTAAATCAATGTTTAAAGTTGTCTTAAGTCAAATTATTTTAAGTTTTACTAAAATTATAGAAAAAACATTAATATTTATTTCATCAAATTACTATCAACAAATACATCATGAAATATATTTTCATAATATACTTATTTCGTGTCTCTTATACTTCCTGAAAAAACGATAAAAATTTTAAAATAGCTTGATTTAAAGATGGTTCTAAGAATTAATTTATTTTATGTTGGCTGGAGTATATAGAGTTTTCACTACATGCTATGCTAACTGCTAATAGGTTCTTAGCATCCGGTTATTGATGATCAAGCTCGTGGTGGTTCATATTTTTGTTTCGCTTTCATTAAGATCTAGAATGGTCCTTTGTTTGGTGCACACGGTACTACTTGTAACAGCCCCAGGGGCCAAGTGGGCCCAATTCAGGCATGGGCGAGCACTGTAGCAGTGGCAGTGAGCCGAGCACTGTAGTTGCGGGGTTACTGTACATCCGGACTCTAGGTACTGTAGGTGCGGGGCCACTATCGCGTGGGTACTGTTCACGTGAGTTATTGTAGCTTGCGAAACACTGTGCACCCGGTGTTTAGTACCATACCATGAATCAAGGATCGCTAGACCGACTTAAATACTAGGGCCAGGGACGCGTAGTAACCTTAAGTTAATCATTTTGAGCGAAGCGATGACGAATGCTCAAGCGGGTTGCTACGTAGGTGGGACCACTTCTCGATAGAGTGGGCCTGGGCCGTGCGCCGGGCCTGAATGTTACACTACTCGGGAATAGCTTGTTAGTTGTCCTTCGCTCCTTTGTCTAAGATTTGTTTGGCTATACTCTAATTTGTTCCAATCTATATGGGGTTAGAGGGATTGAAATAGAAAATCATTTATTTATTTTACCTTAATCCCTCTTAACTCATGTGCAGCAAAAAAATCATAAAGTGTGTTTGTATCCTATACAGATAGTTAATAGTTAGCTGCTAAAAAGTATTTGAGATCCCATATAAATCTCTATCTAATAATAAATTAGCTAGTGTCTTTGCCATTACCGAACTAAAAAGTTGTTAGATGTTCTTTTCTGACTATCAGAGCTAGCTAGATAGATCCAAACGGAGTCATAATCCTCCTCATTATAATGTCTTTTTTGCCCATTACACAATTGACAATTTCATATGATTTTTGAACCATAAGGGACACTTTCCACGTAAAATTCTCTAACTCCATTGAGTCACATTGGCATAGGAGTCTTGGGCTTTTGTCTGGGCTCTGCGTTGAAGCACGTTGAAAAATTTGTTGCTTTACATCTTGCTGGAAGGTTAAAATACATAATGTCGTTGGCGTCTTGATCCTTACTCGGGCTCCATTCGAGCATTGAGTCCGCTATTGGCGTCTGCTTAGTAAACATAATTTCACCTTATAAATATAAGGGACAATTCTATTTGATTTTCGAGTTGTCCAACCCATCGATCATTAAACACAATTTCAAACGATTTTAAGTAAACTTTAGGTTGGCTGTCATCATGCGGTAAGAGGTCAGCAAAGGCTATGTCCATGAAAATTAAGGATACTAGTCACTGCTAGTCCTTGGCGGAAAGGGTACCTCTCAAACCTCTAATAGTCGTCCAGACTAGGTAGTTAGTAATTAGCCTTTGCAAACCAAAATCTCCATTGGGAGTGCCGCTCGTGCTTGTAATCAACTGTTGTATGTTACATTCTTCTTATCTTATTATTTATTAAACCCAGGCAACTGGATCTTTTAAAAAAACACAATTTTAGTTGCACTGTTCTTTGAAGATATCTTTCTCCTACTATTGTTGCATATTCACTTCCTTTCTTTTTGCTCCCCCGCCGAAAAAAGGTGCACTTCCTTTCTTTTCGCAATGGCACAGCCTCTGTTAATTTGTCTCATGAATCTATTATCTCAGTTTAATCGAACGAGAGTACCATGAAGTGTATGACAATCGAGAAAAACTATAGAAGTTTACGAGGCGAAAGATCAATTAAAATGAAAAAAAAACTCATTGAAAAAAAAAATCTAAAGTGGTGAAGAAAATCAGCGAGGCTAGTCTGAAAAGGCCATGTGTGACAATGCCAGCAGGAAAGACGCTGCTTGTTTCTTTTGACTAGGCTTCATTTTCTTTACTCACCGGGTGGCCCCCCTTGATCGGGGGGTTTGGGGGGTGAATCAAAGAGTGGGTGACCTTTTGTTCTCTTATAAAAGGTGAAGAAGCATTGACAACTAGATTTAAAAGTCGTGACAAAAAGCTTCATTTTCTTTGTTTTTATTGGGTAGCCTTTCCTTTCCGTGAAAGATGAGGGGAAACATCATTTGGAAACAGTGGCTTCGAGCCTTCGAGAGACACAAACTGTCTTTATTTCATGACTCACCAAATTATTTTTTTGTGAATGCTAAAGGCAAGGTGCTAATGCAGTGACAGCTAGTGGGTGTTCGTCGTTGTTAGACATATCGTCAACACCGAATTCATCGCTTTGCAACAAACATCGTGGTGACAACGAAATGCAGCCCGTTAACAGTCATAGCACCGATCTACACTCTCTTTTGCACCGGACCACCGGTGCCCCCAGCAAATTTTTTCACGGTGCGCCCCGCCCCACCCCTGATGTGAACTCTGAAGCACGGAGACGAGGAAGAACTGTCTCGACCTTCCACCAAAACCAAGACACTGGCGTACGATCGACGTGATACCCGCTGTCCGCTGTATCATACGCAGTACGGAGTACGTACCTACTCTAGATAGCAGCACGGCGCCACCTATACGAGCACGATGCGGCTCGTCGATTCCTGCAGCCCTGCGTCTGCGAGCGCCACCTGCTGAGGCTAGAGCGCCGCTGCTGTGCTGTGTCTCGCCGTCCCGGCGCTACAATCAACAGGGGCGCAGGCGTTGGAAAAGGCCGGGCGGCCGCGGCCGGTTGTGTCATTCTGGTCGTGAGGCCCGAGGCAGCCCACTGGGCACTGTGGCCTATCCTGGACGCGAAAGCGAAAGGGCCCCGCCCAGCCACACCCCGTACCCTGTACCGCGGGCTCCACACCGTCCCTGTCATCGGGCCGCGGGCCCACCAGAGCAACGGCTGGTCGCGCGTCCAGTACGGCCCTCGCAGCCGGGGCCCACAGCGTCCTGTCCCCAAGTACATCCAGCGGGCAACTTGCGCGACCCGTTGTTTGGGCACCCCGACTCGCTGCGCGCTGGGCCCGTGCGGCCAGTGGGATCGCCGTGTCATCGCGTGGGGACAGGACCATGGGCCATGGCCGGTGGGCCAGCGTTTTGAACAGTTTAACAGTGGCCCACGCACTGGCGCGTGCGCCCCGGATGCGGAACCGATCAGCCTTTGATCCTGGCCTCGTTTAGATGCTGAAAAAATTTCAAACCGATGAATAGTATTATTTTCGTCTTATTTGACAAATATTGTTCAATCGTGGACCAAATAGGCTCAAAAGATTTATCTCGTGATTTCCAACTAAACTGTGTAATTAATTATTTTTTACCTATATTTAATACTCCATACAAGCGGCTAAAAATTGATGTAATGGAGAGAGTGAAAGAACTTGGAATTTTGATGTCATCTAAACAAGGCCCCGGTAGGGTGGCCGTAGTAGTAGGCCTGTGCAGCTGTGCAGCAGGCTAATGGTTGTTGCGAGCATCGAGGGGCGCCCGTTTCTGTTTGACTCGTCCTCTTGCCTCTTACGGGACTGGACGGCTTAGCCGAAACGGGACTGCATTGACAGCGACCCACCACCGGCGAACCACCGTGCCCACATGGCCAAATTACGAGCATAGCAGTCGCCGTTGGCAACTCACGGTCATTGATGGATCCGTGATCGTTTGTTACTTTTGGTTCACGCCGTACGCTCTGACGCATGTGCATCGGTGGCCGATACGTATTTCACTCGGTCTGATGCTTCGGTATGATCCAATCAGCATCCGAAACGTCTTTGGGCCCTGGGCAAAAACAGGGCGAGGGGGGCACGATAATCCACTCCTGACACCCGTCCCCACCTGTCCTTTGCGCCTAAAACGCTTGATTAGCCCCACTATAATCCCCATCGGTGGCGTCTGGCGTGGCGGCCGAGGTGTCCTTGGCCGCCTCGGCCCCACGCCGTCAGTGGCATCCGTCCCACGTTCTCCAGTACTAATCCCACTCGGAACGGGTCGCCGGGTCCACGGCGACGCGACCCGCCCCGCGACCTGAGGCTGACCCTGACACGGGCACCCAGCCCACCCAGCCCTGCCGCTGCCTTGCCTGCCCCTCGCTTCGGCGCTTTCTCCAGTGAGCCGCACCCGCTGCCGCTAATTAACCACAAGCGGCCGTCGCCTTCCCCGTCCCCCTCCTCAAAAAAAGGCGGAGAGGTGGTGGTCGTGGGCACGCAGCGAAGCACCCAGCACACCAGCAGCGCTGCGGCAGTAGAGAGCACCATTAGTGGATTTGGGAGCTTAACACTCCCGCTCCGTTCCCATCCCTCGCGCAGCCGTCTGCCGAGCCTGCTCAGGTATCGCTCCCTCCCGCAATCCGCTAGATCTGCTGCTTTTCGCCTGCTGCCTCAGTGTGGGGTGTGTAACTAGCGTTCGATCGTTTCCGGGGCGGCAGTGTTGGTGCTCGAAAATGAACGAGCTCGAGAGGGCGCTCGTGGATTTTGTGGGGTCTGTCGGTTGATTTGTCCGGTTCTAGCTGGTTGTGAGCTGATCCAATGAGAGCTTGACGATTTGCGACTGTTTTTGTGATCATTTTAGCTTGTCGATCTACGCTAAGCGCTTAATGTGGAACGGGAGGTTTAATTGCTTTGTGAGATAAGGAACATCTGTTCTTTCAGGTGTCCAGTGCTCATATGCGGGTGAACTGATTACTTCGTTAAAGCCTCAGCATATATCCCCTGTTCGGCTGAGCTTATCAGCCGTGGAACAGTGTTTTTCTCTCACAGTAAATCACCCACAGCCGGCTTATAAGAAAAAAAAAAACAGCCTGCCGAACAGGGCTATAATAAGCCAAAATACCGATATAGCCGTACCTTCCTCTACTGGCTACATGCTTGTATGGTTATTTGCCTCTACTTTAGGGTAAAAGGTTCACTCCGTTTATGTGTATTTTCCCTGTTGTACCTTGGTATCCATCTCTGGTTATTTTGGGTTTAGGGTGCTATTTTTGTTGTTGTTGTGGTCTTTGTATCTGCCTAACAAACGAGGGTTCTTTTTTAGTGCATCACATTGTGATGAGTCTAATCGCAGCCTCGGCTATGATTGTGGATGTGTTCTAGGCATAGTTTATGCCTAATGCTTGATGTTCTCACTTCGCGTGAACTCTCGAACTTGATTACAAGTGCAAACATAGAGTATGCAATTTCCTACACTCAAGGATGCAGCACGGTATTGTGAAAAAAATCATGTTCCTTCAATGGTTACCAAAGTTATCATTCAAGATGTTTGATGTTATCTCAAGGCATCGGCATTGTTACTACTTTTCAGCGAACGAACAATGTTTTCCTCTCGTAACAAATCCAAATTTCAGCGAAACTTATCGTTTTGTGGGTAGATGAAGTGGGTATCTTCTGGCAACTTCTTTAGTGCTGCTGCATATTTCTCATTCGTACATTTCTTCTGGTATTCTTTTGTTGTTTGTACATCTCTACTGTTTGTATCATGTACATTATCTTTTGAATGAAAATACTAGTACGATTCTTTTTTATACTATTATATAGAAAGGGTGATTGGTTGATTTTGTTTACTTCTTGTCTGTATATGTATTTTAGGATATTGATATTAAATGAATAAAATATTCGATATAAAGAGGACACCTACGCGTCCCTCCTTTTATGATATGCTATTTCTCGCATTTTTCTAACATTCTATTTGGCCACTTTTAGTTTAAATAGAGGTTTGCAGCTTAAATTCAATAAAAACGTAATAAGTCCTGTTTCCTAATACTTGTGAGATCGCATTCCCTTTCTTCGATGCCTACATGGTTTTTCTTGTTTACTGTCTTCTGGTACTTGGTCCGTTTTCTCACGGGAATAAGTTGCTATGATGTTGTCAACTTGTAATTCAGAAATTTTCTATTTATTATTTTAGCAATTCCTTGATGCAGCTGATCTTCTATTTGTGTTACATCATTTACATTTTCTTTAATCCCTAAGCTGTTTCAGTTTTCATTATACAACCTTCTGTTTCAATTTTTTAACAAATACGCAGTTAAACAGTTTTCTTCATGTTAAGTTTTGATAAGTTATACTTTTACAATCTCAGTCTTGATGTATTCCTGTCATGCCAGTGCCCATCATGGTGAGGAAGAAGAGAACTGGCCCTGGCGGTTCTGGAGAAACTTCTGGAGAGTCTTCAGGAGGTTCTGGACAAGGTTCACAGCGGCCTGAGCGAACTCAACAACCTGGGGGAGGACGTGGCTGGGTGCCTCAACAGGGTGGCCGTGGTGGTGGGCAACACCAGGGTCGTGGTGGACATTATCAGGGCCGTGGAGGACCAGGGCCACATCACCCTGGTGGTGGGCCACCCGAGTATCACCCGCGTGAATACCAGGGACGTGGTGGTGAATATCAGGGACGTGGTGGTGAGTACCAGGGACGTGGTGGCGCCCGCTCCAGAGGTGGAATGCCACAGCCATACTATGGTGGGCATAGGGGAGGTAATGTTGGACGAAATGTTCCTCCAGGTCCATCTAGAACAGTTCCCGAGCTGCACCAAGCCCCCTATGTCCAGTATCAAGCCCAGGTGGTTTCACCATCCCCATCGGGACCTGGCTCATCCTCACAGCCTGTGGCAGAGGTGAGCTCTGGACAAGTCCAGCAACAGTTTCAGCAACTTGCAATTCATGGCCAGACTTCCACGAGCCAAGAAATTCAAGTGGCACCAGCATCAAGCAAATCGGTTCGATTCCCGTTGCGCCCTGGCAAGGGCACTTATGGGGACAGGTGCATTGTGAAGGCAAATCATTTTTTCGCTGAGCTTCCTGACAAAGACCTTCACCAATATGATGTAAGCTCCTCGTAGGGAATAATTTCATGTCAGTTTTTTTTTATGTTGTTATTTCTGTTCACCAATCTTTTGCCATCAGGTATCTATAACACCTGAGGTTACTTCACGTGGTGTTAATCACCAATATGATGTAAGCTCCTCGTAGGGAATAATTTCATGTCAGTTTTTTTTATGTTGTTATTTCTGTTCACCAATCTTTTGCCATCAGGTATCTATAACACCTGAGGTTACTTCACGTGGTGTTAATCGTGCTGTCATGGGAGAGCTTGTAACACTATATAGAAATTCCCATTTGGGTGGGCGTCTACCTGCGTACGATGGAAGAAAGAGCCTTTATACTGCTGGACCATTGCCATTTACTTCTATGACATTTGAAATTACCTTGCAAGATGAGGAAGATAGTCTTGGCGGTGGCCAAGGTGGACAAAGGTATGTCATTATGCTGTGTCTGTATTTAGAACATATGCAACTTTTCATGCTGACTGCTGTAATCCTTTCTGTTCAAGGCGCGAGAGAGTATTTAGGGTGGTGATCAAATTTGCGGCCCGTGCTGATCTCCACCATCTGGCTATGTTTCTAGCTGGAAGGCAAGCAGATGCTCCTCAAGAAGCTCTTCAAGTGCTTGACATTGTACTACGTGAATTGCCTACTGCGAGGTGATCTTGAGCTAGGTGTATTTATTAGTTACTTTTTCCATGGCAAAAGTCAAAGTCTTCATTGCCTTACATTTTTCTTGTGCAGGTATTCTCCTGTTGGTAGGTCATTTTATTCTCCCAACTTAGGGAGACGCCAGCAACTTGGTGAGGGTTTGGAAAGTTGGCGCGGTTTTTACCAAAGCATAAGGCCGACACAGATGGGCCTTTCACTGAATATTGGTTAGATACTTCACTTCAACCTTTTTGTTTCATTGTTTATCTTTCAGTTGCCACACATGATCCATGGCGTATTTTCACTAAATTCTAATTCTATGGACTCCCAGTGTAGTTTATGGAATCAGTATTGGTCTTTTCTTAGCCTTTATTTGTGCTCTTGCAGATATGTCCTCTACTGCATTTATCGAGCCTCTCCCTGTGATCGATTTTGTTGCTCAGCTTCTTAACAGAGATATCTCAGTTAGACCATTGTCTGATTCGGATCGCGTGAAGGTTTGAATCATTACCTCACCTATTTGATAGCAACTTTGGTTTATGCTAGTTCATGCTGAGTTACTGTTGTGTTTGTTCCTCTGTAGATCAAAAAAGCCCTAAGAGGTGTGAAGGTCGAGGTCACTCACAGGGGAAACATGCGCAGAAAATATCGCATTTCTGGCCTCACCTCACAAGCAACAAGAGAGCTATCGTATGTGTGTCTTCCATTGCTGGTATGAGCTAATAGCTTAAAGAATAATGCAGTGACATGATTTTTTCGTTTCTTTGTGATAGATTCCCTGTTGATGATCGTGGTACTGTGAAGACTGTGGTCCAATACTTCATGGAGACTTATGGTTTTAGTATCCAGCACACCACTTTACCGTGCTTGCAAGTGGGCAATCAACAAAGACCAAATTATCTGCCAATGGAGGTTAGTGTCTTCAACTGTCTCCATTGAACTTGGACTTGTTATATTGTGCTTATCTATTTGAATGGTTTCTGAATGCTATATCCAGCTTCAGTATTATGCTAATGGCTTATGAAATTTCAGGTTTGCAAGATAGTTGAAGGACAGCGTTACTCAAAGCGACTCAATGAGAAGCAAATCACTGCTCTACTGAAAGTGACCTGTCAGCGCCCTCAAGAGCGTGAGCTGGACATCTTACAGGTGGCTGTTTATCGTATGTTTTTGTATGAGTTATTTCATCAGTGTATACTTCTTATGAATTCAAATGTTTAACCATGTTTAGTTTATAGCCTGTGGTTAGCAGTTTTCAAGCCTTTTAGCTTTGGAAGCCCTGTTTACACATTTGCCTGTGCGTTCTTCAGGGTTTAGGTGCACTACAAACCATTGCCACTTGTCTTTTGTTAACATGATTATACATTTGCCTGTGCATCTAAAATGATCTCTGGCTCTCTGGGATTGGTAACAGGGTATCTGCAACAGTTGTTTGATTATTAAAATATTTGTGTAAATTGTATTTTTCTGATAAATAGTGCCATCTGTTTTTTCAGAATACTGTGTAATGTTTAAACATAATATGGTACAGAGGTTTTATTGGTTTTGTATTTACCAAAGTCAGTCAGCTGAATTTATGATTATGACTTAGTTCCTTATTTTGCCTTTTATCAGACTGTGCATCACAATGCATACTATGAAGACCCATATGCACAGGAATTTGGTATAAGAATTGATGAACGTCTTGCGGCAGTTGAAGCTCGTGTTCTGCCACCACCAAGGGTAAGTTAACAAACATGACTTCTAACATCTTGGCATTTTGTTTTCCATATTTGCGCATATGCTGTGCATGGCTGCTAACGTGGAATTTGTGCATTTTGTAATTAGCTTAAATACCATGATAGTGGCCGAGAGAAGGATGTTTTACCCAGAATTGGCCAATGGAACATGATGAATAAGGTATGCCTGTGCCCTGAGAAATCTAGATAAAGTCGCTCTTCCTGTGATTTTTTTGAATGTAATTAATTTTCTGATATGGTAACATTAAGTGAGGACCATCCAAATTAAATAAGTACTATATTTTGTAAAAAAAGAATAATAAAGCTGAAAGTTAACCTAGCAACTGGGAGAGTAGCTGCCTCATCAGCAAATAAGTTTGTTTGTCCAAGTTACATAGTCATAGCTATTACTGAGTTTATTGTTTCGCGGTACTTAAATTCCTCTTATTTTTTGTTAGGCATGCCTCTTTCCTATCTCCTTACCTCAAAATTCTAGTATCTACCTAGCTTGAAATTTTTTTGGAGGGATTAATTTTGCATTATGTACTCAGAGAGATCTATCAATAAGCCCACAAAAAAAAATTCTATCAAGAACCTCTGAACTATCTGGGGTGTCTTTCTTTTTTCCCCCCTTTTACTCTTGTAGGTTGCAACCATCTTTTATGCTATACATTTGGATTATGATTTGACATTGCTGTAATCTAGACAGGGCCAAAGCTAAAACAGAATTTATGGTGGTGCACACAAGTATGACCTTGTAGTAACATCGCCATTTCGAGCTCATTAACAAGGTCAAAATAGGTCACCTAATACTACACATTTTTTCAATCAGTGGTGCCAGTGCACCACCGTAGATGAATGTGGTGTCGCCCCTGAATCTAAATGCATCTGTTTTCTACGTTTAGCTTGCCTTCTGTCTGCATGCTCCCTTTTTGTTGATAGAAAGGAGGGGAATCACCGCACGCCCATTGTGTGTTGGGGGGGGGGGGGGGTGTGCCTATATATATATATAGAGCCATGTACAAGTACGATGCATACAACACGGTAGCTATACAAAACACAATACGCTTAGCTGTACAATAATCCTAATATCAACTTTCTTGTCTATTCTTCTTTGGCTGCCTTCTTTTTCTGGATAGAAAATGGTTAATGGTGGCAGAGTCAGCAACTGGACATGTATTAACTTCTCTCGGAATGTGCAAGATAGTGCCGCTAGGGGTTTCTGTCATGAGCTGGCAGTCATGTGCCAAATATCAGGAATGGTAAGTCTTTTTCCTTCAATTATCATTTGTGCGCAATATACTTTGGCTATTTTTGTTATTTACTCTATGTATTTTCCTCTCCCTTTAGGATTTTGCTCTTGAGTCTGTGCTGCCTCCAGTGACTGCAAGGCCTGAACATGTTGAAAGAGCGTTAAAGGCACGTTATCAAGATGCAATGAACATACTGAGGCCACAGGGCAGGGAACTCGATCTGCTGATTGTAATACTGCCAGACAATAATGGTTCTCTTTATGGTAATGTTCTCTTCCAAAACACACTTAAAACATTGTCTTCTGAATACATTTGGTCATCAGCATTCTTTTCACTTCTCAGGGGATCTCAAAAGGATCTGTGAGACTGATCTTGGATTGGTCTCCCAGTGTTGTCTGACTAAACATGTTTTTAAGATGAGCAAGCAGTATCTTGCAAATGTTGCACTCAAAATAAATGTTAAGGTAAAATCTCTCCACACTTCCATCCTTAAGTCACTCCTGAATCGTTAGTTTTCTCACAGTTTTCCTACCTCTTCAGGTTGGGGGAAGGAATACTGTACTTGTAGATGCTTTGACAAGGAGAATCCCCCTTGTCAGTGACAGACCGACCATAATATTTGGTGCTGATGTTACCCATCCACATCCTGGAGAAGATTCCAGTCCTTCCATTGCAGCTGTAAGTGCAGTACTTGTTGCAATTATAACAGGCCAGAAGTTCACATAGTCTAATCTCGGAAGTTTCGATTTTTAATTCTTACTATATTGTTCCTTCCTAGGTTGTTGCTTCGCAAGACTGGCCTGAGGTCACCAAATATGCTGGACTAGTGAGTGCCCAAGCCCATCGCCAGGAGCTGATACAGGATCTTTTCAAAGTATGGCAAGACCCGCAGAGAAGGACAGTAACTGGTGGCATGATAAAGTATGATCCGTATTGAGATGATGAGATTTATTCACAGTTCTCCATCTTTGGATTCTGCTTTATGCTTAAATTCTTTTTGTTGCAGGGAACTTCTCATTTCTTTCAAGAGGGCAACTGGACAGAAGCCCCAAAGGATCATATTCTACAGGTTATTATCCTTGATCGGTCAACTTTACTGATCTGTTTCTCAATATACTAAGCAGTTTTGAATTTCAGGGATGGTGTCAGTGAGGGACAGTTCTATCAAGTATTGTTGTATGAACTTGATGCCATCAGAAAGGTACATGTAATTACATAGCATTCGATTGATGTTGTTCTTCATCTTTTCTTGACTATCCTCTCGGTACCATGGAAATAGGCCTGTGCATCCCTGGAGCCCAATTACCAGCCTCCAGTTACTTTTGTCGTGGTCCAGAAGCGACATCACACTAGGCTGTTTGCTAATAACCACAATGACCAGCGTACAGTTGATAGAAGTGGAAACATACTGCCTGGTTAGTTCTTGGTGCTCTCCATCTTTTTGGGCTTAGCATGTCTAATTTGGATCTGACCAGATACTTTCTTTTCATCTGAATTTAGGCACCGTGGTTGATTCAAAGATTTGCCATCCTACTGAATTTGATTTCTACCTGTGTAGCCATGCTGGCATTCAGGTTGCTTTTTTTTTCATTCTCCTTTTCAATTCACCCCTCGATGGAATGGGCTGATTACTGACTTCAAGTTCACATCCATCAGGGAACAAGCCGGCCTGCTCATTACCATGTCCTGTGGGATGAAAACAAGTTTACAGCTGATGAGCTGCAGACTCTGACAAACAATCTGTGCTACACGTAATACATCTACTTCTCCATCAATCAATCCATTATTTCCCGTGCACTCTTCAACTGCCTGTTAAACATTGTTTCCGCTTTTGCAGGTACGCTAGGTGCACCCGCTCCGTGTCAATTGGTAAGCCCAGCTTGAGAACATTATTCAGTCTCTTGTCTACTCTGGCAACCCATTGCGGGTGCTACTCCATACTCCATAAAACAAATTGTTGACCGTTGCTTGATTTCTTGCAGTGCCGCCGGCATACTATGCTCATCTGGCAGCCTTCCGAGCTCGCTTCTACATGGAGCCAGATACCTCTGACAGTGGGTCAATGGCCAGTGGTGCCCGTGGCCCTCCACCAGGTGGCGCACGCAGTGTCAGAGGGGCGGGCAGCGTTGCGGTCAGGCCCCTACCCGCTCTCAAGGAAAACGTGAAGCGTGTCATGTTTTACTGCTGAGATGCTGGGCTGCCTTCACCAAGATATCCTGGAGTATTCCATGTATCGGCACTGTTTCGGTGATACTGTTGGACACCGAATTTATGTATTAAGACTTCCAGTGATCTGGGGATTTTAAGTACGCTTGTTTTGTATTCGTAATGTCGTGACGCCGCAGTTCAAGGAGCTTTAGTACTGTGTAATGTGTAAACTATTTGTTTATGTTGTGACCAGCCACTCTTAGTGTATGTTATGACGAACCTGATTGTTTGTGTGAGGCTTTGATTGTCCGATGATCAGGGCAGCTAGTTTCTTGAGTAGTTTTGTAATCATGCTATCGTCCGATGATCAGGGCAGCTATGGTTTATTGGATGGACGGGTTCAGTTGCAATGCGTGGAAAGAAACCGTGATCAGTGCCAGCGCTACCACCGGGGCACTCCTTCACGAGCCTAGGCAGGAGGTCGGAGGGGTCAGGGCCACAGCCAAGCCCACGTTCATCTGAGCAGTACCAGGAGAGTTCCGGTTTGGATTCAGAAACCAAGATGCGATGTGCGATCCGTTGATCCCGCACCAAAAGCATCGACGCTCATGAACCTGCTGCCAGTTTGCCAGCCCTTGCTCGCTGTCCAGTTTGCATTGTCAATCTCCGGACCCGGACGTGCTGATCTCTGCACATCAGAAAGGGCGGGCCGCGGGCGCATCCACGGCACTTGCCTCAGTTGGGCTGCACTTTGGACTTGATTGTACCCTGCTTTTAGCAGGCTCGGCTGCTTTTCACATGCCGAATGTACCAAGAGGCCCGTTTGAGCAGGGTACTGGCTGCTTTTCACGTGCCGAATGTACCAAGGCCCGTTGTTCTCAGTCGGACTGGGCTCTGTGCTATCACATCGGTACTCCGGGGCTGCACGGTCGTGCAACAGTGAAATAAAAAAAAACAAAAAGGAGCGACAGCACGGTCGTCTATTGGACCCTTGCAACGGCTGTTGTATCTGAACAACCGACCGAATCTGATAGCTGCACAGCGGACTTGACTTCTGTGGTACTACACGTTACGGTACTTAGTCTAGCCACCAACCAGCAACGTACGTACTACGTCCTGGTCTCCTGGACCGACGAGAGCACCAATGCTTTGTTTGAGCTCGCATGGCACATTTCTCTCTGTACCTTTTTTCTGTAGCTTCCGTTTGGTCGACTGTACCCCACACAGAAGACAGAAGAAATGAACCCACGCAACGCTGTGCTGCGGGCACATTGGCGGGAAAAAACTGGGGCGTTGAAATAGAGGAACAGTCCAAAATCGGGGCATAGCGTTCGATGGCGTTAGAAAATCAGAATGGTGGAGGGAACCAACGCGGACGTGGAGACGACAGCCTGAAATCAGCCAGTCATTCAGCAGTGTTTTTCTTTCAAAAACTAGCCAAATCAACTAGATCAGCTAAATTTCAGCCCAAGCGAACAGGCTGGATATGCCCTCAACTATTTCCGCGGGAGAACCAATGGCGGCACTAGAGGGCAAGCCGAGAATGCGGCTATGGCGGCCGGCTGGCCTCTCCTAAGAGCATGTATAGCCAAGCGATAGTAGGGAAGGAAAGAGAGGAGAGAGATGAGAGCTGGGCTCTCATGCAAGCACAAGCTAGCACGGAAGCATATGTATTAGTTCATCCAGATAGCAAGTGTTGTGAGGAGGAATATGAGAGAGACTTTTTAAAGATAAATAGGAGACATTTAACTTGGCTCTTATAACTTGTCATAT
>CM039597.1:50791309-50970548 GCA_022457205.1 Saccharum spontaneum
AAATAGCTATAGGAACTATTTTATTTTCTGTTGTGTAAAACAACAAAAAGAAACCAATAAATCTATCTTTAAAATACCTGCCTACGCCATTAAGAAATATGATCTGAAGTAGACCAAAATTGCATTTGAAAGGACCATGATATTGCCTAGAGGGGGTGCATAGGCCTAGAAAAAATCTTCAACACAAACTCAACATAGCAAGTCTGCAACTGTCGGTAGTATCAACGTTAATCGGTAGTACCGACTCGGTCGGTAGTACTGATGCTGAGCATCGGTAGTACCAACCCCTATAGTTGAGCTATGAAATTTGAGATAAAGAACTTCAAATTTAGATATGCAAATTACCCAACTTCCTTATGGAAAGATGAAGTCGTCCAAGTACTTCCTTGCCCTTGGAGCACCACCAATTTATAGATCGGAACCAAACCCAAGAAATAGCTTGAGAGAGAGACAACGAAGAACAAGTATAGAACAATACAAAGTAAGAATACAAGAGAGACAAGGTGTTTATCCTATAGTTCAGCTCGCCACTAATGCTTGTCTACCTCCATGTTATTGAGGTGACCACTAAGGTCAGAGTTCTTTCACCTCCTTGCCTCTCTCAAGCCACACAAAGGTAAACTTGAGTTCTTCAAAATCGAGGGTAATACAAACTTTCCAAGGTTCTCCTACAGATCGAGAGCTCTTGGGTGACGCCTAGCTATCTAGGGGCAAAGCCCCAAGAGTAACAAACACAAATCCAACCGGCTTAACAAAGAAATCAAGTGCTCAAGCTTGCTTCGATATTTCTCTCACCAAATCTCTTCTCTCAACTCAATATCTTCCAAGATTTGAAGCTATGAGCAAAGGGGAGAAAAGAAGAGGGCCTTGAGATCTAGAGAGGTGCTTTTCTAAAGTTGCGGGCGTGAGTGAATCAGTGGGTAACGGTCACAAGGAAAGGGGATAAGTATATATAGGTCTAGCTCAAAAATGACCATTTAGAGTAGCATCGGTACTACTGGTTAGCGCTGGTACTATTGATGCTGTCGGGGCTGAAAAACAGGGCCCGTCAGTACTACCGGTTAGCGCCGGTACTACCGGTAGTGGGCATACCAATCAAAAGACAGCGCCAGGTACCAGTACTACCATCCTGAGTCGGTACTACCAGTAGACACAGAAAAACTAACCCTATTTTTAAGTGTCTGTGTGTGATAGAGTGTCTCTCAATTGATTTTAGTAAAATGCGTGAGCACTCTATCTTCCTCAGACTACCTAGATTTGCATTCCTCTTTATATTGCAGCATAACTTAAACCCAAGATCAATATAATATAACTATTTTAACCACTCAAGTCTTCAATGTCTTCATATGACACTTCTTCTCAATATCACTTCATAAGGGGTTGCAATCAACTGTCTCCTCTCTTTGAGCAAACATACCTTGAACATGTGACTTGAACCGTTTCAACACATCTGAGTTCAATCATGGCCTCAAGTCACTTCCACTAATGATTTCATTCTCAACACAATATGACTCCTCATAGCTCGATTAGTACCTCAACTCAATGCAAGTACTCTCTTCTTCACCTTAGCCATGATACCTCGGTCTCCAAGCCATTGCTTGCCCTTCACCTTCACTTAGTCTCTCGAAGCCCTTTCCTTGCTATCTTCACCCTATCGAGCCATACTCAAGTCACATCATATTAAGCATTCATTGAAAAACCATTTCTTTAATATTGTGATCCTGGCTTGAATATCTTCTTGATATGAATGTTGAAATCAATCAAACTTTAATTTATAACAATACACAACTTTGGCCTTCATGTGAACAATATGTGGAATATCATCAAGTTTGTCTTCTTATTGAACCTTTATACATTTCTCATTTCACAATCCACAAGTGTATGCAATAAACTTAATTTCTTGTTCAACATTTAGCAAACTTTGCTAGACCTTTAATTGTGTTGTCATTCAATTCACCAAAATCCACTAAAGGGCTAGATGCACTTTCAGCATTAATTATCAATGTCCTCCCGTTAAAATAGATAATTTATGTAACCCAATTTTCATCTCATTATTAGAAATACAAAACATCCCTTAAATCTACATCTAAATTGTCAACATCTTCTATTAAAAAATTGTTTATATATACATATGTTTCTACATATACCACTTCTATTAATATTAATATATAAAGATTTGATTAAAGTAAGCATACACGTCGTGCCAGCATACATGAGCAGTAAATTTTAATGGTATGTTTTATCACATAAAAATATTTCCTAATGATACTAACAAATAATTTATATATGTTGTTACTTTAGATATATTTATATATTTTAACAAAAATATTTGACACATCTATATTGATAGTATAACTATAACTGCAAATATAATTCCTTGGTAGAAAATTTTAATCATATTGAGAAGTGTGGGAGATCACCAGTGGCTATATCTTTCTGGCCATTTAAGATTACTTTAGAGTTATTGAGTTTAGCACTACTATGACCCTATCCAAGATCTTACTTCAAGCTAGCTATATCACCTATGTTAAGCGACATGGTGCAATTTTCAAATAATTGCTTATTGTATTGTAGCAGTACACACTCTACAACCTAAAATAATAATTCTATAAAGTACAAACAAAGAGAGTTAATAAAAGATGCACTAAGCACCAAGAGTTTTAACTTAGCATGAGGAAAAAAAGAATTTGTGGCAGTCAATAATCAATAAGAATAAATTTTGAATCAAAATTAACTCATGATTTCATAGGATGTATGATGCAACAAGAGCCATCATAGTTAATGGTAAGGTTTCAAACTAATTGCATATTTAAAGTATACAAAGGTGCCATACAATGGAAAAATAGGAATCTTATTGAAAAATTGTATAGATCAGTTCCTTAAAAAATACTAATAAGTTTATGATAACTGGATATAGACTACGAGTATCTATTGTGTCTATTATGTAAACAAATAAACAAAGAGAAAATATATAATTTAATATAGGTAATTTTTTATTAGTTGAATGTATTAAACAATAACTAATATTTATATCTCGTAAAGTTCTAGCCCGTGCGAGATCACGGGTTAATGGACTAGTGCCGCAAATTGCAATATGTTTCTTTCTTTAGAGTAGAGCTGCAATATGGTTTATGTGGACCAACAATTGCGGACTTTGCTGTCACAACAATCTTCAGTTGCCTTCAGTTATTCTTCCTAGCAGTATATATGACTTGTGAAATAGTGCTTGTCCTCTTGCTACGTACAAACACCCTGGGCCCCTCCCCGTCTGAACTTATAGTTCCTTTGATTTGGTCCACATATAATTAAGCTTCGCAGGCCCCTGATGAAGCTTTTAGAAAATAGAGTAAAGTTCATGGCTAGTCCTCCAGCAATCGACCTTCTTGATTAACCAATTCTGCTCCAGGAAGGTGGTGATTGGGTAAATGGGTTCTGATGAGAGAGCACCTTTTTGACTAGTGTCTCCCTTCCAGACGTGGAGAGAAACATGCCTTTCTAACTAGGAAGCCTAGCCCCTCTTTTATCTATCCACGGTTGTACCTCTACCTTGTGCAGCTTCCAAATATGTTGGGGGAGTCCCAGGATTTTCCCATGAAATTTGCATATCTTGCCATGGAAGTTTTCGAGTAACTGAGTTTCGGCACTATTCTCAAGCCGTATGGGGAAGATTTCCGACTTTGATATGTTGATTTTGAGCCGTGAGCACTCCCCAAAAAAAGTCAAGATTATTTTGTGTAAGTGATGAAGCTCCGAGGTAGTTGGGTTTGTGAATATTGCCGCATCTTCTGCATAAAGGGAACAACGTAATTAAGTTTGCCGCTTGGGCAGCACTAGTTTGAGAATTCCTTTCTATGATGCAGCCTCAATAATGCGCTGGAGCGGATCTATGGCCAAGATGAATACCAATGGGGAAAGGGGGTCCCCCTGCCTAAGTCCTCGTGCATGCTTGATCCCTTGGGTCGGCTGGCTATTGACTAGGATCCTTGATGTCGAGGTTCCAAGTAAAGTTGCTATCCAATCTCTCCATTTTGTGCTAAAACACTAAGCCTCAGGAACTTCCAATTAGAAACTCCACCAATGGAATCGAAAGCCTTAGAAATATCGAGCTTTATGAATAAAGCTGGTTGTTTTCTTTTATGTAGGAGCTAGATGACTCTCTATACAT
This sequence comes from Saccharum spontaneum, assembly GCA_022457205.1. Classification (NCBI taxonomy): domain Eukaryota; kingdom Viridiplantae; phylum Streptophyta; class Magnoliopsida; order Poales; family Poaceae; genus Saccharum; species Saccharum spontaneum. The sequence goes on from CM039597.1 coordinate 50,795,475, forward strand.
CTTTTCTTAATGAAGGCATTTTGCGCGTTTGAAACCAGAGAGTGAATATGTGGGGCCAATCTATTTTTGAGGATTTTTGTTATAGTTTTGGCAATCCTGTTGATCAGGCTTATCGGTCTATAATCTGACAGTGAAGAGGCATCTTGGCTCTTACGCAAAAGTACAATGTTCAGTCTTGCTCTCCGATGACTATAGAAACTCAAAATTGCCTGGGTCAGATCTTCTTCTACATTTGTCCAACATCTTTTGTACAATATCCCTATAAATCCATCCAGACCCGGCACCATTTTTGGTGGCACATCCTTTATCACCGACTCAATCTCTTCTTATGTGAAGGGAGCGCCCAAGTCCTCTAGCTCATGGTGCACCTAGCCTAGCTCCTGCCAGTTTATGGCCTTAGTTCTTGTACTTGGTGTGTCCCATGAGTTGTGAGAAATGATTGTGTACCAACTTTGTGAGAAAGGGAATATGTGACCCCTAGGTCTTGGCCAGAAACACAATAGTGAACGCCAAGAGCAGTCCTGGAGAAGGCCATCACAGAGACCCGCACTTGCACGTGGCAAAGGACCATGGGCAGTCTGCGGAGTTACCCAACCGAGATTTTGGCCCTTATGTGGGCATCCTTGCGAGGGGCTCCAATGATGATTAGGGTGAAGTATGAGGTTCTTGATACCTTGGAAAAAATCGTTGTCATCAATGGAAGTTTGTATTCTCTATACCACTTAAGCTTCTACATTTATATTGTCTACTGAGGTTGTGTGCTTTACTTTCTAGTTTAGCTTACTAGGCTAGTAATAGGATTGGAACCTAGGTTGCATAACTCTTTTACGGTAGAGATATCAATGCACTTAGCAAAACCTTAGTTTGCACATCTAGATACCTTATCTTTGAAATTGGAGGTCAGGTTAGAGTAGAAGTTTCTAGAAAGCCTAATTCAACACCTAACAACAAAAAAGATTAAATTTTGGAAAATAAAAATTACAGATTCATGTTCACGACATGTGCTACAGTAAGAACCACCATCACTTAAGTTTAGGTATTAATTAAACTCTTATTTAACACTCATATATGGAGGTGTGATGCAAAGGGTCAAAACTACATACATATGGATAAAAATAACATATCGAGCAATGGTAAGTTTGTCAAAACCCTTTAGAAGTTACAGAGTATGCATGCGGGTATAATGTTAGAAAAATAAAATAAAGAATGGGAAAACATAAGTTTACTTAGTTTTAAGTACAAATTGATTCACAAATTCTAATACTTATGTTTCCTAAGATTGTAGCCTATGCTGGAGCACGGTAAACTAGTGGGAACAAGTACCAAAAAAGTATAGCTAACTTTTGCAAACAATAGCGCATCACAATCCCATTGTCCTTCTGGACATTGTTGATGACACTTCAATTTATGTAGGATCACCACCGAATTCGCCTGTATCCATACAAGTGGCGCATCAAGTTTGGTAGCCTTGGCTCAGCTCTAGACTCAATTTCAGGTACACTAGCTGCCTCTGTTGTGCGCCCCTTCCAAGATCTTCTAATCATGTGAAGTTGTTGTGCTACTTCCTTCATTGTTGGTCTCATAGTCATGTCATCAACATTCAAGATCGTACACTTTAGTGCCAATCTCCCCAGATCTTCGAGTACACTGATCTCTTCTTCAACTGTTATAACCTTATCGAATATCGCCTTCCCACTATCATCTGTCTGGTAAGCTTCGGTGAATCTTAAGACAAGCTCATCTAAACTATATTTGTTGTCCCTACTAATGAGTGCAAATAGAACACTGCCAAACCCATACACGTCCCTTTCCATATTCAACAACACTGACATAAAACGAATTGGGTAGTTGTAGAGCACTTCTTCAAGAAAATCACGACCACTGCCAGTAATTTGACTCTCTTTGATAAGCTTACATGCCCCTGAAAAATCTGTGAGCTTTGCTGAGTAGTTATTATCTACTAGTATAGTGGATGCTGCAACACTACCATGTCCCACGATACCAGCAGCTGATGAGTGAAGGTACTGTAATGCTTCTGCAGTCTTAATTGCAATCCCAATACGTTTATCTAGGGAAAAATCTTCCTGGCTACCTAAAATGTCCATGAGGCTACCTTTATTAGCATACTCATATATTAATATCAGAGTTTCAGCTTCCAAGCAACAACCCAAAAGTCTGATAATGTTCTTGTGAACAATTTGAGACAAGATGATGCCTCCATTGATGAACGCCTCTTCAGAATCTGCATAAAGAAATTTCCACACCACCACAGCTGTATTATCCTCAAGTGTTCCTTTGTAAAACTTAGCTTGCGTTCCTTCACCAAGTAGACATGAGTAATTCTCTGTGACATCATTTAGCTCCTCCTTTGTGAAATTTCTCACATTTCTGAGTTCCAATAGAATCTTAGAATTGCTAGCATTTCTCTTGAGAAAGCTTGGACTCTTCTTAAGCTGCACCTTGTCTTGCTTATCTTTCTTGGACCATGAACAGTACGATTCCAAAATGGGTCGGGGAGGTGTGTTTTCATGTCTAATCGCCCTCGCATTTCTTTTAAGCACTCGAAGGCGTTTTGCCACATCATTTATTTCGGGACGGTGACTTATCTCCAGTCTCAGGCATTCATTTGCTAGTTTCACCATCTGTTGAAGAATCTCTATGTTGTTTTTGTTTGCTATTTCTGAATCAAAAAGTTGCCTCAACTCTCTTCCCTTTGCATTGGCAAAAGTTCCAACGAGGTGAACATCACCTTCGCTTGCCCTTTTTCTAGCTATCAGTTCCAAGAGAACTTTTCCAAAACTATACACATCGCTCTTTGGTGTAAGACATCCTGTATGGAAACATATAGGATCCATGTAATTTATACTTCCAACTACCATGCTTGTGTACCGAGTGATGCCACCTGAAAGAAGCCTTGACAATCCAAAATCTGATAACTTGGCTGTAAAATTGTCGTCTAGAAGTATATTGGCAGGCTTGATATCCCCATGATAGATAAGGTTGCCACTTGATAAATGCATCGAATGCATGTAGCTCAATGCTTCTGCGCACCCTATAGCAATACCCAATCTTATATCCAAAGGGATGGAAATATCACTGTTGTGGAGTATGTCATCGAGATTTCCATTGGAGATATACTCAGTTATCAACATTAGATTACTTTCACTAATACAATAGCCTATGAGCTTCACTATGTTCTTGTGCTTCATTTGACTATGAATCCTTACTTCTTCAATAAACTCTGCTCTTAACTCTTTACGGATGCATTTCTTCACTGCAACTAGATCATAGTCATCAGGAAGGACTCCTTTATACACTTTCCCAAAGCCACCTTCACCAATACATGTACTATAGTTGTTAGTAATTCCTTTGACCTCATCTTCCTCGAAATGCTTCGAATTTTGAACTGTCCCATGACTCGCATCCATGGCTGAGGACTCCTTGCAGAAGCTTGTGGAATTCCAATCTAGGCCTACAATATATAGATCCCACAGTCTGAGACTACAGTTGAGAATATGATAAAAAAATGATGTGTTATTCATTTTCTAGGCATAGTTAATTAATTAATAAAAAATCCAACGTTATAGACTTCACTTAGTTCATATTAATTTAACAGCCCCTAACACTGAATAGTAACTTTGGATTTTTAGAGAAGGATATTCAAGATGACTGGTTATAGAAATCGGTAAACAATAGTGTAAAGAAACGGAAATGATGCAACCAGGCCAACCAATACCCCATAACAACAACAACTATAACAACATTGCCTTTTGTCCCAAGCAAGTTAGGGTAGGCTAGAGAAAAACCCCAAAAGAGACGAGAAACAGGGAGACACATAAAGGGCACAAGACAGATAGAGGTCACGATTCAGGCACGTTGATTGCCAGTCTCCAAGCGCTCATGTCCATAGCTAAATCCTTGGAGATATTCCACTCCTTAAGGTCTCTCTTAACGGACTCGTCCCAAGTTAATTTAGGTCGACCTCTACCGCTCTTTACATTATCCCGCTTTAGAACCCCACTACGCATCGGTGCCTCAAGAGGCCTCCGTTGGACATGTCCAAACCATCTCAACCGATGTTGAATCAATTTCTCCTCAATTGGTGCCACCTCAACCCTATCCCGAATATCGTGGTTCCGGACTCTATCCCTCCTTGTGTGCCCACAAAACCAACGCAACATACACATCTCTGCTACACTCAATTGCTGGACATGTCACCTTTTTGTAGGCCAACACTCAGCACCATATAACATCGCTGGGCGAATCGCTGTCCTATAAAACTTACCTTTCAGCTTCTGAAGCACCCTTTTGTTACAGAGGTCGCCAGAAGCTTGACGCTATTTCGACCAACTGGCTGAAATTCTATGCCTAACATCTTCATCAATGTCGTCATCCTTTTGTAGCATCGATCCTAAATACCGAAAAGTATCCTTCTTGGCCACCACTTGCCCATCGAGGCTAACGTCTCCCACCTCATGCCTAGTCGCTCTGAAATCGCACCTCATGTGCTCGGTCTTGGTCCTACTAAGTCTGAACCCTTTTGACTCTAACATGTGCCTCCATAGTTCTAACTTCCTATTAACCTCTGCCCTACTGTCATCAACTAGCACCACATCATCAGCAAAGAGCATACACCAAGGGATATCACCTTATATGTCCCTTGTGACCTCATCCATCACTAAAGCAAATAAATAAGGGCTCAGTGCTGACCCCTGATGTGGTCCTATTTTAATTGGAAAGTCACTGGTATGGCCATCACATGTTCTGACACACGTCACCGCATCCCTATACATATCCTTGATGAGGGTAATGTACTTAGTTGAGACTTTGTGCTTTTCCAAGGCCCACCACATGACATTTCTCGGTGCTTTGTCATATGCCTTCTCAAGGTCAATAAAGATCATGTGCAAGTCCTTCTTCTGCTCCCTATACCTCTCCATCAATTGTCGTAATAAGAAAATCGCATCCATGGTCGACCTACCAGGCATGAACCCAAACTGGTTTTGGGTCACACTTGTCACTCTTCTTAGGCGATGCTCGATAACCCTTTCCAAGAGCTTCATCATATGGCTCATCAACTTAATACCATGGTAGTTAGTACAACTTTAAACATATCTCTTGTTCTTGAAGATAGGTACTAATATACTTCTCCTCCATTCTTTAGGATCTTGTTAGACCGAAAAATGAGGTTAAAAAGCTTAGTTAAACATACTATTGCTCTGGTGCCCAGGCATCTCCACACCTCAATGGGGATACCATCAGGGTCCATCGCTTTACCTCCCTTCATTCTCTTCAAAGCCTCCCTGATCTCTGCCTCCTGAATTCTCCTCACAAAGTGTCTATTGGTATCGTCAAATGAGTCATCCAACTCAAGGGTAGGACCCTCATTCTCCGCATTAAACAACTTGTCAAAGTACTCTCTCCATCTGTCATTAATCTCCTCATCCTTCACCAGAAGTCGATCTGTCCCAACCAATACCCCATGGTTGCAAGAAATAGAAAAAAGCTACCACTAAAAATGTGTTACTTCATGAAAAATATGCATGCATTTTCCATGATATACAAACCCATCAGACCTCAACTTTTCTAAGCATCAAGTGCTCATTTGCATGCTCATGCATGGTTCTCCTGATTTAAGGGACAACACACACTATGGGGCTACGCGCTTGGTTCTGGAAATTGTGATGGTGGATCAAAGTGGTTCTTGTAAGGTTGGAACTGATGGTGGAAGGTTGGGTAGGTTGGAAAGTGGTGGCTTGGGGATTGCGAGGGTATCCCATAGTTGATAGGTATGTAGTGGTAGCAGTGGCGGAGGGTGAACCAAAGGCAAGAAGGAGTGAATCGAAAACTATTGCTACTCCTAGCTATAAAAAATTTTAGTTATGATTATAGGTGCAATTCTATAAGCATCCATGAGACTATAGTCTAAAAAACCTAGGATTAATAAGTACCAAAGCACAGAGGAGGGGGGCGGAGGCCCAGTTTTGCCTCCATGAGCCTTCGCCCCTGAGTGATAGGTTGTATTGGGTGAATGGATGGAAGGCCTTCGGGTACGGTTTACTAGTTTTGGCACTAAGCTAATTAATTGTTGAGAATCTTGGTATTATTTTTTCTTGAGCAAACAAATGCACTATTTGTTGTGTGGCCCCTTGCCTGGTCCGTAGAAGTGACAGTGTACTTTGGACAGGTCTTTAGGCTGTCTTGACTGCATGGGATTGCTCCTAGGTTCCCCTTTGTTAGTAGAAGGCTCGGGTGCCTTTGTTATCTATTGCTGCTTCTGCATGGGCAGGGGTGTACTGTCGATGATGTAGACGTTCAGTAGTTCTTCATGAGGGTATGGGGGCCTAGACACTAGTCTTGGCAGAGGCTATTGTTGGGACCTTTGCACCTCACTCTTGGTCCTGAAGTTGGCATCAGCTCTGCAGTACTTCTCCATCACCTCATGGAGTTCTACGAGGGTTGTTGCAGGTTTTCTCGCTAGCCTAGAGGAGCATGACCTAGATCTAAGACCGTTTACAGTGGTGAGGATGACAACTTCGTTGTTATATTTTGGGTGCAGGCCCTAAGCTAAATGAACCTCCGTAGTCTTAGAGCGATTCTCTTTCTCCCTGCCTGTAGCTAAACAAGTCTATTGGGTGATTCGGGGCTATGCTTACCCCCTTGAAGTTGGAGCAGAGCTTGTAGTGGAGGTCTCCCCATGATAGGATGAGCTAGGCCGGAGGTTGGCCTACCATATCTGGGCTATATCTCTGGCTATGATGACAAATGACTTCGCCACAACGGCCTCATAGCTCATAATAAATTGGTGGGGGCATCGTTCCCATCGTACCTTGGAAGATTTTGGGGGTTTTATGAGGGTGACCACCTTTGGGTTTGTAGGATTTGAGATAGTGGAGAATTGGGTCATATGGCATGGGGGCGCGAGGGTTTCTTGGCTGCAATTTTAGTTGGACAAGCACGAAGGGGTGTGGTTGGTTGTGGATCAATGGTGGTGGGGGTGGTGGTGGTTGATTGACGTGAGGGTTGGGATCTTGTCAGGGGTTATATTATTCCTTGAGGCTCAAGAGATACTCGTCCATCCTTATCAGCTACTCCTATGCCTCCACTATTTTTTAGCAGACCATATCGATCCGGTTTTATCTCTCAATGGCCTCGATGTGGTATCTCTTTTCGTTGATCTCCTTGTACATCTAGTTAAGGGCCGCAAGGCCCTCCTCCTCCTCGGTGCTGGCATCTTCAACTTTGATATTGTCACCACCCGGTGAGGGGACTCCAACGATGATGGTGTTCTCAATGTTGGCCTCACTCAATGGGGGTTCAAACCTAGGCAGAGGTGGGAATTCTTGATCGGCATGCTGCGTTGTGCCAGAGGTCAAGGCGATGGCCCCATCACCAGGGTTGGTTAGCTAGCCGAGGTCCTTCGTGCCATGCGTAGTTTGTTCTGTTGTATGGTGGGGTCCCCACGGATGGTGCCAACTGTAGGGGCTTCACTCTTCCTCCAGACCTTTGCTGTGCGACAGCTAGGTGGATGCCAAGGGTGCCCCACTAGAAGAAGTAAGGTGAATCACAAATGGTGGTGAGGGTATCGCAAGCAAACAAAGGTCATTGAGAGGGTTTGATAGGGTAGTGAGGGTTCTCGTCAGTGAAAAGCAGGCAAGGATTCAGTCTTAGGCAAGCCAAAAGCGGGGTGGCATGTCGAGGGCATTCCCCTAACATATAACTCAGGACCACAACTACATAGCATAACACCCCACATCCAAAATCTGCTTATAACCTAGCTTCTCATGTAGAATGGGCCTATATACACGTAGAACCTCTCTTACACTTTTTTCCTTGCTTCGCATAGGGTTAACCTGGAGATGATACATTTGGAGTGACAAGGATTATAAGCTGGTCATCACCCTCCTAAACTTTTAAGGTGGTACTAAACCCACCAACTACAACCACACATAGGCCAACTACTACAATCTACTAATAGGCTAGGGTGTTACATTAACCCCGCCTTAAGTGTTAATGCACTCAACAGCTCACCATATACATAGTAGACACCCCCGAACCACATCTCGGCACACGGATGTGCCACTCTTGTCTCTTATCCCCCACGGGCAATGTAAGAGTACAACACAAACATGCGATAAGAGTTGATGATGCTCTAATGACATCTGTAAAATGGTTAACCTGGAGGTGCTATATTTAGAGCGACAATGATTATAAGTTGTCCCTAATCCTCCTAAGCTTTCAAAGTGGTATTAACCAACTGCACCCACACATGATCTAGATAGGCCAACTATACTATAAGCTATTAATGGGATGTGTGTGTTACACATAGGTATGTGTAAACACCTGAGGTGCTACTTGAGCTCTGCTTGTTGGAATGATCTTAGCTTAGTCAATATAGATCGAGTTACGAGGGCCTAATAGTCACATCTAATGAGCCTAACTACCTTGACCGTATTATGATCTAGGACATAAAAGCAACCAATCAAAGGGCTTGGTCCCAGTATGCACCAAGCTATAAGATGGAGTAAGCTCTCACCATATGGATAGGCAATTAGATTAACCTACCCTAAAACATAACTACCCATAAAGGGTTAGGAGTAGCTCTGAATCCTAGAGACTAGCCGCAAGCCCTCCTCTTGTGTTAATGTCCTCCATAATGTCTACACGGATAGTGTCAATGGCTCAACACCATGCCTATTGGACAAGTAGGCATGGGGACTTCAACGGCCTTAGGGCCATCTTCATCTCTAGGTCAATAACCCTTAAATAGAATTAATTAAGGAGCGCATTAGGTGTTCATGTGCTTAGGTTAATTAAGGTCCTCGATATGTTTAAGATCTAACATTTGGTATCATAGCTGATTTAGCCTAACCTTGAACCATAATCTCTGATTACATAAGTGTTAATTAAGCCTTAGTTATATTAAGTTATATGTCGATTGCCTAGTTATAGCAATCAAGATTAATATCGAATTGTTTGTTGTTAGAGCTAATTGCTTAGGATTAAGATTAATTACGTGGCCATTAGCTCTATATGTCATCTCAGTACCTCTAGAGTCTCGATCAAGCATGAAGGAGGGGAACTTGATCCAATTTTAAGCCAAATTAGTAAGCCCTCGACAAAATTTCCCCAAATTGAACCCTAAAAAGGGACAGTGGATACTCACCTAAGGGTCTTTGGTCGTCGTTATCGTTGTACAGCACTCCCGGTGGCCATCTACCTTAGCAGGGTGTTGCCACTGAGGAAGCCACTATTGCTTGGGGTTCTCCTCACATGCCCACTCTAAAACATGCGATGTTGACCATGTGTGCCAGTGCGTGGTTATGGTGTCCATGTGAGTGAGCGAGGCAACCTCCTAATCCTACTCGTTGCCATCCTGAGCACTAGCAGGGAAGAAATCTATGCACTACCAATGGGCTGCTTGATGGAGCTGCACGTGCACTCTGGCGAGATGCTCGGCAGCTTCATGGCTTAGCCTGGCTCCATCAGCATCGCCCACCCATTACGTGCCACCGGTTGCAGCTTGAAAGGCGGGAAGAGGAGGAAATGGTTTACAGTTTTCAGCCAGCAACGATTTTGTTTGACAACAAAGGAATCAAAGCCGTGAATCTTCATCTAGTGATGAAGGTTGTTTGCTGGCTTAAGATGGCCAGCGGGGTAAGAGTGTAAGATGAACCATTAAGAATTTTCGGCCCGTGCTCAGGTTGTGTGATCCTGTTGGTATGTGCTAATTGCATTGTTCTTATTTGACCCAAAATTAGACGCTGGGCCAAATAAGTTTCTAGTTTTAGTGCAATTTTCAATTAGTTTCCATTTTATTAAGTACATTATTTTGATAATTATGGTTTCCTAATATATAAGTTTAAGTTTAATATATTAATTCAAATGTATATTATGTTTTTGGCACTGTTAAAAGGTCCTTGTTTGGTTTTGGTAATTGAGTGACAACCTTAGGTGGACTAATTGTGTTTATGTGAGATACACAAGTGATTAGTCCACAAGTACATGTGTGTGAGCAACATATGCCATGATGGAGAAGATGGCTCGGAAATATTGCAAAGCTCACACATGTGATGATGAAGGAGCTTATTGCACATGAGACATGACATTGAGTCATGTGATCAAGATAGAAAAGATCAAGACATGACTTGGCTCGACAGACCGGTTGCAAGTGTGAAGGGTAAGTTGAGTGATGACTTGGAGCTGATGGACCGAAGCAACGGTGAAGAACAAGTGAAGTCAAGATCGATGAACCAATATGATCACGTGATGATATAGAATGGATCATATCAGTGTTGATCATGTTGGTACATGTGATGCAACGACATTGGAGGAGTTGGAATGGAATGTGCAAGGCAAAGGTATAACCTAGAACATTTTATTTCACCGGTCATAGGTGTGTAGAGAAGTTGATGACCAGGTTTAGGATAGATGGTCATACTATTAAGAGGGGTAAACTTATTTACATATCGGTCATCTAGTGTCACTCGAGTGATCTAACTATGCATCGTTGTAAGGATCAAGTGGCGTGGCAAGTTAAATGGTTAACTCCTTAAAAATGATTATGAAAATGCTAACACACATGCACATAGTGGTGTACACTTAGTGGTGTTGGCACATTTACAAAGGAGAAGAAGTTAGAGTTGAAACGGATCAACTCGACGAAGAAACGGAGGCGGGACAAGTCACTGTGAGTGACCAGACGCTGGCCTCGGGGGCACCTGCACGTCCGGTCAGTGGCTGCTGAAACGGCGTAGCCTCGGTCAAATGACCGGACGCTAGGCCTAGCCTAACCTGCGCATCATGTCACCTTCTAGAGGCACGCTGACGTAGGCGACTTGATGTGGGCAGTTCACTGTGCTACGTCCGGTCATTGTTGTGACGTGGCAACTTTGGTGTGGTCATGGGGTGAGCGGACGCGGCAGGTCACGCAAAACTCCCTCTGGGAGCTCTCAGTTGTTGATCGGACGCTGCTCGGTGCGCGTCAGGTCATCTCGGAGAGACATGTCTGATCATAGTTGAAGGCGCGTGTGCGAAGTAGCCGTTGGCGGCAATGGCTAAGTTCAAATAGCTAGTACACGTGGCGGTGATAGAGCGATCGGACACAGGGACCGGCGCGTCCGGTCATAACGACCTGCACGTCCGGTCATCCCATGTTTTGCCCAGTGAAGGGGTAACGACTTTATTTGACCGTGAGGTTATAAATAGATGCCTTGGCCGGCCTTGGGCCGGTTGCTGAGCACAGTAGAGCCTTGGTGGCTTATGTAGTAGCGCTTGGGAGCCCTCTAACTCACTTGAGCTTGATACTGTTCATCCGATCGACTAAGTGAGCAATTCTAGTGCGATTGCATCATGAGGTTGCATCGAGTGGCACTAGGTGATTGAGTTGCAAACCGGTGGTGCTTGTTACTCTTGGAGGTTGCCACCTCCTAGACGGCTTGGTGGTGATCTCCGTCGAAGCCCGTAAGAAGTTTGTGCGGCGCTCTGGAGAAGAGCTTTGTGAGGGGCATTGTGCTCGCCCCGTGGGAGCCGCAAAGAGCAACTCTAGTGAAGAGTGTCATTGAGCTGCCCTCACTTGTGAGGTAGGTTTTTGCGGTGCCTGATATGCGGGCTTGGTATGTCATACCAATTAGTCGCCGAACCATCGAGTGAGCAGTCAACACAACGAGACTACCTTGGTGGCAACCTCACAAACCTCAGGAGAAAAATCACCATGTCAACATTGTATTCATAATCTTGTCAGTGGTTTGCATTCCGCGAAATACAAGCTTGTTCTTACATTTCATACATTGTGCTTGTGTAGTTGCTCTTATAGTTAGTTAGCTTGTGTAGCTTGCTTGTTACCTTCTTACTTGTGTAGCATAGAAGTAGCTCCCTTGCATGGCTAATTTGGTTTGAGTAACCTTGTTAGTCACATTGGTTAGTTTGTGTAGCTAAGTGATTTGCGCTCTCTAATTTGGTATTAGTTGTCTTGTTATTGAGCATTGCTAATGAGCTTAGAAGCTTTATGCTTTTGCTTACTAGTTGTGTAGGAGCTTCTCCGGTTTGCAAAGTACTAGTTCATAGGTTTGTGTGACCTTACTATAGAATTTTTTAGGTGAGCTCTAGCTAGCCCGGCACCTTTGTTGTTTGATTAGGATCTTTGTAAGGTACTTGTAAACATAGATAGAGGGGTGTAATCTTGGCTATACCGATAGTTTCAATTCCGTATTTGTTTCGGTTAATCGGAGCGTTTAAGTTTTAGAAAGGACTATTGACCCCCTCTAGTCTACCATCTTGACCCTACAACTGTCTTAGCTTATATAAAAATAATATTTTATTCCTGCAATAAACTAAGTAATTGTCTCCAAATAACTTCTAGCCAATGGGAAAATTTAGTTTGAGAAATTTAATTGTTTAAGTAATTAAGCATGGTTTGGAATATTTCATTTAAAATTCAAATAATAGGCATGATTAAAGAAGGCGCAAATATTTTTATTTCATAATCTCAACTAATGTTTTCTAAGCTATTAAAGTGGCCTTCATAACTACTTATGTACTCCCTCCGTACTGGAAATTAAAGTCGTTTTGGATAGCATTTAGCATACCATAGAGTGATTAATTGCGGTGTATTTTTCCATGTTTACCCTATTAAAAATGATTGCGGCTTCTTTCCAAACAACAAACATTAGCAGCTGGGTTGGTTAATGCGCTGAGGCCTGAGGCAGGAGAGCATGGTTCGATTTCCTCGCACAGAGATAATTTTTGCATCAAAGAGCGAATTTTACCTGGGTAGGCGAGCGAGCCGAGTAAACGATTGGTTGCGCGGGGGCACGGCCACCGAAGGGGTCACGATTAATGAAGGTGGCCAGCGAGCTGAGTAATGAGCGCGGGGGCATTCACGTCCAAAGATGGGTAAGGCTATGCGCACTCGTTCATCCTCTATACTGCTTGATCATCAAGATTCTCTCCTCTATACTTATTTTCCCCGCACCTATCAATCCTCTATATCATCCTCTATCTACTGTGGGGTCCACTTGTCACTTTATCTAAATATATCCATGTGTGATCTAGTTTTGAAGAATTTATTGAAACGAATTTAATGGTACAATCGAAATTTAATTTAGCTTTTTGGTTTGGGAGTTATAACATTTTTTATCTTTGAAATAAAAGTGGGGCCGCTACTGTCCTATCCTCTCGCTTCCTCCCATGCTTTCTCTCACACGGTTGTTGTCCAGGGTGGGGCCAGTGGCGCGCAGCAGAGTAGCGCAGCTCCGCCACAGCGCTAGGAATAGCGGAAGTCACATGTATAGCGCGAACATAGAGTACACCAGTGCAGCTGATTTGTTACGCTACACGCTCGCATGTCTGTTTACCGGGATCACTCCCGGACGGCAGTGCGGGTAGCCTTAAAACAGCCTAGACGACTTCATTTGTGCAAACACTCGTACACCCTAAAAGGACTTTAATTTGCAGCACGGAGGGAGTATTTATGTTTAAGTTTTGGGTTTTAATTTATGTGACTTCATGGTTGTGTATATGCTAACGAACGTTGGTTACGGCTATTGATTGTCATAGTTTTATGTCCCAATAATAAATCATTCATTATTATTTCTGTGATTCCACGTAGGAACTCAGTTTTTGGAACTTGGATACTTCCTAGAAAAATTTATGTGATTCCAATGGATAAAATTTACGAGCAATTTGGGAGCATAGTGGCCACGTAGGAATTTTCCGTTTCCTCTAAGTTCCTAATTTCAACCAATAAAATAAAACAATATCCTCACACCGCGACCCTCCTCTACTTTGCCCAAATGCATGTACAATTCACCTAGATCATGCACAAAAGTGATGGCTGGGAAAAGCTGTAAAAGATCTGAGGAAATGGTTTTTGCATCTGAGTGAAGGCTAAAGAGAGCAGGGAAAACGTACCTGTGATGGAGAGCAACACCCCCGTGGCCGGCCGGGCACCTCGCCGGTGGCTGCCGCCCCAGCTAGCGCCCGCCGCCTGGACAGACCCGTCGTGGTGCCGACGGCTAGCAGCTTTTCCCCCTTCCATTCCTCTTCAGCCTTTGACCAGCCGAGCTCTGTGCCTCTGTCTCTGCATAAGACTTGGCAAAGGTCTGCTGCCAGCTGGCGTCGGGGCAGAGTTGACCTCCGCAACTGACATCGAAGAAGTCACCGTGTTTTTCTCTGACAAAAAGAGTAGAAGTAAATTGGCTTACGGGTGCTTCGCCGATGCGACTGATGAACAGAATTAGTTGAGTCAATCATCAAATCCTCGTCTTATCTACTATCATGAGCACCGACAGTAGGGATGCAGGAATACGAATACATATACTCCCTCTCTCTACAAAAGAAAAGAATGTAACTATAGGTTGCGTATAGATCAAACTATAGTTTAACTTTGGTCAAGTTTATAGTGAATACTACTAATATTTATGTCTCCAACTAAAGTTTATTATGAAAATATATTTCATATGATACTTATTTTGTATCATAAATTTTAGTATATTTTTGTATAATTTTACTCAAATTTCAAGTCGTTTGACTTTTTGAAAATTGAAACTTACATTCTTTTGTGAATGGAGGCAGTACTTCTTAGTAACTCTTTTTCAAGGATTCGGATTCTGATACGTCTTGAATATTAGGGATGCACGAATACGAATACATATTAAATGATTTAAAATGAAAAGTTCATCAACTACAAAGTGATCATTTCTCCATCCGAGTTCGTTCAAACAATTCGAAAAATCTGAATTTCAAAATATGAGAACTTCAAACAGATAAAACATATTTCATATTTTTAGAAAAAATATATAAACTCGGAAACAAGTCAAGGGCTAAAGTTGTCTGATTTTGATAGTTGGAGAGCTGTGTATGTCTTATTTCGGAGTTCAAGGACTAAGTCCATACTTCAACAAAAATTCATAGGCTAAAAATGAACTTTTTCCTCCAAAAAATCCATACTATTTGCCTCGTCTGGCCGACCGTCTCCAACTGTCTGAATCATCACAAGAGACTATCACCGTCACCAGTAGGGCCTACATAGCTTGAAAATTTCTGAGGAAGCGACGAGGCTCCAGAGTACAGACTCACCTATCGACCCCTTGTTTAGATGACATCAAAATTCCAAGTTTTTTCACTCTCTCTCCATCACATCAATTTTTAACTGCTTGAATGGAGTATTAAATGTAGGTAAAAAAAATAACTAATTACACAGTTTAGTTGTAAATCACGAGATGAATCTTTTGAGCTTAGTTGGTCCACGATTGGACAATATTTGTCAAATAAGATGAAAGTGGTACTATTCATCAGGTTGAAATTTTTTTCCAATCTAAACAAGGGCCGAAGGTAAGGAATCTCTCTCTCGCGAAGATAAGACGTCCATGGACATGGAAAAAAGGGAGTTTTTGTCTTAAGTCTCGCGACGTGCTTCTGTTGGCGCCATGGCGGTGACACACACAGACAGACAGCCAGACAGCCTCATGTTTGTGCCTGAGGGCTTGTTTGGAACAAGCCTGGTGCAAAGGTCTTGCTGCAGGGGCAAGTCACTACTATAATAATTTTAACCGAGGCGGGCATTTTGGATTAACCGAGGTGGACATCCAAAACGCCTCGAACCAAAAGTCACGGTAAATTGGACCCTTTTCCGAGGCGTTTTGATGCCTGCCTCGGTTAATAAAATTAAAAAAACAAAAAAAAATCCAGCGAGCCCGTCGACGAGCCCGCTAAGCCCATCGACGGGCCCGCCAAGCCCAATGTCACCGCTGTCGCCGCCTGTGCCTGGCGTGCTGCCACCACCACTGGGGAAGCCAGATCCGCACCATTCGGGGACGGAGAAGAGGGAGCCGTCGCCGGATCCAGACTCCCCGTGCACGCCGTCGCCGGATCTGCCAGAGGAGAAGGATGCGAGCACCACGGCGTAGGAGGGGGCTGCACCCGCCACACAGGAGGAGGAGGGGGCCGCGCCACCATGCCGGAGGAGGAGGGGGAGGGGGCTGCGCCGTCACCGGATCCGCAGGAGGAGGGGGCCATGCCGCCATGCCGGAGGAGGATGACGAGGGGGGCTGCGTGATCGCCGGATCCATAGGAGGAGGGGGTCGCGCCTCCATGTCGGAGTGGGAGGAGGGGAGCCGCCGTCAAGGAGGTGAGGCCGGCTCTGGCGAGCCTAGGTCAGGCTCCGGCGAGGCCGGCTTCGCCGCTCGCATAGGGGAGGGGACGAGGGGTCGGGCTGGGGGCATCGGGCGTTGGGGAGGGGAGGGGGCGTTGGAGGGGGAGGGGGGCGCGCGGAGTGAGAGGAGGGGGTTGCCGAGTGAGGGGAGGGGGGCTCTGTGCGGCGGCTGGTGTGGAGTGAGGAGAGGAGGAAGAGTGGAGTTGTTAGGGTTTGTGATTTGGTTTATATATCGGAATGGCAGTGGGCTGGTGTGGACTAGCGGGTTAGGCCTGATTTACCGAGACGGTTGCATTACGATAAACCGCCTTGGTTAATGATTTACCGAGGTAGTTGCGTTAGGATGACCGCCTCAGTTAATGTACATTAACTGAGGCGGGCATTTTAGGTTGTCTGCCTCTGTAAATCGATTAACTGAGGCAGTTTATTGTAACCATCTCGGTTAATAAAGAATGACCGCCTCGGTTAATTTCAGGCATTAACCGAAGCGGTTCAAATTCATAACCGCCTTCGAGCCCCTTTGCAAAAGGCCTCAGTTAAGGGTTTTGTTTTTTTTTTATAGTAGTAGTAGTGAGTTCTGGTCCGACGAGCATGTGGAGTTCTGCATCCATCTCCAGCCAGCCGATCGGCTCGGGCGGAGCTGTGCGAGTTGTCGGTGCATGCGCCACTTGCCGTCGTTGAAGGTTAAACGGACGACGAGGATGCAGGTGTTGTCATCCATGTTGCTGGCTGTTAGAGAGCTCAAGACTTCAACAACTATCTAACTAGCTAGTTGACTAGGATTAAAAGTGATATAGAAAAACGAGAGAGAGCACAAAAGGCGAAAGGTCTGCTTGGCTACAGCCCACAGCGCTGTAGCTACAGTGATGTGTGGAAGAGGAAAAAATGGCTGCGGCAACGGTAGCTAAAATGGTTGGGGCTTTGGTCGGACACGGAAAATCGAAAAACACAGCAGGTGCGTCGAGGAAGGGAGCTGCAGATGTGATAATTAAAAAGTTAATGATGGCGGCCCCATGGTGGGACACAAAAGTAGTCAAGTAGGACTACCCACGTACTACTGCTCAATTACTCTGCCGTTTTTGTACTTTGATAATACTTTGACGAGGACGTCGGTCAGTATATAGTCTAGACACCCTGTTTCTAGGCCTGCGCAGGCAACGCCCATTCTTCCACTCCCGAATGTTTTCCTCACTCGTAACCGCTACCGTCATTTGTCTGTAGTGCCTCGTCGACTGTGCATCCGCCCGTAGAAGTCGCGATGCGTCGTCCGCCCGCCTACTCTACCTTGCCGCACCCGCCCCAATCTCGCGCTGTGCCACACGTGAGGCATCCACCGCCGTGAGAAATCCACCTCGCTCGTCTGGCATGCAAAGCGCCACCAGGAGGTCGCCCGCCATTGCTCTCGACGTTCCCTTAAACCCGAGTTTGTTAGCTATCGTAGTCCCTCACCAGGTAGGTCATGGCCACCGACAACTCAGTGTTTCAAGTGTTTTAGGCGTTTTAGACTTATGTTTCAAGTGTTTCATCTGGATGTTGCAAAAGTAAATCTGAGATGTTTTATATGTTGCGATGACAATATACGCATGTTTCAAGCCTATGTTCAATGTGTTTCACTTATTTCAGATGCGTGTTTCAAGTGTTTTCATCTAGATATTGCATATGTTGCTATGGCTACACACATGTTTCAAGTCTTTGTTTTCATGTGTTTCAGATGTTTCAGATTTATGTTGCGAAAGTGGATCTGGATGTTGCATATGTTGCTATGGCTATACATACATGTTTCATATGTTTCAGTTTGTATGTTACACATATTGCAATGCGCGCCGGTGGCTAGTGAACAGTAGCCTGCCGCAGCCGCCTGGTGCTGCTGCTGGGGCGCCACGTGGTTCACGTGCGGGCGCAAGGGCGTGGTTCCAGACGCTGGCGTGCGATGCGGGCGGGTACGGGACGTGGGATGCGATGTGGGTGGGCGTTAGGTGCAAGCGTGGACCTCCGTCCAGGACAGACACTACATCCGGAGTGGGACTTGGTGCGGGCAAAGGGAGTTGCATGCATTGGGTACGGGTGTGGGAGCTGTGTCCCGACGGACGCCGTGTTCTGGACTTCTGGGGGCTAGTCGTCCCCATTGTAGTTTCGCAAGCTGATGATCAGCCTGTGCACGACTCTAGAATGCCATCAAGGCAAATGAAGTGAACGAACTACTACGACACTACCCAGGATTTTCTCTTGGCAATTCAGTGGTCAAGATGTCAGCCAATTGTTGATCCATGCCGCACATGTATTACTACTTAATTGCAATATGTTTCTTTGGCCCTGAACAAGCTTTTCGAAAATATATTATATTAGCATCTACAAGATAAAATAAATACATTATTAAAATATATTGCATGGGGATTTTAATAAAACTAATTTGATGTTGTGGATGCTGCTAAATTTTTCTATAAACTAATTTGATGTTGTGGATGCTGCTAAATTTTTCTATAAACTTAGTCAAAGTTTAATTTTTCTATATGCAATGAGGTGGTATTCGGTTTTCCTACATAGCCTCATTTGAAACATGTTGGCATGGCAAAGTCACATTGACATTTTTTTTTGACAATTACACAGTACAACTCAGATGCCCACAATATGCACGCACACTCACCCAAGCGTCTCGCTATCAATGGGGACGTCGCCTACTCACTGAAAGTATGGCGCCGGTAAATCCTGAAATAAATCTAGGAAAATACGAGTACCCATGTAAAATCGAGAACTTAAACCCGAGTGGGCAGGTTCCACCACAAGTAACCCAACAAACTGATCAGTTCACAAAGTCACATTGACATGGTGCTGCACTGGACACGCGCAACAACCGAATAGACCAAAGACAACAAAAAAAAAAGGCCCAAAACGTCTAGATAGGCTAAAATAGAAAACGAAGTCCACTAGATCAGACAAACGCAACTTCTTTAGCCAACTGGGCCAAAAATATATATATAAAAAAGAGACCATTAACTATAAATAATAGCCCACAGTCAGACAAGAGCTGCAATGCGAGCATCGATCTCAACTAGATGGGCCGTTAACACGGGTGAATTAGGCTTTCCATAGGCGATTACAAGGGGGGTTTTTACATATTTGTTTTTAACTAGCAAAGATACCCATACATTGCAATAAGATCCAATACGTAGTGAGTTGTAGCACGGATCATGAGTTCAAGTCAAAAATTAAATTAACTTAGTGGTAAAAATCTTTGTTTCCTAAGGAGTCAAAGATTAAAATGGTTGTGATCTCTTATTTATTGTTTGTTTTTATTCTTATTATATTTATTAGAACACGAAAATACTAGGTAGAGAAAATAATGAAAACAAAATTAGAAAAGTCGAGCTAGTGCCAAAAACATCCATGAGAAAAATTCTGAGTATACTCGAAGTCAAGTAGAAAACAGTCATGACAAAGATTGGAATGTACTCTAAAAATAGCCATGGAAAAAATCAGAACATATTTGGAGCCAAGTGAAAAGCGTCCAAATGAATGTAAAGTAACACGTACTCGAAGCAAGTAAAAAACGGACAAAACCGAAAAAAGTGAAAAAAAAGAACAAAAAAGAAACGGCAAAGAAGTTCTACCCTTCTTTTCTCTTTATTAGATTTCTATTCTTGTATTTTGCATTTGGATTAAGATTCGTATTCCAGTTACTCGGAGTTGGAGAGATCTTATTGGATTAAGATTCCTAGTTATCCATATTATTATATTTTTCCTATTTGAATTAAAATTCATGTTTACCTGAAATCAGAAAGGATCTAATTGGATTAGGATTCCTAATTATATAAAGAGAAGGGCTATAGGCGATTTTTCACGTTCACAAAGTTTGTTAAGTGATGGCTGGACAAAAAATTGGTGGAGAGAAATTTTGCCTCTTTATTATTAGGTATAGAAATGAGTTTAGCAAAAGTATATGTTTTTTTGAGAAAATAGAAAAAGTATATTTGTTTTGAAAATAGCAAAAGTATATGCAGCTATAAAAATAGGAAATGTATCGCCCATTCAGTGGTTGATCCTTACGGGTCTAACTCACAGGGCAGTCTGCTATACTAGTCACCCTATGAGTGGCCGATCTATATTAATCACGCACTAAGAGGACGATTTATTCCTTCTATTCACAGCCTTTTGAAAAAAAATCATCTTTTTTCATATGAGCTTAGATGGAAATTAAAACTACTACTATAGAAAAATGATAGACCTTTGCCATGACACTGACGAGACCGCACACGACTTGATATGTCCCTATGCTAAATGAGTTTTAGAAAATATTACTATTTGGGTCAGATCGCCTATCTACATCTTATACCTCATCTTTTGATCAACAATAATATAATGAGACATATCATGGGTGGTAGACGACCCTCGGCTTGACTATGGGAGAGTGTAAGGTGCGTTTGGTTGGATGAACACCCCTGGATGAAATATGTCTATCCATTGACAACAGTTGGTTTATGGGCGACCTGGATATGGATATCCCTAACTGGGGAATATTCTTCTAGGTGTTGAATATCCTTGCCACCAAAAAAATTGCCGAGCGAGCTCATCTATGTTTTCTAATATTTGTCGTTATACAGCAAAGAGTGGCTTTGTATTCACTTTTGCTTTCTTATCTTTTTCTTGGCCCTTTTTGGGACCATTTTTCACTCTGTTCACTATTAAGAGAAATTGGCACAACCAGTACTGGTTTGTTGGAAAATAGAGCCAGATGAGATGTAATGTTGTATAGTTCATCACTTTTCATTTGAAGTCATCTTAATCTGTATAATGTCCAATGCACATCTAATCATAGTAATGGTTATTTTGGCACAAAAATGACCAAAAACATTGAACTACAAAATAACAATGCATTGTTCTAAAATAGTCTGATGGGCTTTCTAGCAGATGATGTCCTTGCTAAAGCGGCCTATCATAGCCTCTTTAGGCCCAGGAAGCAGCATCCCCTCCTATACAATCCTGACAAGTGCATTGCATCGGGCCAGCCGACCTCCCTGCCTAGTGGTAGCCTGGCAGTGGGCTTTTTTTTTTTTTTGCTCCATCTCATGACAAGATGGTCAAAAGAATATTCATGTAAATGGATTCAAAAACTATTTTGCTTCATACTCAAAACCGAACTGACTGCTCTCAATTCACACTCATCAAGAATCCCCAAAATCAAAGACTGATGGACACCTTCATGCTGCACGCAGACAGATTTTGATTTTAGTATTACAGGTAGCATGACTAGCTTGTTGAAAAGATTTGGTTAACTACTAGCAATGATAGGCTAATGGCGACACCTCCAACCTGAACATTTCTCATGAAAGGCACAGGAAGGGTGGCGGCATTGACCCAGTCCACAGCACGCCTCTCTTGTGTGCTCTGCCCAAATTTGCCTATGTGCTACTCTACTGAAGAAAACAAAGTATAAATACTTTGAGGATTATAAACTAGATATTTTTTCCGAACTAAATTAAATCAGACTAGTTATATATTAGGACCTAATTATATTATTACACTCTATAGATTATACTTTTCAACTCACACTTGTTATATATCTTATACCCTAATTATAATAATATGCTATGTGTTTCACCCATATTTTTTCGACCTACTTCACATTACTTGGTGCTTGTGAGAGTAGAAAACATTTCAAATATATGTAACGGTTACTAGTGTTATAAAACCGTTCCACCCTTTTTTTGTCTTTTGACATCTCCAATAAATAAACTGTCGGTGTTTGGACCCGAGGGGGTCCTAGACCAACGAGTAAATGCTGTGTGTCCCTTTCCTGGATGGTGATGCAAGGAGAACACACGGGGTTTTATCCTGGTTCGGGCAAGAGAAGGCCCTACGTCCAGCGGGGGAGAGGAGATGTTGTATTTCCTTGCACCGAGGTGCTTGCGTAGGGGTTACAAGCTTGCGAGAGAGGGCGATGAGCCCAGGTCTCAAAAGAGGAAAACGAAATACAGGGTGATTGCTTGAGATGTTGATCGCTATCTGGGGCTTGACTTGTTGTCCGTTGTCTTCCGTTTTTTTTGTTATAGAGCCCTGACCTGCCCTTTTATAGGGCGAGTGGAAGTCAAGACGATGGGGAGCCTTGAGATGATGTTTTGTCGATCCCTGTTGAGGCGGCTGTAGCGACGTGTCCTAGAAATGGAGGGCCATCCCTGGACACCATGGTGACGTAGGGGACGAGACGCTGAAATGACCCGGAGCACCGTGCCATGCCGTCCTCCCTTCCCTATTGAGCCGTGCTGGGCGTCGAGGCCGGGTCGAGGCCGGGTCGAGGGCGAACGGATAAGTCCGAATCCCCGGAATCGCGGTGTACGGATTCTGTCGTATCCTCCCTCGAGGGTAACTGGTGATGTATAGTGTGCGGTAAGGTGGATACAGTGACGTTTTTCACCTCCCATCACGGGATGGGCGGTAAAACAGTGAGGACTGACACTGGTATTGTTCCCACGTCGACCACGCGCGCAGCCATGCCGGTAGGTGGTGGTAGGTAATTGCATTAAATGCTAAGGCTTTTGTCCGAGGGTAGGTAAAGAGAGGGGGTCGAGCGTCTCGACCCGGGCTCACGCGAGTCGGAGTTCAGTCGAGGTGCCTTGTCGTGCGGGACGCGGTCGAGGTACCCCATCGAGGGGGCCTCGTACGAGTCGGAGATGGGATGCGATCGAGGCACCCCGTCGAGGGGGCCTCGTACGAGTCGGAGATGGGATGCAGTCGAGGCATCCCGTCGAGCCGGTCTCGTATGGGACGGACCTGTCGTGCATTTTGAAGTGGGCGGTGTTTTGTCGTGGCTAGGTTGTTTTGATCTTTATTATTGTTAAACGTGGGTACCCTATTTTATTGGTACCGACAGTAGCCCCCGAGCCTTTAGGTGAGTGTATGATCACTCTCCTAGAGGCTTTTTGCCGATGAACTGGAGTCGTAGCGCCGTTGACCTTTCCAGCGGGGGCGTCCAAGCGTTCACGGGACTTCTCCGGTGGGGGCGCGCGAGCGCACCCGCCGGGTGTAGCCCCCGAGGCCTCGGTGGAGTATTGAGAAAATCTCCTCCGAGGTCTTATTCGTGGTTTATCAGGGAGTAGTTGATGCGGCCGAGCCCCCGAGCCTCGCGCGCACGAGGTCGATCGGAGTCCCTGCCGTCTTTCGTTGTCCGGCCCTCACGCTCTTCCTTCAGAGAGGAGGAGGAGGGGTGGGGAACGTCGTACTACCCCGTTTGGGCGAGTCCGGCGATCTCCGGTGAGCTGCTAGCGGGGAGATTCGAGTGAGAGTCCGTGCTCCAGTCGTTAGGAGTCGGCTTGTGGCCCGGAGGCGCTCTTCAAAGCTGCCAAGGAGTGGTCGTGCGGAGGTCGGTTCCCTGCGACAGGATCCGAGGGCTCGATGCCTCCCCCGAGGGGATTCCTGCTTCGACCTCATCCTTTGGCCTCGAATACGTCTTGGGATGTCTCGAGAGCGTGGCTCGAGCCCTGGCCATGTACGGGCGCATCCCTGGTCGTCCCTTGCTCTGTTGCTCGAGGGTAGCTGTCGAACCCGGGTCGAGGGCCAGCTTTCGTTCCCTTGAGACTTAAAGTGGGCTCGGAGCCTGTTATAGGAATCTAGGAATACCCGTCCGTGGATCTCGCCCCGCCCGTTAGCCAGGCGCGCCTTTTTAGGGCGAGATCGGCGCGGTAGTGGGCGACGTGGCGTTCGGTTACTGCGTGTGGGACGGCCACGTGCCTTGCTCCTGTAAGGCGTGGGGGACGGTTAGGTGAGCGCATTTATTACGGGAAACTGTTCCTACCTTTTCGCGTGGCCGTTAGACTTCTTCCCGGCCTATAAAGGCGAGACCCGGGGGTCTGTGTTCCCCTCCGGTCCTTTGCGCTCTTGCCATCCTTAGCCTCAGGAAACCCTAGCCTTCTTGCGCCTTCCGCCCGCACTGCTGCTGCCGCCGCCGCCTTCCCTTCCGCTCATCCCCCTCCCGATAGCACCAATGGCCGGAAAGAGCCAAATCCTCCCCGCCGAAGACTGGGCCACTTCCTCGGTGACGGAGAGGAGGCTGGAGGAGCTGGTTGAAGACGGGTTGCTGCGGCCGAGGACGAACCGGTCGCGGCCGGAGTGGATAGCACCGCCGCCGGCCCACCGGGAGCCGGCGCCCCCGGAAGGATACGTGGTGAGCTTCGTGTGCTTCCACGAGCGGGGGTTCGGCATTCCTTCGTCAGTCTTCATGCGAGCGCTTCTCCACTACTACCGGGTGGAACTCCATCACCTTGCCCCCAACGCCGTCGCACAGGCCGCCATCTTCGCGGCGGTCTGTGAGGGGTACCTCGGGGTGGAGCCGCAGTGGAACCTGTGGCTTCACCTCTTCAAGGGCGAACTCTTCGCGAGGAGAGCGGGGGAGAAGGGAGTTCTCTACGCGGCGCGGGTAGGGAGCTGCGTCCTGCAGTTGAGGTCGAGCCGGGCGGATCAATACATCCCGGCTCGCCTCATCTCCTCGAACAGCGGGTGGCACGAGGGCTGGTTCTACCTCCGCAACGATGACAACCAGTTGCCGAGGTACACCGGCCGCGTGCTGACCGCCCGGGAGGACCGCTGGATATACGGAGTGCCGGATGCCGAGAAGCCGCGCCTGGACCCGTTGCTGGCGGTGCTACAGCAGCTTCGCGCTTGAGGCTTGACGGCGGCGGCGGTAGCGACGGCGTTCCATCGCCGCCGGGTGATGCCGCTGTGCCGGCGTCGCCTGCGCCTTGACCAGATGACTCCGGAGGCGCCTCTGGAGGGGAGCCGGATGTCTCACGAGGCCCTCACCCTCGAGGAGGGACTTCGTCGAGCCCGCCGGATGGTCGGGACCTTCAAGGCGGAGGAAGCTGACCGGCTCCTCATGAGGCCCACTGAGGGGTTCGAGCCCGTGGTAAGTTCTTTGAGTTGGTACGCTCGTTTTGGTTTCGTTCGTTTCTCGGACCCCCTTAACCCGGTCGACGCCGGTGAGCAGGACTTGTCGGCGCTGCGGGAGACGCGACCGCCGGTCCTGGAGGACCAGCCTGCCCGGGAGGCTCGACGACAGCACGCCTCGAAGCAGAAGGAGGTCAAGGAGTCGACCAAGAAGCGGGCGGCCCACAAGGCCAAGGAGGCGGAGGCGCGGAAAAAGCGCCGGCGCCAGCAGGCCCTTGACAGGCTTCCTTTGGAGCCGTCGCCCTCCGAGACCATGTCGGGGGGGGACGACGACAGCAGCGGCGAGGATGATGACGCCTTGTCGCGGTACGAGGCCGCGACCGGGCTGGGGAGCCTCCCGGATATCCGCCCCCTGCTGGAGCCCATCGCAGGGTCATCCTCCTCGGTCGTCGTGGTCGAGGAGGTTGCTGAGGACGACGAGGAAGAGGAGAAGAAGGAGAAGAAGGAGGAGGAGAAGAAGGAGGCGGGCCCCTCGGCGGGTGGGGCTGCCTTGCCCCGGACCCAGCAAGTGGGGTCGACGGGGGTGCCTACCCCAGCCCAGGCCCCACAAGCCCGGGAGGGGACCGGGGCGGTGGCACCGACATCGTCGGCGGCGGCGCCACCGTCGGGCGTGAGGACCCGAGGCCAGCTGGCCTCGGAAGCGCAGAAGACGCTTAGTGGTGCGCCGGCGAGGGCCCCACTGAGCGCCCGGTCTGCGGGTGGGGCTGTCGCGAGGCCGCCGCCTGCCGCCTCGGGCGGCTCGGACCGTGCGGGGTCGAGGCCCCAGGTGCCGATCTCCGGGTGAGTTTTCGAGCTAAGGGGATTTGTCTTTTTTCGAATTCGTCGGCCGACCTCATTTTTTACTTTACAGGCTGAAGCGGAAGGCGGAGCACATGCCCCCCCCCCGTGAAGTCTCTTCGGGCTAGTGCCGTCGTGCTCAACCGGTCGGTGGAGCAGGACGCGGCCTGGGTCCGCGAGGTCGAGGCCGTGAAGGAGCGCCGTCGACAGCAGGAGGCTGCAGGTGCTTCGACGGTCGCCGGCCCCGACCCTACCGCGGCGAGGTCAGACCCGGCGAGGGTAGTGGCGCCTGGCCCGATCGAGGCGGAGCCTAGGGCGCTGCCCTCGGCCGAGGCCACCGTTGAAGCAGCCGCGGAAAGGGCGGGTGCCGATGCGACCGTGGAGGGGGCCGCACCGGCACCGGAGCAAGAGGTGGCGCCGGCGAGGGGGCCGCAGCCACAGCAAGACCTGCCGGCGCGGCCGGTGGGCACGGCGGAGGGCGAGGTCGTCGAGCCCTCTACCGGAGCCCCGGAAGAAGTGGCGCCAGAGGTCGAGGTGCCGGTTGCGGGGGCACCGTTGGCCGGAGCGCCGGTTCCCGAGCCGCCAACGGGCGAGGTACCGGCCCCGGAGGCGTCGACGGCGGAGGCGCCCGCTCCAGAGGTACTGGTTGCCGAGGGGCCGGTCACCGCCGAGGGGCGGGTGCCCGTGGTCATCGCCCTCTACGACGCTCCCCTAGACAGGGGAAAACAGATAATGGGGGGCGAGGGGGGCGAGGCCACGAGTCGAGCTGATGCCTCGACCTCCGCTGGGGCCGCGGGAGCTGCGGGCGAGGCCAACGAGGCCGGTCCTTCGACGGGGCCGGGAGGCGCCCCGGCCGCGTCGTCATCGTCGTGGCCAGACTTCGCCGCGCTGGCGATAGCGCGGGCTGAGGAGGAGATCCCGAGGTGGGGGGGGCGCCCCTTCAGTTCAGGGACGCCGCGAACTCCGACGCCGAGCCTATCCTCACTCTGAATGACAGAGATGAGGTGCATCGCTGGCAGTACCTCGAGGGCGTCCACCAGCATCTCGATCGGCTACTCCGCGTGGCGTCCGACGCCGTCTCGCGCGGTATGCGGGATGCCACCGAGGTACGATTAATCTGTTAGCTTATTTCGTGTCTCTCAGTGTCTTTTTTCTTTGGTTTCATTATCCTTTTTGGTCTCCTTTTAATTAGGAACTGAAGGAGTGCTCCCGCCGCAAGTCACTCTTCATCCGAGGTGAGAGTGGCGTGTGGGCGTCGCTGTCCCGGCAACGGGCCCTGGTCGAGGAGACCCAGAAGAGGCTCGCCGATCGGACCGCTGAGATGGCGGAGCTGCGCACCGCCTTCTCGACGGTGAAGGAGGAGGCGATCCAGGCTTGGGCGGCTGAAGCCATAATGCGCACCGAGGTGGACAAGGTCCGGGAAGAGGCTGCCCAGGCCCGCAGGGACCTCGAGCCCCTGGCGGCGCGGGTCAAGGAGCTCGAGGAGGACGTCTCCCAGGTCAGCCGTCAGCGTGACCTCCTCAACGTCCAAATCGGGCAGGTCACGGCCCGGTTTAGTGCGCTGAAGGACGAGATCTCGGGGCTGAACGGGGCCGTCCAAGAGAAGGATGCGGCGCTCCAAACCGCCCGCCAGGAGATCGAGGCACTGAAGGCGACCGTCCGTGAGAAGGACAGTGCCCTCCTGGGGCTCGAGCAGACGTGCGGGGGGCTCCACGACGAGGTTGTGGGTTTAAAGACCCACGTCGAGGGTAAGTAACTTGTTATGGCCATAGAGTTGAGGCATCGCGTTAGGCGCTAATTTGCCTTGTCGTGTTTCAGAGCTGGAAAGTGAGAACCGGGAGGCCCACTCGACCGCCAACTCCCTGCAGAGCCTCCTCGAAGCCGAGACCCAGAGGACCCAGCTGCTCGAGGGCGCGATTAGCACGGTGTGCGATGGTCTGGGGGTCGAGCCCGACGCCGACACCGGAGAAGACGCTCCAGGGAACTCCTTCATCCGTCGGATGGCGGCGCTAGGTCACCTTGCCCGGGAGAAGATACGGGACAGCCTCCACCACGGCGTGAAGAGGGCGCTGGCCGTCGTCCGCTCGGGGTTTGTATTCGACATGGAGCTCGTTGCCGACGGCTTCATCACAGACCCGGAGCGGACGGACGAGGAGAATGAAGACGCCTGCCTGGAGCTGATTGAAGCCGCGGAGGGGCCTAGGAGCCGTCTGGCCTCGCTCTTTGAACCTGAGGTGGTCCCGCCTGCTGACGACGAAGGCCTGTGAGCCAAATCTGGGCACGGAGGCCCATGTAATAAGTTAGTTACTTTGAATTTTGGTTGTGGTGGCCTCAGGGGCCTTAAGAACTTGAAGCACAAACTGGTTCGTAGTTAATTTAGTTTTATTCGAGCCTTTATTCCTTTTATTGCTTGGATCATGTTCTCGTGTGATGTACTTAGCGCGCAGTTGCGTCTTTTGGCGTAAGGGAGCGAGTGGAGGTACCGTAGCCTTGAAGGCGTAAGTAATCTCACGACTCGACTGCCCTCGAGCTTTAGGATGCTCTTGCGGCTTCGCAGATCGCGTGAGAACCTGATCTAAGCGGCAGGGGGTGTAATCTCTTTTAAAGTTAGGAACCGTCATTTAGATCTCCCTAGCGTGAAATTGCACCTCTAGAAGGCGTAAGGACTGAGTGGAGGCACCATAGTCCCGGAGGCGTAGGTGGTACTCCTAGTTCGAGGGTCCTTTCGAACCTTAGGGTGCTCTTACAGCGCCATTGATCTAAGAAGCGGTTCTTAAAATTTAAAAAAGAGTGTAAGTTTTTTCGGGGACTGAGGGGTTCCCCCCTGTGTAGCCCCCGAGGGAGGGTCGATTCTGGTAGTGCAGAGTCGATCCTCTTTTATCGTGAGACAAAAATTTTAACACTGTTGTATTCTTTATTGATGAAAAAGAAATTACAGAGCCTCGAGGCTTTCTAAGGAAAGAAGCGACGTAGCTGTTCAATATTCCAAGCGTTGGTGAAGATTTCGCCCTTCTCGTTGGATAGCTTGTAGGTGCCCGGCTTCAGTACTTCTGCGATGATGTACGGTCCTTCCCATGGCGGTGTGAGCTTGTGGCGTCCCTTAGTGTTCTGGTTCCGTCGTAGCACCAGATCGCCGACGTTGAGGTCACGCTTGCGGATGTGTCTGTCGTGGTAACGTCGGAGACCTTGTTGGTACCTGGCAGAATGCAATAGAGCCACATCTCGGGCCTCCTCGAGCTGGTCGAGGGCGTCTTCTCTTGCGGCGTCGTTATTTCTTTCGTTGTAGGCCTTCAATCTTGGGGACCCGTATTCAATATCGGTTGGGAGGACTGCCTCAGAACCGTAGACTAAGAAGAACGGAGTAAACCCCGTGGCTCGACTCGGCGTTGTTCTTAGGCTCCACAGGACCGAGGGCAGCTCGGCAGCCCACCTTTTGCCATGCTTGTTTAGCTTGTCAAAAATTCTGGGTTTCAGGCCTTGTAGGAGCATGCCATTGGCACGTTCCACTTGGCCATTTGTTTTTGGATGGGCCACGGCCGACCAGAGCACGCGAATGTGATGGTGGTCGCAGAAATCCAGAAATTTTTTACCAGTGAACTGGGTGCCATTGTCCGTGATGATGCAGTTGGGGACCCCAAGGCGATGAATAATGTCGGTGAAGAATTGCACAGCTTGCTCGGACCTGATGCTGGTGATAGGGCGGGCCTCGATCCACTTGGAGAACTTGTCAATTGCGACAAGCAAGTGGGTGAAGCCGCCAGTCGTTCTTTTCAGCGGTCCGACAAGGTCGAGCCCCCAAACGGCAAACGGCCATGTGATGGGGATGGTTTGCAGGGCGTGTGCCGGAAGATGCGTTTGTCTCGCGTAGTACTGACAACCTTTGCAGGAGCGTACTAGCTTGACAGCGTCGGAGACCGCGGTTGGCCAATAGAATCCTTGTCGGAAAGCGTTTCCGACGAGGGTTCGAGGTGCTGCGTGGTGACCGCAAGCCCCCGAGTGCAGGTCGCTGAGCAGGTCCCTGCCTTTCTCGTTTGTGATGCAACGTTGGAGGATGCCTGTAGGGCTGCGGCGGTACAGCTCCCTACTGTTGCCAACGATCACAAAGGTTTTGGCCCGGCGAGCGATCCGTCGAGCCTCGGTCTTACTCGAGGGGAGGTCCCCTTGGATAAGGTAGTCGAGGTACGGAGCGCGCCAGTCAGGCTCGAGGCCAGATGGTAGGGTCGAGCCTTCCACCTGCATGGCCTCAGCCCCGGTCGAGGGGGCTTCGGTCTTAGGTGGGAGGTCGAGTGACGTCCCGTCGACCCCTCCGTCTGGCCCAAGGTCTACGGATGGCCGCTGAAGATCTTTTGCGAAAACGTCTGGTGGGACCGTAGTTCGACTGGACACGATTTTTGCGAGTTCATCGGCGGCCTCGTTATACCTGCGTGCGATGTGGTTGAGTTCGAGGCCGTGAAACTTGTCTTCGAGGCGCCGTACTTCCTGGCAGTAGGCTTCCATCTTGGGGTCACGGCAACTCGAGCTCTTCATGACCTGGTCGATCACGAGCTGGGAGTCGCCTCGAACGTCAAGGTGTCAGACCCCGAGCTCGATGGCAATTCTCAGCCCCGTGACGAGTGCCTCGTATTCAGCGACGTTGTTTGACGCAGGAAAATGAAGCCGGATGACATAGCGCATGTGAACCCCGAGGGGCGAGATGAAGAGCAAGCCCGCGCCTGCTCCTGTTTTCATCAACGACTCGTCGAAGTACATGGTCCAGAGCTCGGCTTGGAGCTGTGCGGGAGGGAGTTGGGTGTCGGTCCATTCAGCCAGGAAGTCTGCCAATACCTGTGACTTTATAGCTTTGCGCGGCGCGTAAGATAAGGTCTCGCCCATGAGCTCGACCGCCCACTTGGCAATCCTACCCGAGGCTTCCCGGTTCTGGGCTATCTCTCCCAGGGGGAAAGAAGAAACCACAGTAACCGGGTGGCCCTCGAAGTAGTGTCGGAGCTTGCGCCGTGTCAAGATGACAACATATAGCAGTTTCTGGATTTGAGGGTACCGGTCCTTGGTTTCCGAGAGCACCTCGCTAATGAAATAGACCAGCCTCTGGACGAGCAAGGTATGAGCCTCCTCGGCCCGTTCGACGACCAGGACCGCGCTGACTACTTGTGACGTTGCAGCGACATAAAGTAGGAGCGGTTCTCCTGGGGTCGGAGGGACGAGGATTGGTGAGTTAGAGAGCGTGACTTTGAGTTTTGTGAGGGCTTCCTCGGCCTCGAGGGTCCAGGAAAAATGCTCCGATTTCTTCAAGAGGCGGTACAGAGGGAGTGCTTTTTCGCCGAGGCGCGAAATGAAACGGCTAAGTGCCGCCAAGCAGCCCGTGACCCTCTGCACGCCTTTCAGATCTCGGATGGGGCCCATCTTGGTTATCACAGAGATTTTCTCTGGATTGGCCTCGATGCCCCGCTTAGACACGATGAACCCTAAAAGCATACCTCGAGGGACGCCAAAAACGTATTTTTCTAGATTGAGCTTGATATTCTTTACCCGGAGGCATTTGAAGGCAACGTCGAGGTCGTTCACTAGATTATCGGCTTGTCTAGTCTTGACTACGATGTCATCGACATATGCCTCGACGGTTGGTCCGATGTGTTCTCCGAAAACGTGCTGCATGCATCGCTGGTACGTTGCCCCTGCGTTCCGGAGACCGAAGGGCATCGTAACGTAGCAATACATGCCGAACGGGGTAATGAATGAAGTCGCGAGCTGGTCGGACTCCTTCATTTTTATCTGATGGTAACCGGAGTAAGCGTCTAAGAACGAAAGAGTTTCACATCCCGCAGTTGAATCAACGATTTGATCAATGCGTGGCAAAGGAAAGGGAACCTTTGGACATGCTTTATTCAAACTAGTATAGTCTACACACATCCTCCATTTCCCACTCTTTTTCTTAACTAATACAGGATTAGCTAGCCACTCGGGATAGTGAACTTCCTTGATGAACCCGGCCTCCAGTAGCTTGTGGATCTCTTCGCCGATGACCCTGCGCTTCTCCTTGTCGAAGCGGCGCAGGCGTTGCTTCACCGGTTTGGACCCGGCCCGGATCTCCAAGGCGTGCTCGGTGACTTCCCTGGGTATGCCCGGCATATCCGAGGGACTCCATGCAAAAATGTCGACATTCGCGCGGAGAAAGTCGACGAGCACGGCTTCCTATTTCGGGTCGAGGGCGGCGCTGACATTCAGCGCCTTCCCGTTGGGATCAGCGGGGTCGAGGGGCACGAGTTTGACGTCCTCCGCGGGCTCGAAGCTGCCGGCGTGGCGTTTTGGGTCGGGAATCTCGTTGGCGAGACCGTCGAGGTCCGTGGCCAAAGTCGCCGATTCCAAAACCGCCTCGCCGTGTTCGACGCACTCGACGTCGCACTCGTAGGCATGTTCATACGAGGGCCCCACAGTGATGACGCCGTTTGGGCCGGGCATCTTGAGCTTGAGATAGGTGTAGTTCGGCACAGCCATGAACTTGGCGTAGCACGGGCGCCCGAGGATGGCGTGGTATGTCCCACGGAATCCGACCACCTCGAAGGTGAGGGTCTCCTTCCTGAAGTTGGCCGGTGTGCCAAAACAAACGAGCAGATCAACCCGTCCGAGGGGTTCCGCCCGCTTCCCTGGCACCACTCCGTGGAAGCCCCCGACGCTAGGCTGAAGGCGCGCTCTCTCGACCCCCAGGAGGTCGAGGGTCTGGGAGTAGATGATGTTGAGGCTGCTTCCGCCGTCCATGAGTACTTTAGTGAGGCGTGTGTTGGCGATGATGGGATCAACAACAAGAGGGTAGACCCCCGGATTGGGGATGTAGTCTGGATGATCATCACGGTCGAAAGTGATGGCCACCGTAGACCAGTCAAGGAAACGAGGGACCGCCGTTTGTACAGAGAAAACCTCTCGCCGTTCTCGCTTGCGCTGGCGCGCTGAGAGGCGGGTCGAGGGTCCTCCGTAGATCATGAAGCAGTCGTGGATCTCGGGGAACCCCTCATCCTTGTCATCACCCTTTGGGTCTTCCTTCTTGTCGGTGTTCTTGCTGCCTGCGCCCTCGAAGTACCTGCGGAGCATATGACAATCTTCGAGGTTATGGTTAGTGGGTCCCTTGTGGTAAGGGCATGGTTCTTTCAGCATTTTGTCGAAGATGCCCCCGCCGGGGGGGCCTCGAGGCTTCTTGCGTTCGGTAGCGGCGACAAGCTCATCGGCCGGGGCCTCGAGCTTGCCCTGCTGGCCTTTCTTCTTCTTGCGGTTGTTCCTCTTGGAGCCCCGGGCGGAGCTCGCGGGGTCGTCGGTCTTCTGCTTCCCCGTGTCCTGTTCGCCGCCGAAGATGGCACCAACTGCCTCCTCGCCGGCGGCGAAGTTGGTGACGATGTCCATCAACCCGTTGGCAGTGAGGGGGGTGTGACGGCCTAACTCTCGAACCAACTCCTTGCAAGTGGTGCCCGAGAGGAAAGCCATGATCACGTCAGAGTCGGTGACGTTGGGGAGCTCGGTGCGTTGCCTGGAGAAACGCCGGATGTAATCCCAGAGGGATTCACCTGGCCTCTGCTTGCAACTCCGGAGGTCCCACGAGTTGCCGGGGCGCATGTAAGTTCCCTTGAAGTTTCCCTCGAACACCCTCACGAGATCACCCCAGTCGTGGATCTGCTGGGGCGGAAGATCCTCGAGCCAGGCTCGAGCGGTGTCTGAGAGGAACAGGGGGAGCTGTCGGATGATGACTCGGTCGTCGGTGGCCCCGCCCAGCTGACATGCCAAGCGGAAGTCGGCGAGCCAAAGTTCGGGTTTGGTCTCGCCGTTGTACTTGGCAAGAGTCGTGGGAGGGCGGAACCGCGCCGGCAGTATCGTTTCGCGGATTGCTTTGCTGAAGACCCGAGGGCCCGGAGGCTCAGGTGAGGGACTGCGGTCCTCCGAGCTATCGTAGCGCCCGCCCCTATGCACGTGGTAGCCTCGAGCCACACCGTCACCGTGCTTGCGCGTGCGGCGCTCGACGATGTTGCCACGGGTGTCTCGAGGCCCTTGGTCGTGAGTCATGTGTTCGGGGGCGGGAGCCATTCGAATCCGTCGGGGAGGTTCGGGATGAACCGAGGCCTCTCTCTCCTGTCGGGAGGGTTCTGCAAGCCGCTCCGAGGCGGGCTCGCGTCGCCTCGAGGCAGAGCTCTCGGCCTGCTGGAGGACAGCGGTCTCGAGGAGTTCTCGGATCTCATCTCGAGCCCGGCGAGCATCGGGATTCGAAGGCTCAGGCATATTGTGTAGGAGCATGGCGGCGGCGACGACGTTCTGGCTGGCTCGAGCGAAAACCGGGGGGTCGGTTACC
Organism: Saccharum spontaneum; assembly: GCA_022457205.1. Lineage (NCBI taxonomy): Eukaryota > Viridiplantae > Streptophyta > Magnoliopsida > Poales > Poaceae > Saccharum > Saccharum spontaneum. Next base: position 50,829,665 of record CM039597.1, read on the forward strand.
CGGTCCTCGTCGATGCGACGGTTGACGTCGCGAGCTCTTCCGTGAGCTCTCGCGCCAAGTGCGCGTTCCGCACGCTCATGCCCGAGAGTTTGTTGGAGTAGACGCAGGTTTTCTCGTTCCTCGTCGAGCCTTTCCTACAACTCGCGGATTTGGTCGAGCTGCACCCCTTGATCCACAAGGAGTTGAGCCTCGTCTCGCTCGGCAGGGAGCTCGACGTGAGGGGGTGTGTGCCTTCCTCCGACCGGCTCTTCTTCCTGCGAATCCGATGCGCTTTCAACATCGACGTTGAAGCACTCGCGGGTCGGATCGTAGGTGTCATCAGCCGAGTCGGAGTCAGGGGCGCCGAAGTAATAGTATGACGGGGGAATGCATGGCCGTTGTGGATCGCCACTAGGGTCGCGGCGTGGGGAAGCGGTCACACGGGGTTCTGTTTCTAGTGCCTCAGTGGAGTCCAGATAATCAGAAGCCGGCGTGGACGCAACGAGATCCAGAGCGGAGCGTAGATGGTGCCCAGGGAGTTCCTCATAAGCACTCATGCGAGTGCTCACGGAAGAAGCGTACGCCTGGGCAGCCGAATCTAGCCCAAACGGGAACGGCGAAGGAGATGTGGCTGTCCACGCCGGAGCGGGTGCTCCGGGTAGCGGTGCTTCACCGGACGGAGGAGCGGCAGGATTCTCCGTCGGCGTGTCGCCCTCGGCTAAGCTGATCCTCCCCAGACCTTCCGTGAGGGAGTCTGGGTTGGCGTCCGGCTGAGGGGTGCCGAACCGGGGGATCCCGTCACCCTCCACGAGACGAAGGTGGTGGTTACGCCGGGCTCGTCGTCGTCGGGCGGCTCGCGCCTGCCTTGAACGACGATACCGGCGGATCGCTCCCCCAGGCTGGGAGAGCTCGTAATCCTCGTCAGTTGGGTGCCTGGGTGGGAGCAGGACCATGTCGTAGCCGTAGCCAAGTGACATGAACTCCAAACTCCCGAACCAGATCACCGTAGCCAACGGGATAGGACGATTGGGGTCAGCCATCCAGGAAAAAGGCGGGAAAGCGACTTTGGCACGCAGCGCTCCCCTACCTGGCGCGCCAACTGTCGGTGTTTGGACCCGAGGGGGTCCTAGACCAACGAGTAAATGTTGCGTGTCCCTTTCCTGGATGGTGATGCAAGGAGAACACACGGGGTTTTATCCTGGTTCGGGCAAGAGAAGGCCCTACGTCCAGCGGGGGAGAGGAGATGTTGTATTTCCTTGCACCGAGGTGCTTGCGTAGGGGTTACAAGCTTGTGAGAGAGGGCGATGAGCCCAGGTCTCAAAAGAGGAAAACGAAATGCAGGGTGATTGCTTGAGATGTTGATCGCTATCTGGGGCTTGACTTGTTGTCCGTTGTCTTCCGTTTTTTTTGTTATAGAGCCCTGACCTGCCCTTTTATAGGGCGAGTGGAAGTCAAGACGATGGGGAGCCTTGAGATGATGTTTTGTCGATCCCTGTTGAGGCGGCTGTAGCGACGTGTCCTAGAAATGGAGGGCCATCCCTGGACACCATGGTGACGTAGGGGACGAGACGCTGAAATGACCCGGAGCACCGTGCCATGCCGTCCTCCCTTCCCTGTTGAGCCGTGCTGGGCGTCGAGGCCGGGTCGAGGCCGGGTCGAGGGCGAACGGATAAGTCCGAATCCCCGGAATCGCTGTGTACGGATTCTGTCGTATCCTCCCTCGAGGGTAACTGGTGATGTATAGTGTGCGGTAAGGTGGATACAGTGACGTTTTTCACCTCCCATCACGGGATGGGCGGTAAAACAGTGAGGACTGACACTGGTATTGTTCCCACGTCGACCACGCGCGCAGCCATGCCGGTAGGTGGTGGTAGGTAATTGCATTAAATGCTAAGGCTTTTGTCCGAGGGTAGGTAAAGAGAGGGGGTCGAGCGCCTCGACCCGGGCTCACGCGAGTCGGAGTTCAGTCGAGGTGCCTTGTCGTGCGGGACGCGGTCGAGGTACCCCGTCGAGGGGGCCTCGTACGAGTCGGAGATGGGATGCGGTCGAGGCACCCCGTCGAGGGGGCCTCGTACGAGTCGGAGATGGGATGCGGTCGAGGCATCCTGTCGAGCCGGTCTCGTATGGGGCGGACCTGTCGTGCATTTTGAAGTGGGCGGTGTTTTGTCGTGGCTAGGTTGTTTTGATCTTTATTATTGTTAAACGTGGGTACCCTATTTTATTGGTACCGACATAAACATACCTATATAATACCGCGTTATGTGTTTTCCGCCCACTTTTTTTTAACCTATCTCATGCCATGTGGTGCTCGCATGGGTGGAAAACATCCCGATATGTATAACAGTTTTTACTTGTCCTTAAAACCGTTCCGTTCTTTTGGCGCCTTTTGGCATCTTGGATAAATAAGCACCCTTACATAATAAATATGGTATGTTATTTTTCCACCCACGTTTTTGGGGTCTACCTTATGTCATGTGGAGCTCACGTGAGTGAGAACCATTCCATCTTTTCATGCCTTTTATTGTTCTGACAAAAGCAGTGCTAGCGCTCGGACATCCGACCGAACGCCCGTGTTCGGATACCCGTTCTTGCATCTTGCCCCGCGCCTGCACTCTGCGTACTGCCCGACCCCACGTTAGCGTCTACGCCCCACACAACCTCACGCGGCATCTGCACTCCCGCCTGACCACATGTGCAATACTCGATCTACTTTAAAACGTTTAGATGCAACACTTGCAACATATGTCTAAAGACAGATGAAACACTTGAATCATGCGTTTGAAACACTTGGAAAAACACTTGAAAACCATTGCAAACATACGCAACATACAGATAAAACACTTGCAACATATGTGTGATAAACACACTTGCAACAACGTTTGTAACATACATGTACAACCATTCCAACATATGCAACATCCCGATCTACGTTTGCAACATCCATACGAAACACTTGCAACATCCCTCTAAAACATCTGAACCACTTGAAAAAATACTCTTGCAACATGTGATATATCCGGGTGCAGCCTCCTCCGCCGTATGTAGCAGGGCGCTGCAAGCTTAGTAGGAGGCGAGCCCAGAGGGCTTCCGTGCTAGGGCCCGGCACTTCTCCTTGCGCCGGTGGTGCATGTTGGCGTTGTCAGACATGAGCACGCACGCGGTGCCCTCGATGGCCAGCTGACGGCGGAGGAAGCGGTCCCCACATGTGAGCGTGGCGGTGCCCGCACCGTTAGGCAGGGTGGGTGATGGAGTAGGAGCAGCGACAAGGGAGGTCCGATGGATGTGGGGGCTTGAGTTGTGCAGGTGGCGGCGATAGGTTTTTGTGGAAGGAGAGGAAGGGAACACCATGGATGATGGATGAACAGTGACCATCGATGACAGAGCAAAGCAAAGCAGGGGAGGTCTCTCATTTCATTTCCTTATCCAGCCAGCGTAGCGAAAGGGATGGACCCGGCATACGGGGCATGTTTATTGGGCTGGTCGGCAGGCCTAGAAAGGTCTGGACGCCGTTCACACAGCATTATCGTTCTGACAAATAAACACATGAACATGTACAAGTAACCATACGTATATGGAGCTAGTTCTACTGAGCAGCACTGTAGCAGCAGCAGCAGCAGTATAAAAAGACCCCTCAGTATGTGTATCACGCACGTTGTTATTCCACTTGCAACTCCCCGACTGCTCTCAACTCACACTTATCAAGAATCCCCGAAATCAAAGAGTGATGGACACCTTCATGCTGCACGCATACAGATTTGATTTTAGTATTACAGGTACCATGACTTGTTGAAAAGATTTGGATAACTACTAGCAATGATAGGCTAACGGCAACACCTCCAAGCTGAACATTTCTCGTGAAATGGACAGGAAGGGTGGCGGCGTTGACCCAGTCTACAGCACCCCACCCTTGTGTGCTCTGCCTAAATTTGCCTATGTGCCACTCTACTCAAGAAAACAAAGTATAAATACTTTAAGGATTGCAAAACCAGATTTTTTTTGGAACCAAATTAACTCAGACTAGTTATATATTGGGAGTATATTATTACACTATATACATTATACTTTTGGACTCACACTTGTTATATATCTTAAACCCTAATTATAATATTATGCTATGTGTTTCACCCATATTTTTTTGACCTACCTCATATGACTTGGTGCTTGTGGGAGTACAAAACATTTCAAATATATGTAAGGGTTACTAGTGTTATAAAACCGTCCCCCCCCCCTTTCTTGTGTCTTTTGACGCCTCCAATAAATAAACACACTTATATAATACCGCGTTACATGTTTTCCACCCACTTTTTTTAACCTACCTCATGCCACGTGGTGCTCGAGAGGGTGGAAAACATTCCCGATATGTATAACAGTTACTAGTCCTTAAAATCGTTCCATTCTTTCGGCGCCTTTTGGCATGCATCTTGGATAAATAAGCACACTTGCATAATAAATATGGTATGTGTTTTTTCCATCCATGTTTTTTTGGTCTACCTCATGTCATGTCGAGCTCGCGTGAGTGAGATACATTCCCGATATATGTAATGCTTACTAGTGTTATAGAACCATTCCGTCCTTTGGGCACCTTATATCGTTCTGCCTACGGCAGTGCTAGCGCCCAGAAGGATGCACGCGTCTGGATGCCCGCGTCTACACCCTATTCCTGCACCTACACTCCGTGTATTGCCATACCCCACGTGGCGTTTGTGCCCCACCCGTCCCCACGCAGCGTCTACACCCCTGCCCGACCCCACGCGGCATTTGCGCCTCGCCTGACTCCTCGCGTCCCCTCTAGCAACTGCAGCTGGCGAGTCACACTGCAATATATGCAACAACAGATCTACTTTTGAAATATCCAGATGCAACACTTGCAACATACGTCTGAAGACAGATGAAACACTTGAGACATGTGTCTGAAACACTTGAAAAAACACCTAAAAACACTTGAAAAATCATTGCAAACATACGCGACATCTAGATAAAATACTTACAAATATGTGTGAAACATATGAAACATCCAGATAAATACACTTGTGACATACGTCGAAGAATAAATGAAACATTAGGAACAGGCATCTGCAACATACGTGTATAATCATTGCAACATATGCAACATCCTACTTTTGCAACATTCATATGAAACACTTGCAACATACCTCTGAAACATCTTAAACACTTGAAAAATACTCTCGCAACATGCGACATATCCCGGTGCCACCTCCTCTGCTATCTGCAGCGGGGCACCGTAGCCGTAGTAAGAGGCGAGGCCAGAGGCCTTCCGTGCCAGGACCCGACGCTTCTCCTTGTGCCGGCAGCACCTATCGGTGTCGTCAGGCACGAGCACACGCACGACAGCCTCGGTGGCCAGCTAATAGTTGAGGAAGCGGTCTCCACGCGTGGGCATGGTGGTGCCCGTAGCATTAGGCGAGGTGGGTGACGGAGCAGGAGCAGCGGCAAGGGTGAACCGGTGGGCGTGGAGGCTTGAGCGGTGGAGGTGGCGGCGATATGTTTTTGGGGAAGGAAAGGAAGGAAACGCCATGGATGATGGACAGACGGCTGTCAACGGCGGAACAGGGGAGGTCACAGCATCTCATTTCGTTATCCAGCCGATGCAACTGAAGGGATGGACATGGGCACTGTAATTAAAAGAAGGGGACACACTATTGGGCTGATATGCATGTCCAGAAAGGGGCATCCGAACGAACAAACGCCCTGCCCACAGCATTACCGTTCCGACATATAAACACATGAACATGTACACGTAACCATACGTACATGTACACGTGTATATACATACATATGGGCTAGTTCTACTCAGTAGCACTGTAGTATAGTAGTATAAAAAGACACCTCAGTATGTGTATCACGCACGTTGTCAGGTTTTCCACTTTTGCACACACATACGGCCACAAATACACCACTTTCTCTGTCTTTTTTTGTTTTTAGCCCTTTTTTCAAAAGATTCTCTCAAATATGCTCTCGGCGGAAAGATTTCAAAAAATAGACCCAGGGCTTGGCGCTATCCACGCTAGCGCTAAGGTAACACAGCTTGGCGCCATTAGCATTGGCGCCAAGCCCCCATACCACTTGGCCGACGACGCCGAGCTGGCGGTGACGTAGCAGCCAGCTCGGCGCCAATTGTATTTGGCGCCAAGCATGGTGCCATGATCATTAGCGTCATACAATTGGCGCCGAGCTATGATTTTAACCTTAACATCCTTAAATTTTGGGTAAGTCTTGATATTTACCGTGAGATGGACGTATAGAAATTTTGGCTAAGTCTATAAATTTACCGTGAGATGGACATGTTGGAATTTGTTAAGTCTGAAATTTTACCATGACATTGACAAATTTGAGGTTATCATGAGACCAAAGCTAAGTCTGATTTTTAATCATGGATAAGTCTAAAATTGACGAGACTTGTTTTTGTTGTCATCTCTTTAGAGAGTACTCAAACTTGTAGTAAGGTATCAAATTGATTTTTCTATACAAATTTTAAATATCCAAGTCATGATAAAATTTAAAATATCCAAGTCTAAAACATGAAGCCCCTTTTCAATATCAAGTCATGGTAAAATTTTAAATCTGTCAATATCCAAATCATAGCAAAAATTTAGACTTAGCCATATTTTCATCCCATGGTTGCTGTGGCATGGATATGTTAGAATACCAGCTACCATGAGATAGACATATGAAAAATGACTTGGACATTTACAAATTTGAATTTTTATCATTACTTGGATATTGAGAAATGTGGCTAACTTTAGAGTTTTTACAGTAACTTTCTGTTTGATCACTTAAAACAACCTAGAAATACTTAGGAGAAAAAATGATCTAGGGTTTATGTTCATGAACTAGCGTAAAAATGCTACTAAGTGTTGGATCAGTAGTTAACTCTTTTTTCATGATGTTGTTTTGATCAGGGTAAAACTATAGTTTCTTTTCTAGATATGAAGTTTGACTTTTAATAAAACTTGTAGCTTGAGTTGAGTACAACAAATTTTGCTTTTGGACCTAAACCTAAATCAGTCTTTAACATGGTCAAATAGTGACCATAAGTTTGAAATCAGAGCTCGCTGCCAATTGTATTTGCTCATGGCGCCATGTTTGGTGCCAATACAATTGGCACCAAGCTAGCTGCCACGTCACCTCTAGCTCTGCGTTGACGCTGACATGGGCAAGGAGCTTGACACCAATTGAGCTGGCGCCGAGACGTATAATTTTGGCGCTAATAACGATAGCGTCAAGCTGAGGGTCTAATTTTTAAATCTTACTTGCAGGGACGTATTCGTGAGAATCTTTAAAAAAAAGCTAAAAAAAAAAAGACGGACACCAATACACCTCAGAAAGAGGCTCCACCCTTTTCCCTCTCGACCTCGCCGTGCTCCTCCTCCGCGGCTCCGCCCCTTCGCCGTCGATACTCGCAACTCGCTTCTTCCCTCCCCTCCCCACCTCAAACATCCCGAGCCGCGGCGCAGACACGCGCACCGACGTCTATCCTCCCAGCGACACTCCCCATGCCCTGCATCCTCCGCCTGGCGCCGAGTCCCCCACGCCACCGCGGCCGCGCCGAGCCGTCCATGCCCGCCCGGGCTTCTTCTTGATATTCGTCCCGTGCACGCGCGCCTCCGGCTCGCTCCTCCCGATTCCTTGGCCCGCCCGCGCCATGCCGCCGTTCCGCGGGCGCGGGGCCAGGCGCCGCCGGAAGGCGGCGGCGGAGAAGAAGGCGGCCGCGGCTGCAATGGCGGCCGCCGCCGTGGGCGCCCCGCCCGGCGACTGGTGGGACGCCTTCTGCAGGCGGATGTCAGGTGCGTCTGCCTCCCCCGTGGCCCCTTCCGTCCGCCTCTGGCTGTCTGTCTGTGGCGCTGGCTGGTGGCCGTGCGTGTCTCTCTCCGTTAGGATTTGTTGCGGATTGCGCGGTGGTTCTGATTGCTCCCGACCGTCGGGCAGCAATTGGTAGACTGTGTCACGTCAGGGAGGAATTACACCGGTAATCTTGCAGGCTTATCGATCGTGTCTGGGAGGAGTAGGCGTGATTAGTGTGGTGGTAATGCTGGAGTTGGAGCAATGCCGCTGGCCGGATTGTGGAGTGAGTGTCTGTCGTCGTACGTATTCGGTTTTCGGTGTGAGCAGTGAACATTCCAGTTTTAGGTGTGATTCCATTCTCGAATTGGACTAGGTATGCAAGAACTGAGCACTGAGTTCTTTATCTCTGCTCTGATTATTAAGCTGGCAGGATTGAAAAAGTTCAGTTTTCGTTTGATGGTCTGAATTGCCTACTGCAGCTGAATGGCTAATTGCAGGTGTCTGAAATTAAGGCTCGTTTAGTCCTGTGGTTGTTTGACTATAGCAATGGTCTTCGTTAGTGCATAGGACTGATAGCTATCTTCTTGCTTTATAAGCACGGGGTACTAGCTTTGTGATTGAGTTTGCCATGTGATTTAGCCTTGTAGCAGCAACTGTATCAACCATTCTATTTTTGCACAGTGCATTGGACTTCATTTATTTTTTTTGCAATTAATTTCTCAGAAGTTGAAGGGCTTCTCAAATCCTAATTTGCTGAAGCAGACACAAGCATGATGGAAGTTGCATGTAAAGGGTAGTGATGCTCTTTGTGAGAATCTTTGAGGAAGGGAGATGACCCCCTAATTAAACGTGATCAACCCCAAACTTAGTTCTGAACTATTATCCATAAGCTAACCTTATCTTGTCCCATTTTTACCGAGTATATTTTCAAACAAGTACTTAAAAGAAACATTTTTTTATTTATAGATGTCACATAGATAACTGATGCAGTTTCAATATTACTGTTTGGTGCTTAACTACTTGACGTCAGACTTACTTAGCAATTACGATTTGCAGGGTTTGTTATGTTATGCCTAATTTGCTGATTATTGTGACTTTCTTAGTGCACTCTGCATGTTCGTAAAGATCATAGGTTACTGTATCATTAATGGAAATTATATAAATTGGAGTTTGATCTGTACCAGACATAGGGTAGAGATGCTCTTTCTGAGAATCTTTGAGGAAGGGAGATGACCCCCCTAATTAAACACGATCAACCCCAAACTTATTCTGAACTATTATTCATAAGCTAACCTTGTTTGTCGCAATTTTACCGAGCATAACTTCAAACAAGTACTTAAAAGAAACATTTTTTTTATTTATAGATGTCACATATATAACAGATGTGGTTTCAATATTACTGTTTCCTTTTGGTGCTTGACTACTTGACATCGAACTTAGCAGTTACGACTTGTAGGGTTGGTTATGCCTAATTTGTTGATTATTATGGCTTTCTTAATTGGTGCACTGTGGCATGTTCGTAAAAGATCATAGGTTACCGTATCATTGATGGAAATTATGTAGATTGAAGTTTGATCTGTACCAGACTACCAGAGAAATACTTTGCTGTCAAGTTTAATAAAGCTAGCTAGAATGCGTGTTTTGCATCTGTGATTACTGTGGTCTCTTTTTAACTCATTGCATGGAAGCTCTTGCTTACCACTAACCAGTTATCGAAGTTATAAATTTATAACAAGTCTTATGTTTCCTTCTTATAGGAACCTTATCTTGTATCGAGGATGCACAGAGATTTGAGTCTGTATTCAAAATGCCAAGAAGAGCCTTCGACTATGTATGCAACCTGGTGAAAGATGAAATGATGGTGAGGTCCAGCAGCTATACCTTTCTTGATGGCACAATGCTGTGTTTAGAAGATCGAGTGGCCATTGCTCTGCGGAGGCTGAACTCTGGTGGGTCACTGGCGACTGTAGGATCCTCAGTTGGAGTGAACCACTCAACCGTGTCGCTGATTACTTGGCGATTCATTGAGGTTATGGAGGAGCGAGCAAGCCACCACTTGCGCTGGCCAGACTCTAGTGACATGGAGAAGATCAAGTCCAAGTTTGAGAAGATCCATGGTCTGCCAAACTGCTGCGGCGTTGTGGATACAACACACATCACAATGTGCCTTTCATCAGCTGAACCGAACTGCAAGGTCTGGCTTGATCAGGAGAAGAATTACAGTATGGTATTGCAAGCTGTTGTTGATCTAGATACGAGGTTCACAGACATAGTGACTGGGTGGCCTGGTAGCATGAAAGAGTCGAGCATTTTGCACAGCTCTGGCCTTTTCAAGCTCTGCGAGAAAGGTGAGCGGCTGAATGGCAGCAAGGTGAAGGTATCAGATGGATCAGAGATTGGGGAATATTTGATCGGTGACTCAGGCTACCCCCTTCTTCCCTGGCTGCTCACACCATACCAAGAGAAGGACCTCACAGAGTCCAGTGCTGAGTTCAACAGCAGGCACTCTGCAGCGAGAACAGTCGCTCCAAGGACACTGGCCAAGTTCAAGGACACATGGAAGTTCCTGCAGGGGGAGATGTGGCGTCCGGACAAGCACAAGCTGCCCCGGATAATCCATGTCTGCTGCTTGCTGCACAACATAATCATAGACCTTCAGGAAACATCCATGGATGAGGCACGGGCATGGCCGAACGACCATGACGCTAATTATAGGCAGCAGGTGTGCCAGTTCGCCGATGAGAATGGAATCAAGGTGAGGGACAAACTGTCCGAACACCTGATCAGCAGGTGACCAACAGGAGGAAAGCTTAGGAATGAATGAATGATCGAGAAGAGTGCTATTTTCATCTGTTTCATGCAGCTCTAAATCTTTTTTTTATGTTCAGTTTTGTAGAGCTGTAAATGAGGCAGGCGAGGGCGTCGGATCATATTACTTACTGTAACTCTCTTAAAAGCTGATGCAAACTTGTCAAATCAATCTGGCTCCTTTGGTTTATCGTGTTTTTGCCTTGGTGGTCCTGAAAATTCCATTATTGTTTTTCATAAAATTGCGATGATGAGTGTATTAGATGCTGGATCTTTTCTAAAACATCTAGAGCTCTATTATCCGAGGGCAAAGCTGTTTTCTACTTTTTTTTTAGGGGAAAAGCTGTTTTCTACTACCTGATTCAATTCACGTGGGCAGTGGCCCGCTTCGTTTGTGGGGCCTCGGCCCTCGGGGGTGGGTGTCCATCACCAGGCTAGCCCAGCCCAGCCCAGACCAGGCCTGCTTGGCCCAAAGCCCAGTATAGTCGTGGATGCCTTTTCTTTTCCCGCCACCAGATTGGCGACGACGTAGCGCCTTCCTCGGCCGCGCACGCAGTCGACTTTGGAGTGTCTGCCTCTGCCTTGCCGTCTGCCGAGACAACCAACTCTGAGTATTCCAGGTCCTTGGTGGAGAATGGAGATGGACTGCTGCGACCCTTCTTCTTTCTTGTTCTCCACTCCAGCTTTCCGCGGTTCCGCCTACTTAGCTAGCCTTTGCTAGGTGCCTCTATTCTCCAGCACCCAGCCTCCTCCAACTCGATGGACAACTCCCATTGCCTCTCGCCTCGTCTCCATCCCATGCCACCTCCTCTGCCTGGCTTCACGGCCGCCTCCGAGAGGATCCGCCGCCGCCACCGCACGACTGCCACTGCACAGGCCGGAGTTCGATCTCAACATCAACGGCGGCGGCCGTGGCGGGGTCGCAGGAGAAGCAGGCGGCGCCACAGTTCCAGCCCCCGGCGGCCGGTGGTAGCGTCGCCGACACTACTGGAAAATCAGATTTTCCTGTCGGTTCGATACCGACAGAAAAATGTCAGCGACCGACAGAAAAATCAGAAAACGGATTTTTCTGTCGGTAAACCGACAGAAAAAAACCGCCAGGAATAAAACGACAGAAAAATAACTTTTTTCTGTCGGTGGAAATAATTCTCTGTCGGTTCGTATTTTTTTTGTCGGTACTCCGTCGACAGGAAAATGTTGAGCCGTCAGGTCTGAAAAAATTAACTCTGTCGTCGGTAACCGACAGAAAAATGCAACACACCGACAGGGAATTAATTTTTCTGTCAACAACAAACGCCAAGAAAAAACAATGGCTTACCGACAGTGAAATTTCTTTTTTTTTCCCGTCAGAGATAGACCGACAGAAAAACTAGTTTTCCATGCACGCGTAACTGACAGAAAAATTGTACGTACCAACGAGAAATATGTTGTTCGTCCACAGAAAATGCCTCATTTATTTACGATTTTCATCCAACAACTCATCCATAACAACAGTACATTCACAAGCATCATATATCTGATTCATTCACGGCAATGACATTCATGAGTCTGACATTCACAACAGTTGGCATCAACAGCTACACAAATGATGATGTCCATAAGTCTGGCATCAACAGCTACATAAATTATGGTGTCCATATAGGTCTGGCTTCTTCAACACAGGAAGTTAACTTCACAAAAGCTATCATCATTACTTAGGTCCATTAGTACCTAGATATGCCTTTCCCAAAAGCTAGCATCATCTTCTTGGTTAGAAACTAAGAAGTGGCTACTACTAAAAGTTTCTCCTACGAACACGAAGTGAATGCATTATGTGTTTGTGATGACCGACACCTTCATGCATGGTTTCTAATGACAGTTCAGTGTTCCCGATCCACCTCCTGATCCACCTCTGATTGTGCCATTGAGATTCTCTTCATTGCAACCATTTGCAGCATTGTCTTCATTAGTCGATTCTGAGCCAACATGAGAAGAACCAGTGGCCTACATATGACAAAGACAAATAGGTTGGTGCTGGATAATAAAAGTAGCAATAACAAGTTTGACTTCACATCAATTCAAATGGTTTTGCATCTAATAAGTATGGATGTCAATCCTATGTAATTATAAGTGCATGATAATAGCATTGGTTCAAAATTAGTTGAGAGGATAAATATAGAGTGATGTCAACCAAGTCTCAGTCTGTGGGAGCTGAACCAATGCAGCTATCTACCTTACCATCAGTACTGAACTAATTCATATTATAAGTCCAGTAGCTATGCAAGAATCAAGATGAGGCCACTTCCTCACTGGTGGACAGCATGTTGCCATTCTGAATACCACATCAAAATTATAGTTAGCTTTTATAGGAGGTCTGTGTTCATATAGTTGCTCAAATATAAGAAAAAGGGAGAGAAACTAATCAGCTAGCTAGCTGAACTAGAGAAAAATTGTCGTCTAACTGTCATCCATTTTCTAGAGAAGACAATAAGTTGGTCTGCTAGACAATTTGGTGGGCTAGCTGTACTCACATTTGCTCGGGCTGTTGCTGCTGATACAACTCGTAAGGATGCCTCTGGAATTTCCTGTCCCCATCCTAAGCGTCGATAAAGACCCTATGGTGAAGACCAGAAATATTTTTAGAACATGAAAATATGATATGGCTATAGAGAAAATATCAACAGATCACATACCACTGCCAAATCTAGAGCAACCTTGCTTTGCTGCAATGCACTATCCACACTATCCTTCTCTCGTCGCAGCCTTGTATTTTCACGTCGTAGTTGTGCATTTTGTTGGGCCAACATTTGCATTGAAACTGAATTTGATTGACTCACATTTTTCTCCTTTCCAGCTGCTCTGACATCAGCTGCCCTAACAGCGCCATTTCCTATAGCAAAACGCCCATGGGTGGACATACCACCCGACACGTCGTACAACACCTTTGCATTTAACTCTTGCTCAGGTTCTGGCCCTTGCCCTTGTTCCACCTCTTCCATATCCTCATGCTCTTCATGCTGCCCATGCTCTCCATCCTTTTCATGTTCTCGATGCGCCTGTGTAACACTCTTAACTCCTGCTATATAGTCATCCTATAAGCAATTCCAAGTGTTAGATTGATAGTAGAACACAATATCTAATCTACAATTGAGTTCTATCAGATCTGAAGTGCTCAAGAAGAACCTAGAAGAAAAGAGTTGTTCTCAGGTTGCCACACATTTATAGTCCCTGTGAAATATTTGCAGTACTTGTTCCTAGATTGCCACAAGTCTAAATCACTAAATTTAGATATTCCTTTTGGCTAGTATATTTTGATTTGCATGTGCCATTCTGTCCAGCCAACTAGAAATGAAGCTCTATTGCTTCAGAAAATCAAATGTTTTACTACCACTACAGGAAGCAACTATAAAACCACACTTGACTGAAATTCACTGATCCAAATAGATTACTCCTCTAAATTTAACTAAACTCATGAGCTATGTTATTATTGCTCTAAAGGTGTTCTCAGAAATAATACAGGTTCAATCAAGAATTACATACCATGCGTTGTTGTGCTTTGCTGCTGTTGATTGGACCAAAATTACCACTGCTATCTATATTTTTCATGCCAGATTTCATCGCAGCAAATGTATTAATAGGTGTTCCTTTGCGTGGTCCAAACCGATGTCCCTACAAATACAAATAGTTATGGAGCAGCATCAAACTAGACATATTTACATGTGTATGCACATATTATGTCAAATATACATACACATATACATACCAGAAGATTCCTCAAAAAACATATACATACCTGATATTGTTGTGTCTCTGTGAACGGTCTAGACCCTCCATGGTTTTGAGCAATATCATCAGAACTGAAGCGACATTCCCTTCCTATCTTCCGTTTTGCCTTGAACTCCTCTGAGCACCAATAAACACATATCACAGGCCACACAGCATCACTAAACCACTTCAGCCTACCCTCCTTGTATTGTTCATATTCAAGCTCTATTGTGCGGGCTAGTGTATCATCTAAACTTTCACCTATTTTTCCATAATATTGCTTCACACAATCCACACGAGCTTGATACATCATGTCCCTCACCCTTTTCTTCAAATATTCATCAAGAACACGGTCCGCCTCTGCTTGATCTTCTTCTTCAACTCGGAACAACCGCTGCATGTGTAAAAGGAAAGTTACATTAAACTTTCGTTACCATTTAAATGAAAATGAACCAAACATGGTAATGTATTAGCAATAAATGAAAATGAACCAAACATGCCTCTTACCCAAAAATCATAGAGCACACGATCCCCGTTTGTTCTTCCATCTTTATCCTCAGGACCCAGAAAATAATCAGGCCAGTCAAGAGCTGGCCGCTCCCTGATCAATACACCATCCTCATCCCTGTCTTGAAGCACACAAGTTGGGTACTCTCTCTTAAGAATAACACCAAGCTGAGTAGTATATTTGTAAGAGGCAACCTCATAATTTGCATATTTAAATTGCCTGTACATAAATGACATGCTTTTATGAATAATTAAAAATGGAAGCTAACATTGCCTGTACATAAATGACATGCTAAAAATACAAATTAGTTTGTAATTTACTCACCTGTCACCACTTGGAATAAGAGTCACCGGACCAGTTCGTGGAAGTGGTTTTAACTTGGATCTAGACCCAGGCTTCCTTCCTCGCTTTTTGGGAGGCTCTTCTTCAGGAGGGGCAGCAGGTGCAGTCCTTTGTGAGGAGTCATCAGTAGTGGTTGTTCCATGAGAAGCACTTGTTTGGGCGGCTGTCCCTTGAGAAGCACCCGTTTGGGAGCCACGCCTACCAGTAAGACGATTCCTACGTGTATGACAGATTCCACGAGCCATCTGCATAGGAACGATGAGTTAGAATATTGTATTCAATAGTAAACTCGGTCAAATAGATTAGAACAAGTCTATGTACTAATAACATTAAGACAAAATAACAGTAGGTGCAAAAACAACAACAAACAGTAGCTGCAACTATATAAAAGTAACACCAAATAGCTGCAGCTTCAACCTAAAAATCACAGCCAATCAGGCCAAACAAGAATACATAACACCAAGTCTAGATTTATAACAAAATAAGAGTACATTTATCCTAGTGATAAACCATAGCATTACAGCACTACAAATTCATGAATAAAAAGTCAATAATCATCTTGATCATAAGTCTCTTCATCCGATTCATCCGTTATTGCTTCATCCTCTTCCTCTGTAGTGTGACCCTCTTCATCATATTCCTCATCCTCAACCATGGCTCTCTCTATTGTCTCCAAGTCTACCACATCAGTAATCTCATCTGAGCCCAAAGATACCAGAGAATCCAATGCTTCCCCCAAATCAACAACAAAGGTACCATCCAATCCATCCTCTTGATAGACATCATGTATTATATGTTCAGAACTCATAGACTCATCATTTGCACCATTGAGAGGTACACATCCATGAGGAGCAACTTGGTAGACAACCCACCACGGAGATAGATCCCTATCCTTACATGGGTAAGATAGATAATAAACTTGAGTAACTTGACTAGCCATCACAAATGGGTCAAAACTTTTCAACCTTAATGCATGCTTGATCTCTACTAAGCCTAGATCTTCCGTACACCTCACTCCATTAGGTGTTGGATCAAACCAGCGACAATGAAATAAAACCAATTCTAGTTTCAAACAGCCTTCCCATTCAATTTTTATGATATCTTCTATGACACCATAGTACTCAAGGGCATTGTTGTTTTCATCATATGAAGTAACACAAACACCAGTATTGATGGTTGTTAGCCCAGGTCTTCCCCTCTCATATTTCTCTGAACGAAATCTATATCCATTAACATCATAACAACCATAAGAGGTAACTTGAGTGCAGAAACCATATGATAATTGGCTTAGAACATTGTGAATGCTAACTGATTTCTTGCACTGAAACAAAAAAAATCTAAGTTAAAGTTCTGTAGCATTTTTTATTATTCAATACAACCATATTGACAAATTGATAGGAGCATTACTTTCTGTTTGAACCAGTCAAAAAAATTTGGCCCAAACTGTTTGGCACGGGCATTTTTCCAACCATTTAACCTTAAATCACGAAGTTGCTGTTCAGTGGGATCAGATCGGCTCTTCCACTCCTCTTTATCAAATTGTCTACATGTACAAATAATACCCAACTCACAAGAAAGGTTCAGGTTATTTGAGAAAACACTACTCAAGTAATTTGTATAACTTACATGAAGAAATCATCCATCTCAGGTATGTTTGTTAGTATGTATAAGAAAGCAACCTTATACTCCTCATTTGAGAGGCTACGGATACCCCTTGGGCTGATGCATCGACCCGGGCATTTAAAAATTTCAAGGTCACATGTACCTTGAAATATAGATGAATCATCATTATATCGTGGCATCTTGTTTCTAATAGAAGGTGCAGTGGATTTGAAATATAGACTAAGAAAATTTGTAGCCTCTTCAACTAGAAATGCCTCAACAATGGCAGCCTCAACACGTGACTTATTTCTTACTTTCTTCTTAATTTTCTGGATAAACCTATGAAGTAAGAGGAACAGATTACAAATAAAAAACTAATGGGCCTTAATTGATATGTAGATAATTTTCAGATTTACCTCTCATATGGATAACTCCAACGGGCTAGAACAGGCCCTCCCAATCGTGCCTCATAAGGCAGATGGATGATTAGATGTTGCATGACATTGAAGAATCCAGGAGGGAATATCTTCTCTAATTTGCAAAGAAGAACTGCAACATTTTGTTCTAAAGAGCGAACAACATCTTTGCTAAGTTCTTTGGCACACAATTGTCGATAGAAGTAACTAAGCTCAGCCAAAGAGCGCCATACATTATCTGGTAGGAACCCACGAAACACAACAGGAAGCAATCTTTCAATAAAGATGTGGTAGTCGTGACTTTTTAGGCCAAGAATCCTCTTATGTTGCAAGTCCACACCACGCCTAATGTTGGCTGCGTATGCATCAGGAAACTTCAATTCTTTGAACCATTGGAGAATGAATGGCTTGTCATTTTTGTCAATGCAAAATGGAGCTCTAGGCCTGTCCCACTTCCCACTGTTCTTTTGGACCAAATTTAAGGAAGGTCGGTTACAAATCATAGCTAAATCTAGCCTAGCTTTCGGATTATCTTTGGTCTTACTAGCTATGTCAAAGCATGTGTTCCATATGGCTTCACTCACATTCTTTTCATTGTGCATCACATCAATATTATGTGGAAGCAGTAACTTAGAGAAATATGGAAGCTGCCTAAAGCAAAGTACATGTGTCCAATTGTGCAATCTACCAAAGGTGTCTGTGTCATGTGCAAGTCTGGTCACACTGGCCTGGAGTTCCTCCCCTGTCATCCTCCTAGGTGGCTCATCCAACACCGTTGTGTTCTTACGAAATGCATTAGCTTGTTTCCTAAACACATGATCTATAGGTAGGAAGCGCCTATGACAGTCAAACCAACAAGCCTTATGACCATTACGGAGTTGGAAACCTTTGCAGCCATATCCATACGGGCACGACAATCTACCATGGGTGCTCCATCCAGCGAAGTCCCCATATGCCATGAAATCATGTACAGACCAAAGGTATGTTGCCCTCATTTTGAAGCTACGTTTTATCGAAGCATCAATTGTGTCAACCCCTTCCCATAGTGTTTTAAGTTCATCAACTAAGGGTTGCATTAGAACGTTCAACTTTTTACCAGGGTGCTTTGGGCCAGGAACAACAAGGGCAAGAAATATATACTCTGGCCTTAAGAGTGTTCCAGGAGGTAGATTTAATGGCGTCACAAAGACTGGCCAGCATGAGTACGGGGCAGCATCTCTACCAAATGGTGTGAAACCATCAGTTGCTACAGCAAGCCGCACATTTCTTCTATCCCTTGCAAAATCTGGAAAGTCTTGATTAAATTTCTGCCAAGCTTCTCCATCACAAGGGTGCACCATCTTACCAGACGTTGATGGACTAGGTGACCGCATTAGCTTGGCTGTATCCACATTTGCATACAACCTTTGCAGCCTCTCTGTGATGGGTAGGTATCTCAGTACTTTGCGTGGAACCTTTGTTCGGCGGCCTTCCTCATACCGGTTGGCACCACAAACATCACATATCTCCTTACTTGCATCATCTTTGTAGAAGAGCATGCAATTGTTATAACAAACATCAATTTTTACATACGGCATGCCAAGACCCTGTAGTAGTTTCCTTGATTGGTAGAAGTCATTAGGCAAATTAGAATCCGGAGGAAGAAGTTCATGTATTATGCCTATGATATCATCATATTCTGCGATTGACATGTTGTGTCGTGACTTTATGGCAAGCAAGCGAGCAACAGCAGATAACCTAGAGTGTGTGGTCTTCTCGTGCACCAACTCACTGGCACTATCAACCATCCTATAAAAATCTGTGGCAAATGGTGTTGGATGCTCATCTACTAGAGGTGGATTGTCCCCAGCTAGATCAATCAGCATTTGATCCATTCGATCAACCTCATCAAAACCCTCCCTATTTGCTATGCTATCACCATCATCATGCCTAATGTGACTCTCCCCGTGCTCAGTCCATGTTTCATAGCCTTCCCTAAAACCATGCTTGCACAAGTGTATCTCTATAGTGTCCCTTTTGAGCCAAAAATAGTTTCGGCACATGGCACAAGGACACTTGACGGTGTCATTTGTAGTTATCTCCATATTGGAAAATGCATGGTCCAAGAATAGATTTGTTTGTTCAATCCATTCACTAGAGGGCGCTTTGCCACGCTGCCAGCCACTATACATCCAAGTGCGGTGTGACATATTAACTAGCTGTATTTGAAAGATTAAATTATCAGTCTATCACATTATTTTTATGTTCAAGTGCTTTAAAAACAAACAAACACACAGAGAGAAACAAGCAGATCCATAGAGCACCTCAATCGGAGCACAAAATATCAAATTTAACCAAGTAGATCACAATTATACTGATTTTCATAGATCAACTAACCATCAACAAATATTCATCAGTTAAGATTAAAAGAAGTGAACTTAGCAGAATCATGGACAGAGGGAATGCACAGTACAGTACTAGTAAAAATGTGTTTGCAGACTCGCAGGCAAGTGACACAAATACAAATACCAACACACCTTCACTGGAAAGTAGCAGGCTGGTGGAGAGATCGTAACAAACAGCCAATGCACCTTCATCTTTTTATAATAAAAAGAAAAGAAAAGAAATAGGGTGGTCACCTGCACCTGTTGCTCCCAACTGTGTGAATCTAATTTGCCGTGTTTCTCCTCCACCTAGCCTCGATCACGAGCTCCTCCTCCTCTGACCTACTGACTTGGTCACGTACCTCCACAGGCAGATCTGGGGATTAGGGTTATAGGTTTTAGTAACTTGATTGAGGGACTGTAGAATCCATGAATAGAGGAGGAATCCTATGAATAGAGGAGTAGTAGAGAGTAACCCGCAGGGAGCAAGCACCTGGTGACGACGGCGGATGCTGGGCGCGGACGACGGCGACGGACGCTAGGGCGGACGGCGGCGCAAGGCCCAGCGGCTGGGCTGCGGTGGAGCAAGTGCAGGCACTCGAGACCCTGCCGACGCGTGGCTGGCCGGCGCTGCAAGAGGTGGCGGCGTAGGTGCCGGCGGGAGCGATGCCAGGAGAGCGGCGGAGCTCGTGAGTCACGAAGCCTGCGGCCGCAAACTCACGATGTGGGTGGAGGTCCTTATCCCTTTAGCTTCGTGGGCTGTTATATTATTTATTATTATTCTCTCTGGCCGGCGGGGGCCTTCTTGAAACAGCAAGCTGGGGGTCCAATTGGCTGCGAACTTTGCGAGTGAATGGATTCCAGTTTTTGTTTCGCGCACAGCAAGCTGGGTCCAATTGGCGGTAAATGTGGCGGCAATCTTGGCGCCACGTGCGGGAGGATTTGGTGGGCTAAATTTGCACGTAATTTTTTTTGTGTGTTCAAAACAACCGACAAAAAAATATTCGTACCGACAGAAATTTAATAAATATCCTGTCGGTTGCGTAATATTTCTGTCGGTTTCCACGTACCGACAAAATAAATATATATGTTCTGTCGGTTACGTATTATTTCTGTCGGTTCACGTGTACCGACAAGATAAATGTATATTTTTCTGTCGGTTAAGTTTTATTTCTGTCAGGGGAGGAAAAACCGACAAGGAAATCTGAGTTTGATCTGTACCAGACATAGGGTAGAGATGCTCTTTCTGAGAATCTTTGAGGAAGGGAGATGACCCCCCTAATTAAACACGATCAACCCCAAACTTATTCTGAACTATTATTCATAAGCTAACCTTGTTTGTCCCAATTTTACCGAGCATAACTTCAAACAAGTACTTAAAAGAAACATTTTTTTTATTTATAGATGTCACATAGATAACAGATGCGGTTTCAATATTACTGTTTCCTTTTGGTGCTTGACTACTCGACATCGAACTTAGCAGTTATGACTTGTAGGGTTGGTTATGCCTAATTTGTTGATTATTATGCCTTTCTTAATTGGTGCATTGTGGCATGTTCGTAAAAGATCATAGGTTACCGTATCATTGATGGAAATTATGTAGATTGAAGTTTGATCTGCACCAGACTACCAGAGAAATACTTTGCTGTCAAGTTTAATAAAGCTAGCTAGAACGCGTGTTTTGCATCTGTGATTACTGTGGTCTCTTTTTAAATCATTGCATGGAAGCTCTTGCTTACCACTAACCAGTTATCGAAGTTATAAATTTATAACAAGTCTTATGTTTCCTTCTTATAGGAACCTTATCTTGTATCGAGGATGCACAGAGATTTGAGTCTGTATTCAAAATGCCAAGAAGAGCCTTCAACTATATATGCAACCAGGTGAAAGATGAAATGATGGTGAGGTCCAGCAGCTATACCTTTCTTGATGGCACAATGCTGTGTTTAGAAGATCGAGTGGCCATTGCTCTGCGGAGGCTGAACTCTGGTGGGTCACTGGCGACTGTAGGATCCTCAGTTGGAGTCAACCACTCAACCGTGTCGCTGATTACTTGGCGATTCATTGAGGCTATGGAGGAGCGAGCAAGCCACCACTTGCGCTGGCCAGACTCTAGTGACATGGAGAAGATCAAGTCCAAGTTTGAGAAGATCCATGGTCTGCCAAACTGCTGCGGCGTTGTGGATACAACACACATCACAATGTGCCTTTCATCAGCTGAACCGAACTGCAAGGTCTGGCTTGATCAGGAGAAGAATTACAGTATGGTATTGCAAGCTGTTGTTGATCTAGATACGAGGTTCACAGACATAGTGACTGGGTGGCCTGGTAGCATGAAAGAGTCGAGCATTTTGCACAGCTCTGGCCTTTTCAAGCTCTGCGAGAAAGGTGAGCGGCTGAATGGCAGCAAGGTGAAGGTATCAGATGGATCAGAGATTGCGGAATACTTGATCGGCGACTCAGGCTACCCCCTTCTTCCTTGGCTGCTCACGCCATACCAAGAGAAGGACCTCACAGAGTCCAGTGCTGAGTTCAACAGCAGGCACTCTGCAGCGAGAACAGTCGCTCCAAGGACACTGGCCAAGTTTAAGGACACATGGAAGTTCCTGCAGGGGGAGATGTGGCGTCCGGACAAGCACAAGCTGCCCCGGATAATCCATGTCTGCTGCTTGCTGCACAACATAATCATAGACCTTCAGGAAACATCCATGGATGAGGCACGGGCATGGCCGAACGACCATGACGCTAATTATAGGCAGCAGGTGTGCCAGTTCGCCGATGAGAATGGAATCAAGGTGAGGGACAAACTGTCCGAACACCTGATCAGCAGGTGACCAACAGGAGGAAAGCTTAGGAATGAATGAATGATCGAGAAGAGTGCTATTTTCATCTGTTTTATGCAGCTCTATTTTTTTTTTATGTTCAATTTTGTAGAGCTGTAAATGAGGCAGGCGAAGGCATCGGATCATATTACTTACTGTAACTCTCTTAAAAGCTGATGCAAACTTGTCAAATCAATCTGGCTCCTTTGGTTTATCGTGTTTTTGCCTTGGTGGTCCTGAAAATTCCATTATTGTTTTTCATAAAATTGCGATGATGAGTGTATTAGATGCTGGATCTTTTCTGAAACATCTAGAGCTCTATTAGTTTCTACATAAGTTGTAGAAGGTGCAAGTGATTCACATTTGCCGCACTTAAAGAAACCCCAATGAAGTAGGATTAATTTAATTCTGCTAATGACTCAATGGAGATTTCTAGCCATAAATCACAAGTTTCTCTCGACGTACATAATAAAAAGGCAAGGGGCCGAGGGCAAAGCTGCTTTCTACTTTTTTTTTTTGGAGGGGAAAAGCTGTTTTCTACTACCTGATTCAATTCACGTGGGCAGTGGCCCGCTTCGTTTGTGGGGCCTCGGCCCTCGGGGTCCATCACCAGGCTAGCCCAGCCCAGCCCAGACTAGGCCTGCTTGGCCCAAAGCCCAGTATAGTCGTGGATGCCTTTTCCCGCCACCAGATTGGCGACGACGTAGCGCCTTCCTCGGCCGCGCACGCAGTCTGGAGCAGGGTTAAATAAACCGGTCGGTTTACCGCGGTTACCGCCCTAACCGGGCCGGACCGGTTCCGGTCCGGTCCGGTTAGGTATTCCCTAAATTCAAATTTAAAATATGAAAAAAAAAATGCTGAAAAAATTCCTAAAAATAGTTCATGATTTATAGAAGCCAATGGTGTAAAAATTTTTCAAATTCGAGTTCGTTTAGTATTTATTTATACGTATAGAAGTTTGAAAAAAAAAAGAAAAAAAATCCCGGTCCCGGCCCGTTAAGGACCCCAAATTCAAATTTAAAATTTGAAAAAAAAACAAAAAATGCTGAAAAAATTCCTAAAAATAGTTCATGATTTATAGAAGCCAATGGTGTAAAATTTTTTCAAATTCGAGTTCGTTTAGTATTTATTTATACGTATAGAAGTTTAAAAAAAGAAAAAAGAAAATTCCAAACTCAAACCGAGCGGTAAACCGGTCAAACCGGCCGGTAAACCGGACCCGAACCGAACTGAAGGAGTGTTTGAATTTGAATTTGAATTCGGCCGGTTACCGGTAAACCGGGCCGGTTTACCGCTACCGGACCCCGGCGGTTACCGGAAACCGGTCGGTAAAAAAACCCTGGTCTGGAGTGTCTGCCTCTGCCTTGCCATCTGCCGAGACAACCAACTCTAACTATTCCAGGTCCTTGGTGGAGAATGGAGATGGACTGCTGCGACTCTTATTCTTTGCCCTTGTTTAGTTCTCAATTCCTACACTTAAATTTCACTATGCAAAAAGAAAATTCTCTATCACATCGAAATACCGGCACATGCATGGAGTACTAAATATAGATGAAATAAAAAACTAATTACATAGTTTTGTTGTACTTTGCGAGACGAATATTTTAAGCCTAATTAATCAATGTTTAAACAATTTTTACTAAATAAAAACAAAAATTACTACAGTATGACGTGACGCGCATTGTTTCAAATTAGGTGCGCCAACTCTGGAACTAAACACGGGCTTTCTTGTTCTCCACTCCAGCTTTCCGCCTACTTAGCTAGCCTTTGCTAGGTGCCTCTATTCTCCAGCACCCAGCCTCCTCCAACTCGATGGACAACTCCCATTGCCTCTCGCCTCGTCTCCATCGCATGCCACCTCCTCTGCCTGGCTTCACGGCCGCCTCCGGAGAGAATCCGCCGCCACCACCGTGCGACTGCCACTGCACAGCCCGGAGTTCCATCTCAACATCAACGGCGGCGGCCATGGCGGGGTCGCAGGAGAAGCAGGCGGCGCCACAGTTCCAGCCCCCGGCGGCCGGTGGTAGCGTCACCGACCTCATCATGCCGCACCTCCTCAACATGTAATTAAGCTCGCTTATCATTAAGTTTGCTTGCTTCTCTTCTCATGCTCGCTCGACCTACGGCAAAGAGGGTGCAGGCGCATGGTTGTGGATGTGCGTAACAAAGTCTTTGTCTTTGTATATAGAGTAAAGCCCATCATCTGTCCCTAAACTTATACCACTGTGTCATCCCGGTCTCTAAACTCATAAATTGACTGTTTAGGTTCTTAAACTTGTTCATGTGTTATCTCGGTCCCTAAACTTGTTCGGCTGTGTCATCTCGGTCCCTAAACTGTTTAGATCCTCAAACTTAATCAATTGTGTCACCCCGGTCCCTAAACTTAGTTTTGAGTCTCATCTGGGTTAAAATAGGACGATCTAAAAACTCTATATCAAAAATTAATTCATAATTTTTTCATATGAGCTTGAATGAAGACAAACTTTATATCAAAATTGTAGCCCTCGATGCGATCTACAACTTTGTTACGCACATCCACAAGCATGCGCCTGCACCCTCTTTGCCGTAGGTCGAGCGAGCATGAGAAGAGAAGCAAGCAAACTTAATGATAAGCGAGCTTAATTACATGTTGAGGAGGTGCGGCATGATGAGGTCGGTGACGCTACCACCGGCCGCCGGGGGCTGGAACTGTGGCGCCGCCTGCTTAAATTTTAAATTTTAAAATCAATAAACTTACAACAATATTTTGGTACCCTAAACAGTTTTAATTCAAAAACTTTTCAACTACAAAGTTGTAGATCGCATCGAGGGCTACAATTTTGATATAAAGTTTGTCTTCATCGAACTCATATGAAAAAGTTATGAATCAATTTTTAATATAGAGTTTTTAGTTCGCCCTATTTTAACCCAGATGAGACTCAAAACTAAGTTTAGGGTCCGGGGTGACACAATTGATCAAGTTTGAGGATCTAAACGGATGATTTCCAAGTTCAGGGACTGAGATGACACAACTGAACAAGTTTGAGGACCTAAACAGTTGATTTACGAGTTTAGAGACTGAGATGACACAACCACAAGTTTAGAAACCAGTGATGGACTTTACTCTTGTTTATATGATTTGGGGGAAAATAATCTTGCTATCTGTGTGTCGGTGGTGAAGATATGGTTCGTGCGCGACGGCACAGGACTTGGAGATGTATGCGCCAAACGCAACGTATGAGGGCCCGCGTAGGGGCACTGCGTCTAGCCAATCATAGTACGCAATAAGTGAGCGGCCGCGCAAGATTCTTGCCTGCTCGCTTGCCTCGTGCGACGCCTCAATCCATGTGATCACAAAAGAAAAACGACGGCGCAAGCGCAACGCATCGCCCCAAGCTCGTCGGCCCCCGTCGTTCCTTGCCAACACCCGACGTCATCATCGAGTTGCTGAGAACCTGATGTCGAGGCCAGGCGGATGGCGCGTACGAGTGAGTTCGATCCGGCCGGTTTGGCGGCGACAATCAACCGCTCGAGTCCAAGCAGAGTCACGTGCAATTGAAGCTGTGCAAGCCGGAGGGCCTCTGCCGTGCCGGTACCCAGCAACTAGCGGGCATGCATCAACAGTTCAACACAATGAATCGATCTGTCCGGCGTCCGCCATGAAGAGACCAGCAAGATCATTGGTAAGCATCAGATCATGCACAAATTATTCCTCTAACCACAAATTGTTTCTGTAATTTTAATTTTTGCATGATGCAATTCATGGAGTTCTTTTTTCCTTTTGTTTTTCATACGTGGGCATGTGGGTGCAACTTAATTGACAGGTCGTATAACGGTGGAAGCAAAGATTAGGTTAGCAATTCTGAGAGCAAATTAGAGATTGTTGAGTACAATCCGTGTGTTTTACTGTTTTATTATAATAAACAGAGTCAACTGCTGTGAGCATCATTCATTTCCTCTTTTTCTTGTTTTGTGTTTTTTTTGTTTCGTATCTCTTCTTCTTTACTACATTCAATAATTTGGTGTGCAGAGTAAAAATAATGTACGGAGGATTTTTTTTTTGTTATTATACCAAATTGTGTAGTAAATTTTAGGAGCTTTTATTGAATTACTAAATAGATTTTACCAATTTTGTATATAAAAGTTTTATTGTGCCATACCCTATAACAAAATCATAGGTCCACCACTGGGACCCGCTCCTGCGTGCTCACGGGTACGTCGAGTCTCCTGTCTCGTTCGTCCATCGTCTTGCATGTTCGCTTGGGCTGAAAATAAGCGGCTGAAAGTATTGTTGACTGATTTGTTATAAGAAAAAAATATTGTTGACTGGCTGAAAATAAGCGGCTGAAAACTCAAGCGAACAGGCTGGTCGTTGACACTTTTCATGAGGCACCTCAGCTCAGCATCTAGTATTCATCATCAGGTCTATTCATGCATTTCTCTTAATTAATTAATACTGGTACATACCTTATTACCTCGTCTTCGTCCGTCGTCGCCCGTATGTATTCGTATCGTATATACATACATGCTGCTGCCGGCCTGCTGCTTCTCGAGATGCACTGTATATATAATCTGTATGTATACACGCACAGTACGCAATGAATCTGCTAACTGATCGATGATGCTATACGGTGTACTGTACAACGATGCATGGTGCAGGTGGGACAAGAAGCCTCTGAAGAACAGGGACACGGTGGGCCTGCCGCCGCTGGGGTGGGCCGACTCGCGGAGGCCGGCCGCCGGGGCGCCATGCTGCTCACCCACGCCCTAATGGGCTTCGGTAGAGACTCAAAACCAGCCCAACCCCCTCCTCCTTCGTAGTCACAACACTAGCTAGCTAGTTCCTGCCATGGTAGTTGGTTAGGTTCTTGGGGTGGAACAAACCTATCCGAATTTAAGTCCTCGATTTAGCACTGGTGTTCGTATTTTTCTGAATTTATTTCAGGATTTAACGGCGTTATGCTTTCAGTGGTAGGTGACGTCCCCGTCAATAGCGAGACGCCAGTGGTGACTTCGTGAATCTCGAGATCTGTCGACTCAGTCCTTCGGAGGTGCTTATAGGGGTAGAGTTTACATATGTGTGTTCATATGAGTGAGTGTACGTGCGTATTATGGACGTCTGCATTTATATTGTGTAATTCTCAAAAAAAATCCATTGGTTTCATCCCCTAAAAAAACCCGTTATTTTCATCATACAATAGTGCTCACTCTTGCTTAAATTCAACAAAATCTTAGGTAGATACCAAACTGTGGATCTTATGGGTTTTCTGAGGTGTATTAGCCGTACGCTCCCACAGCCAATTGTCACGATGGAGAATGGAAGACCACAGAGAAAATTATGGATCCTTTTCCCTATGTTTTTTAAGATGAACCCAAGAGAAAATTAAGGATCATTTTCGCTATGTTGTAAAGTTACGTTAAGATGTAACTTATAACAATGACCATTGTTTCTAGTATTATTTATTTTTGCCACTATTAGTGTTTGGTCTTGTTTGCAAACATACAATTAGTGCTCGTTCTTCTTTTGCATACATACAATGAGTGCTTGGTCTTTTTAGAACCTGGAGCCACAGATGTGCTGATATTTTTACCTAAGTCTTGTCCTCTGCTCGTGAAGTTCGGTTCTGGCCCCAATGTCTGCGCTTTGCCCAACTATTGTAAGGCATCGAGTTTACTCTCCCAGAAACCTCCCTGTTCGGCAGGCTGTTTTTTTGGCTTATAAGCCGGCTGTGGCTGATTTGCTGTGAGAGAAAAACACTGTTCCACGGCTGATAAGCCGTGCTGATAAGCTCAGCCGAACACTAGTAATCGTTCAAGGGTGAATATTAAAAACATGAGCCAAGTTGGTTCAAACAAGCTATGCAAGTTGTTGGTTTAAACATGCTGAATTCCAAAATGGTGCCATTCCTCTAGAAATCGTGAATCATTGCAGATGAAACTTGCCCAGAAACGTTGATGAAAAAGAGAACTATCTCAAGACCATCCAGATAACTAGATTTGACAGAACAAAAAACATGCATAGACAAAAAAAAATGGTACTATGTCACTGCTTAAGCCTTGTATTTCCGGATAGCCAAGATGATGGTAGATCTGTCAACCTCCCAATTTTTCTTGTCCTTACTTGAAAAGGAAATCTGTACAGGAAAAACACAATAAGTTTTGCAGGAAGAAATAAAAAAACAGCACATTACTTGAGAATGAAACTTAAAATGCCAAACGACGATTCAGCAAATAGGAAATGCAGCTTGCGGTTCAATCTGTTTGTCCCAAGTTGTAATATGCTATACTGATATGAAGCTTAGCACAAATGCTAGTCAAATAGTTTTCCAAGTTATGATATCTCAACTTTTCTCTGCACGCATAAGCCATGACAAGAATGCACCTGGCTCACAAGAACCCCTCCATTAATGTCACATCAGAGTTTGATGTTTAGTACAAACCATCAGTTACAGGTTTTCACTCGCTTCAAAGCCAACAAGTGAGCAAAAGGCAGACAAGTAAACTGAACAATGAGATGGCAATATTAGTGAACGTCGGTGCAAATCAGAGTAGTTACCATGATGATCATTTGCTATCTGGCACTTATGGGCATCAGCCCGTGTGAGCATACATGTGGCAAGATGGCAGAAGCAGTGAAGCTGGAGCCTAATTTAACTATTAGGGGAAGAAAGTCACAAGGAGATGAGATCTCTTTGTTAAGAAAGGTGCTATTAGCTGGTAAGATTCTTTGTTATGAAAGAAAAATTGTTATTTTACTGTCCAAGTGCCCAAGTTACAACTTCAAAAGAAGAAATAGGCAATAGTTTCTCTCTCCTCTCCTGCTCTTGTGGGACAATCGAAGGTCAATGGGGCCACTGTGTTACATGTGTCCAGGGACACCTCGAGGTGGCCTAAGGGTCTTTAACCCAAGCCCCAGCCAACCATGTGTAGTATCATGGCCTTGTGCCACAATTCAGCATGGATTTGTTGCCCGCCTCACTAGCTATCTGAATGATCAATCCCAAATTCTGAGATGCGTGCTAACGGTGTGAGATCAACGATGTCACCTGCAGCTGAAAATATTTACCATGAGACAGACGTGCAGACCACCTCTGTGTATCTGTCCTCCCATCATTACCTATCCTATCTCCTCTCCGACAGCTCTCTTCCATGGTCACTACCATTTACCACCCCTCATCTCTTTGTCTTTCTCTATGTCCAGGACTCAGCTCCTCATTCTTCCTCATCATCCTCAGCTCCATTGAAGAATGCACAGCGAGGAATGAGGCAACTGCAGTAGTGCAGACGAGTTGAGGCCTCCATTCTCTCTCCAACACCAGAGATCTGCACAGGTATCGACAGAAGATACCTCCATCCACGCTGCTGCCCACAGCACGCTCTGCACAGCCATGACTCCACCTTGGTTGCAGGTGGTGATTGGGATCACAGAAGAATAGAGGGCGTAAAGGATCAGCTTGGGGCGCAACAGGGAGGGAGGTGCCACTGTTGCGGTGCAGTTAAGTTCAGGGAGGGGGGACATCATCAAGAAGATGGTTTGATCACCATGTGGTAATCGTTTTTGCTATAGTAGAAACACCTGAAGCAAAGTGCAAGTAACAGAGCCCTACAGACTAAGAATCACAGTCTCTTCAACAGACGAGATGGTAGGGTGCGAGGCCACAAGCCGAGGTGAGCACCATACACACTACTTGGGAAAAAGGATGCCTCAAGCAGGCTTAAGGTTCTTAACGCAACCACACCCATTACTTTTGGTACCTTGGCCTTGTGCCAAAAATTCCACCATGGAAACAAAAAAAGGAGGCTCTAGAAACCTAAATAACATATAGAGGATCTTGTTAGGACTACCTGCATAAATACAGCACTGATATGCTTTAGTACCGCATGCTAGTGCCACGAGAATAGTATTGCAGCATATCACACAACACATAAATGACTATTTTGAAAAAAGTATAATGTGCAACGGCAGAAGGAAATCAAACAAAATAAATCATATGATAAACCTAAGCAATTTCCTGCATAAGGAAAACTAATAAAATCATGGCAAAAACTAGTGCATAAGTTATGCAGAATCCTCAAGAACAAAGAGAATATTCAGAAACTCAGCTTATAGTGTAAGGATACCATACTACTAGCTACGCAACTACGTAACTACAAATATTTGAGAAGGTGACGAATGAATGCATAATCCACAAATAGTGTATGCTGACTGGCATCGCTTTTATTCCTAATCAAATGCTTGTTAGTTTCAACAAACAAGAACCAAACTGGTGTTTTGTTAACAAGGGAATGAATGCTTCTTTTCTTGTGCAGATATGCAGGAAATTTACAAAAATCACACAGAGCATCAAGAATGTCACCAGTTTGAGAACTCTCATCTACCACTTCACATTTGCTAGAAGCATACATAGATTATTTAGTGTGCCATTAGTAGTGCCATAAGAATCGAATTGCTAGATACCACATCATGTCATCATCACAAAAATAATGGCTACTTAGCAAAATATGCAATTGTAGAAAGAAGGAAAATCAAATAAAATGATTAAAAACATTAGTATAGCTTTCCAACCCTGGAAAAATAAAGGCAAGCACAAAATGCAACAAATCATAAGCAATTTCCTACAGGAAGAAAATTATGGAAGACAATGGGACATAAGTATATGCAAACTCGTCAAGAACAAAGAGAGCATAAGATTTGGTGTAAGGATACCAAACTATTATTTATGCAGCTACAAGTATTTGAGAAACCACAAATACTACCATTATATTTCCAAAGGAATGGATTTGATGCCTAAACAAGTACATGCACTTGGTTTCTACAAACAAAAATAAGATTGATATTTTAACAAGGGAATGTAACATCTCACAGATCAAGTGTGAGATACTCATATATGAAGGTAGCGCTCAAAGCTTTGGAAGCTTAGAATAATGTGAAAATCTCATGGAATAATCCAGTTATGATATTTGTGTTTATGTTGACAGTTAATTAAGATATTAAGAACTAACAGAAGATAATGTGATACTGTTTAGGCAGAGCAATTTAATTTCAGCACCTCTCTGTATATCTCTTAGCTCTGTGCACAAGGATTGCCAAAACAAAGGATTCAAATATGTCACCCTCATTGTTAAGTTTATTGAACGCTTGCCAAGAAAGTAAGGAGCTTATTCAGTGCTTATTTTCATTTGCACACATGAAGGAAAATTTAAATAAATTATAGAGAGCAGCATGTATTTTGCTAGTTTGCTTACGTATGCCAAATGTACCCAGAAACTTCAAAACTTTGTAAACTTTCTTGTTAACTACTTCACATTTGACTCCGGTTTCCTTCAGGTGTTTTGATATAGTAGCTGATCTCTCCATTTGATTGTACCTTCCTATCATTTCCACTTTATGTTGAGGTTCCTGAGATAAATCACAAAATTCTATCAGTATCAACCAATAACATATAACTAGTTCAAGTATTCAACAAAGCAGTAATTAATTATTCAGAATATATACCTCAGTAAAAAGATGAAGGGTGAGCTTCTCCAAAACCGGTGAATGTTTGAGAATGCATTTTAACCCATAAAAGTCAGGATCCAGACACCATTCATTTATCAGTAGAGTCCTCAAGTTGTTAAAAGTCCAAATCCCTGCAAAAATAAGCCTGGACAAAATGCAGACAGGAAAAAAATCGACTATAATTCAGTGTGAAAACAGACCAGCTTCTGTTTTTAAGAATATATGGAACTTGATATAGATACCGCAACAGAAATAAAAACAGTCAGGTTAATCAGGCAACATAACAATGGAAAAAAATAATAATCGGACAGCATAAGCAGACAAAATAGCAATGGAAAAAATAATAATCAAATAACACAACAATGGAAATAATAATAATCCAACAACATAATAAAGGCATTAAGTGCAAAAGTGTAAGTGTACCCCATTGTAGTCAGACATCAATGTCAAATTCTCAGCTTCCGACAATCCTTGCAGAAGAATACACTCGTTGTATTCGTATCCGGCCAGTTCGTCAACGCCACAGGATAAGGGGTCATTCACTGGTGGCTAACTAACAGAAAGTTGCTGCCGAAGCCGTTGAGGAAGGGTTTCGACACCTTCTTCCTCGTTGGCTGGTCCATTTGGAAGGAGCGGAACGCAAGAACTTTCGACGGCACAACTTCCGACCCCCGTGTCCGGGCATCGTCCATTCTGGAAGAAGCAGGAGAGTGGTGTCGCGCAAGTTTCAGGCACATGTCGCCTCTGCTTGCCTTGATATAAGCAGGGCCTTCTAGCTGTCGCAACAAGTTTTTTCGGTAATAGTCTGTGCGTGGTGCCATTCGGCTGTGTAAGCTTCGGTAATCTCTGATTACAGAAGCAAGGACTTTGATTTGTATTCCACTCTATTCCTGCTTAATGAATTCCGTGCAGCATGCACGTTCGAGAAAAAAAAAGTTCGTCAACGCCATCGTTAAAGTGTAACATTCCGTATCCATACATTCCTTGTTAGGATCTCTCAAAAAAGCCTCCTTTAATGACGGCATGCTACCCAGAACAGGAAGCGAGCTGAAATGCATATCTAGCCTAAGTGAAACAAGGCTTGGTGTACAAATAAGAGTGTGATAGTCCGATCCTGTATCAAAAGCACAGTAATGGCTGAAGCTCAGGTGTTTCAGGGATTTTGAAGAGATCTCCCGCACCCAATAGAATTCAGACTCAGCAAACTCTAGATGTTCCAGATTTGGACAATTCGAGAAGTTGCAGAGATTGTTGGTCAACGCTACACCGACGAGTGCTAGCTTTGTCAAGTGCTGAGAGACAAGAGGCAGGTCAAATCTGAAAGTAAGGTCCTCGATTTCGAGCCTGAGTATCCGAACTTCACAGTCTACAATATGGCGGATCCAGAGATTCAGACCGAGTTTATCATCATCCAATGGGTGGCTATCCAGGTAGGCCGTCCGGTCGCGTAACCTGAGCTCACATGTGTGAAGAGAAGAATCGCGTTTGCGGAGGAGCAGCAGATGGATGACGAACTGTCGGAACTTCTCCATGGACGGCGGTTCATTCCCATGGCCGAACCAGATGCGCAGACCTGTGGCAGACTTCCAGAGATGGCGCCAGAGCCGGGCGAGCACGCATGTCCGCACGGCGTCTTCCGCTGGCAGGAACGAGAGGACATGATGGAGGACGTCGTCCGGGAGCCGGGAGCGCGAATGTTTCTGGGCTGTATTCCTGTCGGGGTGGGCTAATGGGCTGCCAAGCCTTTTTATGTGTTCTTTACGGAATAATTTCCACGGGTGAACTTCCCAGAATGCGTGCTCTTAGCCGGCCCATTTATTAATGGACCATTTGCGCTTCCTGATGATCGCAGGATTCAAGGACCTGTTCGGTCCACCAGAAATTTCAAGAAATGCAATGCAGAGGAACGGTAAAGATACAGAAATTTTATAGCAACTTTAAGATCCTCTTTATAATAAAGATTTTGATAAAAAAAATATGACTTAAATACACCAGCCACTCTTAAACTTGTAAAGACTTGTCACACAAGTCCACAAACTTCAAAAATGTATTTCTAAGTGGTACACTACAGTTCATACCAGCCACATATGAAAGTTTCTTATCGATGTGACATCCAGCGTGGCATATTTTCAACATTTAAGCGCTCATCTTTGCACTTCTCTCATAAAGAGTCCGTTCGCTTCGTTAAAAAGTCATGGCTAAAA
The DNA here is from genome assembly GCA_022457205.1 of Saccharum spontaneum. NCBI lineage: Eukaryota > Viridiplantae > Streptophyta > Magnoliopsida > Poales > Poaceae > Saccharum > Saccharum spontaneum. Next base: position 50,863,734 of record CM039597.1, read on the forward strand.
GTATTGTTCGTTGATTTGTTATGAGAGAAAAATATTGTTCCAGCTAAAAAAACAAGCTGAAAAGTACAGATTATAAGAGAAACGAACAGAGCCAATAGCCTTTCTTCCCTTTTTCTCGCACGGTGGGTGACTGCAGCCCTCGCCTCGCTGCTACAGAGCGCATCATGCTACAGCTACTGACGCATATCGGCATATGTGGGGAAGCTACTGCTTTTATGCATGCACGCATATAATGTAATTAACTGTGACAGTAGTTGTTGTCAAATCTTTTACTGTCTAATGTCGGCAGCCCCACTAGTGCACGCCGCATGCATGTTGTTGCAGGTGCGACTGCATCCTGTGGCGTGGCATGGGGATGGAGCAGCACTGCAACACGCGCGGCGAGTCATTCTTCTTTAACCACCGACAAGTTGCCGCGCTGTTCTCCATGCGCCTTGACAACGGTGACAAGTAGGTCTGAAAACAGATCGGATACGGGCGGATATCACTGATATTATATTTGTTTTCATATTTCTGTCCGGATTCGGATTCGAATACGGATAGCATCAATCATGCCGGATAGGATATGATTGGATATCGACATCATAAATATGCGATTTGAATATTCGGATACGGATACGGTATCGGATGTTCAATATCCGGACTCAGATACGAATAAATTTAAACCTTTCTAAACGGATTCGGTCTCGAATACGATCGGAAAATATCTGTACCGTTTTCACCCCTAGTGACAAGTTCCACGCTACACGGATGCTCGTACGGATGATGAGGTGCTAGCCTATTTTGGGACGGAAGGGTGATGCATAGAGCGACAGCGAGACGAGTGTAGCCACAATATTAATGTGCGACGGGCTAGGGCTGGCGTGAGATAGCGAGAGAAAAGGGAAATAAGGATCTATGCATGTGAGAAGAGGGAAGGAGATGAGTTAAATGTAAAAAAAAGCATGTGATGTGGGCATACCACATCAGCGAGAAACTCCCATGTGGATGGTATGGACATGCAGTGTATTATTTGACAAGTTTAGAGACCTAGAAATGCATTTTAAAGTTTGTGAACCTAAGTGACACGTGCTTACAAATTTTAATGTTGTTGTTGCATTTAACTAAGGGTGTGTTCAGTTGGTAAAAAGTAGATGAAAAATTACTGTAGCACATTTCGTTGTTATTTGGCAAAATTTGTTTGACCATGGACTAACTAGGCTCAAAAAATTTGTCTCGACATTTACAGACAAACTATGCAATTAGTTATCTTTTTTACCTATATTTAATGCTCCATACATATGTCTAAAGATTCGATGTAATGGGTGAAAGAGGAAATATTTTAGGTTTGCATGGGAAGTAAACACACCCTAAAAAAAATCCACTCGCAACTTCTCAGTACGTGCCAACGTGGCTCACCAACATGCAGATGCCCCATCCTAATGCGCCGCCGCCACATTCTCTCCCCTTGCACAGCCGGGCATGCTAACAGCCGACTATTGAGCCGACAGAACCGCGACCTTACCATCCGGCCGCCCACCCCATTGCCCACCGTGACACGTGATTCTGAACGATCGGCCGGCCAGGGTAACGAATTTATGTTCTTATCGCGTGTTAGTTTCTTGTACTCCCTCCGTCCCAGAAAAAATATCGTTTTAGATTTTTCAGACATCGTGTTTGACCGTTCGTCTTATTCAAAAAAAATTTAATAAATATTATTTATTTTGTTATGACTTATTTTATCATTAGAGATACTTCAATAATGATTTACTTATTTTATAATTTGCACAAAAATTTTGAATAAGACGAACGGTCAAACACGATGTCTGAAAAACCTAAAACGACACTTTTTTCTGGGACGGAGGGAGTACTACCTAAAAAGAGTTGTTATTTTGACAAAGGATAACTTGCTAAAGAGAGGCGGGAAAGGAGGTGAGAGCTGTAGCTTTTGTGTGGTCTAAAAGAGAAAGTTAAACATCTCTTTTTGAGTGTCGTTTGGCTCGTTTCTTGTGGAATACTCCATTCTTCACGTTTAACATCCAACCATCCAAAAAAAATTTATACTTGTTTGGTTCATGGATTAGGAGTTTTATTCCTAGTCTAAGAAATCAGATCTTAGTGGGATTAGCAGCTATGTGTTGGGCTTTGTTGTTGAACAAAAATGCTATCTTATTCAATAAGAAAAAAAATACTAACTCTTTCTTGCAGGTAATATTCAGCGGAACATATTGGATCAGACAGTGGTCACAGTCGTCTAAAGAGGAAGAGAGAGCGGCTTTGAAGAGTGGTTGCAAGCAGTTAGAAAGTGATGGTGCTAAAAATCTTTGGAAGACAGGGTTGGAGTTATCAGATGAGCTTAGAGAACTAGACGTGGTGCCTTTCTCTACGTTTGAGTGTTGCGTGCTATTGATGTAACGTGAGCGTGAGCTCGAATATGCGCTACTTGGTCACATGGACCTTTGTCTGTTTGTTGGGCTATACCCATTCACTCGTGAGCTTGGGAGGCCAGAACACTTTTCGTTCCTTAGTCTAAAAAATATACTCTCTCTCTCTAAGTTGCTAAAAGAAGTCATTTTGAATAGTGATATGGTCTACAAAGCATAACTTTGACTTCTTATTTTTATAAAAATATTTATTGAAAAGTGATATATGTATATTTTTGTCGGTGTTCGGTCCCGTGGGGGTCCTAAACCGACGAGTGAGTGCTGTGTGTCCCTAACCTGGATGGTGATGCAAGGAGAACACACGGGGATTTATCCTGGTTTGGGCAAGAGAAGGCCCTACGTCCAGCGGAGGGGGGGAGAGTTTTGTATTTCCTTGCACCGAGGTGTTTGTGTAGGGGTTACAAGCTTGCGAGAGAGGGCGGCGAGCCCAAGTCTCAAAGAGAGAAAAGAGCACAAAGATGATTGCTTGAGATGTTGATCTCTGTGTTGTGTCTTGCCTGTTGTCTGTCTCCCCTTGTAGGGTCCTGGCCGGTCCTTTTTATAGGGTCGGAGGAGGCCAGGGTACCGGGGAATCCTGAGACGATGTTTTGTCGATCCCTGTTGAGGTGACTGTAGCGACGTGCCCTAAGAATGGCCGGCCATCCCTGGACACCATGGTGCGTAGAGGATGAGCGACGAAATGACCCGGAGCACCGTGCCATACCGTCCTTCCTTCCCTGTCGAACTGTGCTAGGCGTCGAGGCCAGGTCGAGGTAGGGTAAAGGTCGGACGGATAAGGTCGAATCCCCGAGATTGCGGAATACGGGCCTTGTCATATCCTCCCTCGAGGGTGACTGACGGTAAACAGTGCACGGTAAGGTGTGTATAGTGATAGGTTTCACCTCCCATCACGGGATGAGCGGTAAAACAGTGAGGGCTGACACCGGCATTGCTCCCACGTCGATCCTGGTTGCGACCATACCGGTAGGTGGTAGTAGGTAATCGCATTAAATGCTCTGACTTCTGTCCTAGGGCAGGTGAAGTGAAGGGGTCGAGCGTCCTAACCCGGGGTCACACGAGTCGGAGTTTTTCCGTTGGGCGAACGAGCCTCGTGCGAGTCGGAGTGTGGTCGAGGTGCCCTGTCGTGCGGGACGGGGCGCGGTCGAGGCGTTTCCGTCGAGGGTACCTCGTACGAGTCGGAGCCGGAGCGCGGTTGAGGCGCTCCGTCGAGCTGGTCTCGTACGAGACGGACCTGGTATGCGGTTTGAGGTGGGCTGTGTTTTGCTGTGGCTTAGTCGTTTTATTTTTTTTATTATCGATTATGTGGGTACCCCCATACTGTTGGTACCAACAGTAGCCCCCGAGCCTTTGTGTGAGTGTGAGATCACTCTCCCAGAGATTTATTAGTTAATGAACTGGAGTCATAGCGTCGTAGTTTTTTCCGGTGGGGGCGCGTGAGCGCACCCACCGGGTGTAGCCCCCGAGGCCTCGGTGGAGTGTTGAGACTCCTTCGAAGTCTTTTATGCGTCTTATTAGGGGATGGTTTCTAGTTGTGGCGTGATCCGTGCCTTTTTGTTTAGAGTACGGTTCGTTGCGGTCGAGCCCCCGAGCCTCGTACGCACGAGGTCGATCAGAGTCCCGGCCGTCTTCTATCGTTCGACCCTCACGCTCCTCCTTTAGGAAGGAGGACGAGGGGTGGGGAACGCCGTACTACCCCTGTTTTTGCGAGTTCCAACGATCTCCAGCGAGCTACTAGCAGAGGAATTCGAGTGTGAGCCCGTGCTCCAGTCGTTAGGAGTCGGCTAGTGGCCCGGAGGCGCTCTAAAAAATGCCAAGGAGGGGTCGTGTGGATCTCGATTCCCTGCGACGGGATCCGAGGGCTCGGTGCCTCCCTCGAGGGGATTCCTACATCGACCTCCTCCTACAGCCTCGAATACGTCCTAGGGTGCCTCGAGAGCGTGGCTCGAGCCCTGGCCATGCACGGGCGCATCCCTAGTCGTCCCTAACTCTGTTGCTCAAGGGCAGCTGTCGAACCCAGGTCGAGGGCCAGCTTCCTCTCCCTTGAGACTTATGGCGGGCTCGGAGCCTGTTTACCAGGTATCTGGGAATATCCGTCCGCGGATCCTGCCCCGCCCGTTAGCCGGGCGCGCCTTTTCAGGGGAGAGGGCGAGATCAGCGCGGTAGTGGGCGACGTGGCATACGGTTACGACGTGGGGGACGGCCACGTGCCCAAATCCTACAAGATTGAGGGAAACGGTTAGGTAAGAGCATTAAATGCGGGAAACCGCTCCTACCTTTTCGCGCGGCCGTTGGGCTTCCGCCGGGGGCTATAAAAATAAGGCCTAGGGGTCTGCCTCCCCTACCGGTCCTTTGTGTTCTTGCACCCTTTGCCTCAGACAGCCCTGTGCCCTTTGCGCCCTCTGCCTGCATCCAGCACCGCCGCCGTCGCACCCCCTTCGTCCACACAGCTCTCCCTAGCGCCAATGGCAGGCAAGAGTCAGATCCTCCCCGCCGACGACTGGGCCGCCTCCTCGGTGACGGAGAGGAGGCTGGAGGAGCTGGTCGAGGAAGGACTGCTGCGGCCAAGGACGAGCCGGTCGCGGCCGGAGTGGATTGCGTCGCCACCCGACCACCGGGAGCCGCCCCCCCGAGGGATACGTGGTCAGCTTCATTTGCTTCCACGAGCGGGGGTTCGGTGTTCCGGTGACCACCTTCATGCGCGCGCTCCTCCACTACTACCGGGTGGAGCTGCACCACCTTGCCCCCAACGCCGTTGCACAGGCCGCCATCTTCGCGGCGGTCTATGAGGGCTACTTAGGGCTGGAGCCGCAGTGGAATCTGTGGCTCCACCTTTTCAAGGCAGAGCTCTTTGCCAAGAAGGCAGGGGAGAAGGGGCTTCGGTGCGTAGTTCGAGCGGAGAGCTGCGTTCTGCAGGTGAGATCTGGTCGGGCAGATCTGTACATCCCGGCCCATCTCATCTCCTCGAACAGTGGCTGGCACGACGGCTGGTTCTACCTCCGCAACGACGAGAGTTAGTTGCCGAGGTATACCGGCGGGGTGCTGGTCGCTCGAGAGGAGAACTGGACCTACGGAGTCGCGAAGGCCGAGAAGCCACGTCTAGATCCGCTGCTGGCGGCGCTGCAGTAGCTCCGTCTGCGGGGCTTGACGGCGGCGGCGGTGGCCACGGCATTCCACCGGTGCAGGGTGATGCCGCTGTGCCAGCGTCGCCTCCGCCTCGACCAGATGACTCCGGAGGCGCCACTGGAGGGGAGCCGGATGTCACACGAGTCCCTCACCCTCGAGGAGGTCCTCCGGCGGGCGCGCCGAATGGTGGGGAACTTCAAGATGGACGAGGTCGACAAGGTCCCCATGCGACCTACCTAGGGGTTCGAGCCTCTGGTAAGTGTTTTTTGCTGGCACGTTCGTTTGTTTCGTCTACTTTCGGATTCCTCTGATTTAGTCGAGGCCGATGTGCAGGATCTGTCTGCGGTGCAGGAGACGCGGCCGCCAGTCCCAGAGGACCGGCCCACCCGGGAGGCTCGACCCCAGCACACGTCCCAGCAGAAGCAAACAAAGGAGATGGCCAAGAAGCGGCAGATCTGCAAGGCCAAGGAGAAGGAGGCGCTGAAGAAGCTTCGGCGCCAGCAGGCCCTCGACGGGCTCCCCCTCGCAGAGTCTCCCTCCGAGACGGTCTCGGGGGAGGACGATGACGGTAGCGACGGGGATGATGACGACGCCCTGTCGTGGTACGACGCCGTGACCGGCCTGGCGGACCTCCCCGACGTTCGTCCGCTCTTGGAGCCCGTTGGGGAGTCATCCTCCCGGGTGCCAGTGTCGGTCGTGGTGGTGGAGGAGGAGACGGAGGAAGAGGCGGGCAAGGGGGCGGACCCCTCGACCGGAGGGGCCGCCCCATCCTAGACCCTACAGGAGCGGTCGATAGGACTGCCCCCACCAGCCGAGGCCCCGCAGGCTCAGTCGGCGGCTGGAGCAGTGGTGCCGACGTCGGTGGCGGCGGCGCCGCCGGCAGGCGTGAGGACCTGTGACCAGCTGGCCTCGGAGGCGCAGAGGACCTGAGGCGGTCCTCCAGTCAAGGCCCTAAGGAGCACCCGGGCCGCCGGGGGACCGGCTGCAAGACCGCCGCAGGCTGCGCCGGGAGGCTCGGATCGGTCGGGGTTGAGGCCCTTGGTGCCGCTTTCTGGGTAAGGATCCGTGCTTCTGTTTTTTCACCTTTCCTTGGTACTATTTTCCGACGTTTCTCGTTGTTTCACAGATTCAAGCGGAAGGCGGAGCTGATGGGGCCGACACCTGCAAAGTCACTCCGAGCGAGTGTCGTCGTCATTAATCGGACGGCGGCGCAGGACGCCGACTGGATCGAGCGGCTTCAGGCCGCGAAGGAGCACCTGAAGCAGCAGGAGGCGGCGGCCCAGGCGGAGGCGGGCATCTCGGCGGTCGCTGGTTCTGACCCCACCGCACAGGGGTCAGGACCGGCAGAGGTGGTGGCGCCTAGCACGGGCGGGGCGGAGCCCGGGTCGTCGTCGACGGCCGAGGCTGCCGTCGAGGCCGCAACGGCCGAGGCATCCGTCCGTGACGCGGAGCGGGCGGATGCAGATGTGGTTATGGAGGAGGTCCCACCGGCGGCGGGATAGGAGGCGGTGCAGCAGGGAGAGCCGCAGCTGCAGCAAGACCCGCCGGCGGAGCCGGCGGCTACGGTGGAGGGTGGGGTTGTCGAGCCCCCGCCCGAGGTTCCAGAGGAAGAGGTGCCGGCAGTCGAGGAGCCGGCCCCAGCAAAAGAGTCGACGCCAGCCATGGTCGACCTCACCCTCGACGACTCCCCCCTGGATAGGGGGAAGCAGGTGGTAGGAGTTGAGGGGGTCGAGGCCGTGGACCAGGCTGGTCCCTCGGTGGCGGTTGGCGAGGCTGGAGCCGTGGGTGAGGCTGGTCCTTCCGCGGGGCTAGAGAACGGCCCGGCCGGACCGTCGTCCGAGTGGCCGGACCTCGCCGCGCTGGCCCTAGTGCGGGCGGAGGAGGAGATACCACGCTGGGGGGAACCGTCCCTCGAGTTCAGGGACGCTTCCAACCCTGGCGCGGACCCGGTCTTCGCCCTGAACGATAGAGACGAGGTGCACCACTGGGAGTACCTCGAGGGCCTCCGTCGACACATGGATCGATTGCTCCGTGTGGTGATGGAAGCCGTGCAACGAGGCATGCGGGATGCTGCAGAGGTATGTTTTAGCTTATCTATTGTTTTGCTATCCTTTTGCTGTCTCCCTTTCTCTTGGTTCTCAACCTTTTTGGTTTTTCTGAACCATGATTAGGAGCTCAAGGAATGCTCCCGCCGCAAGTCGCTCTTCATTCGAAATGAGAGCGGCGTGTGGGCGGCGCTTGCCCGGCAACGGGCTCTGGTCGAGGAGGCCAACAAACGGCTTTCCGATCAGAGTGCCGAGATGGCCGAGCTGCGCGTCGCCTACGCGGCGGTTAAGGAGGAGGCGGTGCAGGCCTGGGCGACTGAGGCCGTGGTGCGCGAAGACGCGACCAAGGCCCGGGAGGAGGCAGCCAAGGCTCGCGAGGACCTCGAGCCCCTGTCAGCACGGGTCAAAGAGCTCGAGGAGGACGTCGCCCTAGTCAGCCGTCAGCGTGACACCCTCAATGTCCAGATTGGGCAGGTAACCGCTCGTTTTGGTGCCCTGAAGGACGAGATCGCGGCGCTGAGCGGAGCAGTTGAGGAGAAGGACGCGACTCTTCAGACCGCCCCCCAGGAGATCGAAGCGCTGAGGGCGACCGTTCGTGATAGGGATGACGCTCTCCAAGGGCTCGAAAGGATGTGCGGGGGGCTCCGTGACGAGGTCGTGGGCTTGCAGACCCACACCGAGGGTAAGTATGGGTGTTACGGCCACGGCGTCGAGGCCCCATATTAATGCTAATTTAGTTAATTGTGTTTCAGAGCTGGAGAGGGAGCAGCGGGTGGCTCAGGCGGCGGCTAATTCCTTCCAGAGCCTCCTCGAGGCCGAGACCCAGCGGACACAGATGCTTCAAGGCGCGATCACCTCCGTGTGTGACGGCCTGGGGGTCGAGCCCGACGCCGACACCGGGGAGGACGCCCCGAAGAACTCCTTCGTCCACCGGATGGCGGCGCTGGGCCGCCTCGTGCGGGAAAGGATACGGGGCAGCCTCCACCACGGCGTGAAGAGAGCACTGGCCGTCGTTCGGTCTGGGTTCGTGTTCGACATGGAGCTTGTTGCTGAAGGCTTCATCACCAACCCGGACCGGACAGACGAGGAGAACGAGGACGCCTGCTTGGACCTGATCGGAGCCGCTGAGGAGCCTGGGAGCCGCCTGGCCTCACTTTTCGAAGCCGAGGTGGTTCCGCCTGCCGACGACGAGGGCCTGTGAGCCAAATCTGGGCGCAAAGGCCCGTGTAATAAGTTAGTATTTTGGATTTTGGTCGTGGTGGCCTCGGAGGCCTTTAAAAACTCGGAACATAAACCTGTGCTGGTTATTTAAGTTTTGTTCGAGCTTTTCTTCCCTTTATTGCTTGAATCACATTTTTGCATGATTTACTTAGCACGCCGTTGCGCCTTTGAGCGTAAGGGAGTGAGTGGAGGTACCGTAGCCTCAGAGGCGTAAGTGATCTCACGGCTCGACTGCCCTCGAACTCTAGGGTGCTCTTGCGGCCTCGTAGATCACGTAAGAACCTGATTTAAGCGACGGGGGGTGTATTCCTTTTCAAAGTTATGAACCGCCATTAGGTCTACTTAACGTGCGGTCGTGCCCCTAGGCGTGAGGGGTGAGCGGAGGTACCGTAGCCTCGGAGGTGTAAGCGATCTCGCGACTCGAGAGCCCCTTTGAGCCTCAGGGCGCTCTCGCGGCGTTGTTGACTTAAGAGGTAGTTCTTCAACTTTGAAAAAGAGTACAAATTTTTTCAGGGACTGGGGGTTCCCCCCTTGTAGCCCCCGAGGGAGGGTCGATCTGGGAGAACAGAGTCGATCCTTCCTCATTGTTTGTGAAATGAAACTTTAAACATTGCTGTATTCTTTATTGATGATATTGAAAAGAAAATACAAAGTCTCGCGGCTTTTTAAGGGAAAAAGCGACATAGCTGTTCAATGTTCCAAGCGTTGGTGAGGATTTCGCCCTTCTCATTGGATAGCTTGTAGGTGCCCGGCTTTAGTACTTCTGCGATGATGTACGGGCCTTCCCTTGGGGGCGTGAGCTTGTGTCGTCCCTTGGTGTTCTGGTTCCGTCGAAGCACCAGGTCATCGACGTTGAGGTCGCGCTTGCGGATGTGTCTGTCGTGGTAGCGTCGGAGACCTTGCTGGTACCTGGCAGAATGTAACAGAGCCACATCTCGGGCTTCCTCGAGCTGGTCAAGGGCGTCCTCTCTTGCGGCGTCATTATTTCTCTCGTTGTAGGCTTTTAGCCTTGGGGACCCATATTCTATGTCAGTGGGGAGCATAGCCTCAGACCCGTAGACTAAGAAGAACGGAGTGAACCCCGTGGCTCGACTCGGTGTTGTTCTTAGGCTCCACAGGACCGAGGGAAGCTCGGCAGCCCATCTCTTGCCATGTTTGTTTAGCTTGTCAAAGATTCTAGGTTTCAGGCCTTGTAGGACCATGCTGTTGGCACGTTCCACTTGGCCATTCATTTTTGGATGAGCCACGGCTGACCAGAGCACACTGATGTGGTGGTTCTCGCAGAAATCCATAAACTTTTTACCAGTAAACTAGGTACCATTGTCCGTGATGATACAGTTGGGAACCCCAAAGCGGTGGATGATGTCAGTGAAAAAGAGCACAGCTTGCTCGGACCTGATGCTGGTGATAGGGCGAGCCTCGATCCACTTGGAGAATTTGTCGATGACAATGAGCAAGTGGGTGATGCCATTGGTTGTCCTTTTCAAAGGCCCGACAAGGTCAGGCCCCCAAACGGCAAACGGCCATGTGATGGGAATGGTTTGCAGGGCGTGTGCTGGAAGATGGGTTTGTCTTGCATAGTACTAGCAACCTTTGCAGGAGCGTACTAGCTTGACAGCGTCGGAGACCGTGGTCGGCCAGTAGAATCCTTGTCGGAAGGCATTTCCGATAAGGGTTCGAGGCGCTGCGTGGTGACCGCAAGCCCCCAAGTGTAGATCGTCGAGCAGGTCTCTGCCTTCCTCATTTGTGATGCAACGTTGGAGGACGCCAGTAGGGCTGCGGCGGTACAGCTCCTTACTGTCGCCAAAGATCACAAAGGTTTTGGCCCGGCGAGCGATCCGTTGAGCTTCGGTCTTATCGGAGGGGAGGTCCCCTCGGATGAGATGGTCGAGGTACGGAATGCGCCAATGAGGCTCAGGGTTGGGTGGCAAGGTCGAGCCTTCCACCTGCATGGCTTCAGCCCCGGTCGAGGGGGCTTCTGCCACAGGTGGGGGGTCGAGCGATAGCCCATCGACCCCTCCTTACGACCCGAGGTCGACGGAGGGCTGCTGGAGATCTTTTGCGAAGACGTCTGGTGGAACCGTAGTTCGATTGGACGTGATTTTCGCTAGTTCATCGGCGACCTCATTATACCTGCGCGCGATGTGATTGAGCTCGAGGCCATGAAACTTGCTCTCAAGGCGCCACACTTCTTCGCAGTAGGCTTCCATCTTGGGATCACGGCAGCTTGAGTTTTTCATGACCTGGTCGATCACGAGCTGGGAGTCGCCTCGAACGTCAAGGTGTCGGACTCCGAGTTCGATGGCAATTCTTAGCCCTGTGACGAGCGCCTCGTATTCGGTGACGTTATTTGACGTAGGAAAATGAAGCCGGATGACGTAGCGCATGTGAACCCCGAGGGGCGAGATGAAGAGCAAACCCGCGCCTACTCCTGTTTTCATCAACGACCCATCGAAGTACATGGTCCACAGCTCAGCTTGGAGCTGTGCAGGGGGGAGTTGGGTGTCGGTCCATTCAGCCCGGAAATCCGCTAATACCTGTGACTTAATAGCTTTGTGCGGCGCATAAGATAGGGTCTCGCCCATGAGCTCGACTGCCCACTTGGCAATTCTTCCCGAGGCTTCCCGGTTCTGGGCTATCTCTCCCAAGGGGAAAGAAGAAACCACAGTTACCGGGTGACCCTCGAAGTAGTGACGGAGTTTGCGCCGTGTCAAGACGACGGCATATAGCAGCTTTTGGATTTGCGGGTATCGTACTTTGGTTTCCGAGAGCACCTCGCTAATGAAATAGACCGGCCTCTAGACGAGCAAGGCATGTGCTTCCTCGGCCCTCTCGACAACCAAGACCACGCTGACTACTTGTGATGTCGCGACGACATAAAGTAGGAGCGGCTCTCCTAGGGTCGGAGGGACGAGAATTGGTGAATTAGAGAGTGTAGCTTTGAGTTTTGCAAGAGCTTCTTCGGCCTCGAGGGTCCATGAAAAGTGCTCCGATTTCTTCAGGAGGCAGTACAGAGGGAGTGCTTTTTCGCCGAGGCACGAAATGAAACGGCTGAGCGCTGCCAAGCAGCCCGTGATCCTCTGTACGCCCTTTAGATCTCGGATGGGGCCCATCTTGGTTATCGCAGTGATTTTTTCTGGGTTGGGTTCGATGCCACGCTTAGACACGATGAACCCCAAAAGCATACCTCGAGGAACGCCAAAGACGCATTTCTCAGGATTGAGCTTGATGTTTTTTGCCCGGAGGCACTTGAACGCAATGTCAAGGTCGTTTACCAGATCGTCGGCTTGTTTGGTCTTGACAACGATGTCATCGACGTAAGCCTCGACGGTTGGTCCGATGTGTTCCCCAAAAACGTGTTGTATGCATCGCTGGTACGTAGCCCCTGCGTTCCGGAGACCGAAAGGCATCGTAACGTAGCAATACATGCCGAATGGGGTAATGAATGAGGTCGCGAGCTGGTCGGACTCTTTCATTTTAATTTGGTGGTAGCCGGAATATGCATCTAAGAATGAGAGAGTTTCACATCCCGCAGTGGAATCAACGATTTGATCAATGCGTGGTAAAGGAAAGGGAACTTTCGGACATGCTTTATTTAAACTAGTATAGTCTACACACATCCTCCACTTCCCACTCTTTTTCTTAACTAATACAGGATTAGCTAGCCACTCAGGATGATGAACCTCCTTGATGAATCCGGCCTCCAGCAGCTTGTGTATCTCCTCACCGATGACCCTGCGCTTCTCCTCGTCGAAGCGGCGCAGGCGTTGCTCCACCGGTTTGGATCCGGCCCGGATCTCCAAGGCGTGCTCGGTGACTTCCCTGGGTATGTCCGGCATATCCGAGGGACTCCACGCAAAGATGTCGATGTTTGCACGGAGAAAGTCGACGAGCACTGCTTCCTATTTGGGATAGAGGGTGGCGCTGATGCTCAACACCTTTCCCTTGGGATCGGCAGGGTCGAGGGGCACGAGCTTGACGTCTTCTGCGGGCTCGAAGCTGCCGGCATGGCGCTTTGGGTCGGGAATCTCATTGGTGAGACCGTCGAGGTCCGCAACCAAGGTCGCCGATTCCAAAACAGCCTCGCCGTGCTCTACGCACTCGACGTCGCACTCATAGGTGTGCTCGTATGAGGGCCCCACAGTGATGACACCGTTTGGGCCCGGCATCTTGAGCTTGAGGTAGGTGTAGTTCGGGACCACCATGAACCTGGCATAGCACGGGTGCCCAAGGATAGCGTGGTATGTTCCACGGAATCCGACCACTTCGAAAGTGAGAGTCTCCTTTCTGAAGTTGGACGGTGTGCCAAAGCAGACGGGTAGATCGACCCGGCCGACCGGTTCTGCCCGTTTCCCTGGCACAACACCATGGAAACCCCCGACGCTGGGTTGGAGGCGCGTTCTCTCAACCCCCAGGAGGTCGAGGGTCAGGGCGTAGATGATGTTGAGGCTACTTCCGCCGTCCATGAGTACCTTGGTGAGGCGTGTGTTGGCGCTGACGGGATCAACAACAAGCGGGTAGACTCCTAGATTGGGGACGTGGTCAGGATGATCATCACGGTCGAAAGTGATGGCCATCTCAGACCAGTCAAGGAAGCGGGGGACCGCTGTTTGTACGGAGAAAACCTCACGCCGCTCTCGTTTGCGCTGGCTCGTCGAGAGGCGGGTCGAGGGTCCTCCGTAGATCATGAAGTAGTCATGGATCTTGGGGAATCCCCCATCCTTATCGTCACCCTTGGGGTCTTCCTTCTTGTTGTCCTTCTTGACGCATACGCCCTCAAAGTACCTGCGGAGCATGTGACAATCTTCGAGGTTATGGTTAGTGGGTCCCTTGTGGTAGGGACATGGCTCTTTGAGCATTTTGTCGAAGATGCCCCCACCGGGGGGGCCTCGAGGCTTCTTGCGTTCGACAGCAGCGACAAGCTCATCGGCCGGGGCCTCGAGCTTGCCCTGCTGGCTCTTCTTCTTCTTCCGGTTGTTTCTCTTGGAGCCCCGGCTGGAGCCCGCGGGATCGTCGATCTTTTGTTTCCCTTTGTCCTGGTCACCACCAAAGATGGCACCAACTGCCTCCTCGCCGGCGGCAAAGTTGGTGATGATGTCCATCAATCCGTTGGCAGTGAGTGGGGTGTTACGGCCCAACTCTCGGACCAACTCCTTGCAGGTGGTTCCGGAGAGGAAGGCCATGATCACGTCGGAGTCGGTGACGTTGGGGAGCTCGGTGCGCTGCCTGGAGAAGCGCCGGATGTAATCTCGGAGGGATTCACCCGGTTTTTGCTTGCAACTCCGGAGGTCCCACGAGTTGCCGGGGCGCATGTAGGTCCCCTTGAAGTTTCCCTCAAACACCCTCACGAGATCGTCCCAGTCGTGGATCTGTCGAGGTGGAAGATCCTCGAGCCAGGCTCGAGCGGTGTCAGAGAGAAACAGGGGGAGTTGTCGGATGATGACCCGGTCGTCGGTGGCCCCGCCCAGTTGGCACGCCAAGTGGAAATCGGCGAGCCAAAGTTTGGGTTTGGTCTCGCCGTTGTACTTGGTGAGAGTCGTGGGAGGGCGAAACCGAGCCGGGAGTACCGTCTCGCGGATAGCCTTACTGAAGACCCGAGGGCCCGGAGGCTCGGGTGAAGGGCTTCGATCTTCTGAGCTATCGTAGCGCCCACCTCTGTGCAGGCGGTAACCTCGAGCCACACCATCACCGTGTTTGCGCGTGCGGCGCTCAACGATGTTGCAACAGGAGTCTCGGGGTTCGGGATCATCGACAACGTGCTCGGGGACAGGCGCCGCCCTGTTTTGCCGGGCAGGCTCGGGATGAACCGAGGCCTCTCTCTCCTGTCGGGAGGGTTCGACGAGCCGCTCTGAGGCTGGCTCGCGTCGCCTCGAGGCAGAGCTCTCGGCCTGCTGCATGGCAGCGGTTTCGAGGAGTTCTCGGATTTCGTCTCGAGCCCGACGGGCGTCGGGGTTTGATGGCTCAGGCATGTTGCGAAGGAGCATGGCGGCGGCGACGACGTTTTGGCTGGCTCGAGCGAAAACCGGGGGGTGACCACCCAGTCCTCGTCGATGCGACGATTGACGTCGCGAGCCCTCTCGCGGGCTCTCCCGTCAAGCGCGTGTGCTGCACGCTCATGCTCGAGGGTTTGTTGGAGTAGGTGCAGATTTTCTCGTTCCTCGTCGAGCCTGTCTTGCAACTCGTGAATTTGCTCGAGCTGCATTCCTTGATCCGCAAGGAATTGAGCCTCGTCTCGTTCGGCAGGGAGCTCGACATGAGGTGGCGTGTGCCTTCCTTCAACCGGCTCCTCGTCCTCCGATTCTGACGCGCTGGCTCCATCGATGTTGAAGCACTCGCGGGTCGGATCGTAGGTGTCGTCAGCCGAGTCGGAGTCAGGGGCGCCGAAGTAGTAGTATGATGGGGGAATGCGAGACCGTTGCAAATCACCCCCGCGATCGCAACGTTGAGAAGCAGTCACACGGGGCTCTGGTTCCGGGGTCTCCGTAGAGTCCAGATACTCAGAGGCCGGCGTGGACGCAACAAGGTCCAGAGTGGAGCGTAGATGGTGCCCGGGGAGTTCCTCGTAAGCACTCATGTTAGTGCTCACAGAGGAAGCGTACGTCCGGGCAACCGGATCTAGCCCAAACGGGAACGTTGATGGTGATATCGTTGCGCGCGTTGAAGTGGCTGGGTCGGGTAGCGGCGGTGTCTCACCGGACGGGGGAGCGGCGGAATTCTCCGTCGGCATCTTACCCTCAGCCAAGCTCATCCTACACAGACCCTCATCGAGGAAATCTGGGTTGGCGTCTGGCTGAGAGGCGCCGGATCGGGGAATCCCTCCACCCTCCGTGAGGTGGAGACGGCGGTTGCGCCGGGCTCGTCGTCGTCTGGCGGCTCGTGCCTGTCAAGACCGACGATACCGGTGCAGTGCTCCCCCAGGCTGGGAGAGCTCGTAATCCTCGTCGGTCGGGTGCCTGGGCAGGAGGAGGACCATGTCGTAGCCGTGGCCAAGCGACATGAACTCCAAACTCCCGAACCAGATCACCGTGGCCAACGGGAGTGGACACTCGGGGTCAGCCATCCAGGAAAGAATGGCAGGAAAGCGATGTTGGCACGCAGCGGTCCCCTACCTGGCGCGCCAACTGTCGGTGTTCGGTCCCGTGGGGGTCCTAAACCGACGAGTGAGTGTTGCGTGTCCCTAACCTGGATGGTGATGCAAGGAGAACACACGGGGGTTTATCCTGGTTTGGGCAAGAGAAGGCCCTACGTCCAGCGGGGGGGAGTTTTGTATTTCCTTGCACCGAGGTGCTTGTGTAGGGGTTACAAGCGTGCGAGAGAGGGCGGCGAGCCCAACTCTCAAAGAGAGAAAAGAGTACAAAGATGATTGCTTGAGATGTTGATCTCTGTGTTGTGTCTTGCCTGTTGTCCGTCTCCCCTTTAGGGTCCTGGCCGGTCCTTTTTATAGGGTCGGAGGAGGCCAGGGTACCGGGGAATCCTGAGACGATGTTTTGTCGATCCCTGTTGAGGTGACTGTAGCGACGTGCTCTAGGAATGGCCGGCCATCCCTAGACACCATGGTGATGTAGAGGATGAGTCGACGAAATGACCCGGAGCACCGTGCCATACTGTCCTTCCTTCCCTGTCGAACTATGCTGGGCGTCGAGGCCAGGTCGAGGTAGGATCAAGGTCGGACGGATAAGGTCGAATCCCCAAGATTGCGGAATACGGGCCTTGTCGTATCCTCCCTCGAGGGTGACTGACGGTAAACAGTGCACGGTAAGGTGTGTATAGTGACAGGTTTCACCTCCCATCACGGGATGGGCGGTAAAACAGTGAGGTCTGACACCGGCATTGCTCCTACGTCGATCTTGGTTGCGACCATACCGGTAGGTGGTAATAGGTAATCGCATTAAATGCTCTGACTTCTGTCCTAGGGCAGGTGAAGTGAAGGGGTCGAGCGTCCTGACCCAGGTTCACGCGAGTCGGAGTTTTTCCATTGGGCGAACGAGCCTCGTGCGAGTCAGAGTGTGGTCGAGGTGCCCTGTCGTGCGGGACGGGGCGCGGTCGAGGCGTTTCCGTCGAGGGTGCCTCGTACGAGTCGGAGCCGGAGAGCGGTCGAGGCGCTCCGTCGAGCTGGTCTCGTAAGAGACGGACCTGGTATGCGGTTTGAGGTGGGCTGCGTTTTGTTGTGGCTGAGTCGTTTTGTTTTTTTTTATTATCGATGATGTGGGTACCCCCATACTGTTGGTACCGACAATTTTTATGAAAATATTTTTTTGAGACAAATCTATTTATATGGTTTTTACATTTTCAAACTCAACAACGTAAACGTTATTCATGATTTATATTCTCAATGTTTGACCTAAGCCTTGTCAAAAACGATTTTAATTTTCAGTACGGAGGGAGTAATTATTTTCAGCCTCTTCTTCGGTAAACAAATCCCGCATTTTACAAAAAAAAAAAAGGAAAACAACTCCCGCGAAATAATCAGATATGGGCTAGC
Organism: Saccharum spontaneum; assembly: GCA_022457205.1. NCBI lineage: Eukaryota > Viridiplantae > Streptophyta > Magnoliopsida > Poales > Poaceae > Saccharum > Saccharum spontaneum. Next base: position 50,881,028 of record CM039597.1, read on the forward strand.
CAGCAGAGAGCTGGATACTGCTCTGAATTATTACGCTGCCGACCACAGCCACGGTGTAATTCGATTCCATTACCGTCTGCATTTTGCTTTGCCTTCGCTTGTCAATTGCTAATTTGGTTCGTATCTTAAATTGATCTACTAGTACCTTTGCACCGTGCTCGTTTTCAATCTGTTTTTAAGGAGAAACTAATATTTTTCTAATGCGAATCGAACATTGTTCTCTATGCCTGTGATCATATCGTTAGCCAAAAGAAGCTTCTCAATGGTAAAGCTTTCCAGGTGCAGTCAGGCAGGGAAGACACATAAAGCAATCATGCCCTTGATGTGTGAGCGTGTTTTGCATCTATTGTGCTGGTATTTTTTTTTTACCCAAGTCTAGTCTCATGGAGTTCCACTCTAGCCCGTGTCCTCGCCATGACAGTTCCTTTTCCCTGTCCAACAATCTGCAGCAGGGCCACACGACGTTGTGCTAGGTATTGTACCCTTTTAGGATTCAGCTCTTGTAAACTAACTATTGTAAGGCATTGAGATTACTCCCCCACAAATATTGTATCTTTCAAGGGTGAATGCTGAACGCATGATGCCGAGTTGTTGGTTCAAACATGCTGCTAATTTTTTCCAAAAGTGTGATTCCTCTAGAAACTGTGAACCGTTATTCAGATGAAACTAGCCCAAAACTGTTGATGAAACAGAGAACTCATCCATCACCAGCTCTTAGCTAAGGGAAGTAAAACAATAAGAAAAGTCAATCGATCACAGAACCGAGTAAATCGATGCAGGCCGAAGCAAAAAGTGAAACAGCGATAAAATGACATAATTAACCAGGTTCACGTCAACCATCATGTTCACACAAAGTTATAGACGAGTGGTGACCATCCGGATAACTGAAAATTGACAGAACAAAAACACGCATAGACAAAACAAGGTTAAGCCTTACAATTCCGGACAGCCAAAGCCAAGAGATGGTAGATCTATCAGCCTCCCAATTTTTCTCTTCGTTACTTGAAAAGGAAAGCTGTACAGGAAAAGGCACAATAAGTTTACAGGAAAAGGCACAATACTCCATTACCTGAGAATGAAACTTAAAATGCCAAATCACAATTCAGCAAGTAGGAAATGCAGCACGCAGTTCAATATGATTGTCTCAAGTTATGATTATATATACAAATATGAAAATTTCAAGTCAAATAGTTTTCCAAGCTATGATATCTGTTTTTTTTTTCCCTCTGCACTCATAAGCCATGACATGAATGCATCTGGCTGACAAGAACCCCTACATTATCGTCTCACCACATCAGAGTTTGAAGTTTAGTACAAGCCACCCGTGGGAGGTTTTCACTAACATGTCACATCAAAGCCAATGAGTGAGCAAAAGGCAGAAAAGTAAACTGAACAATGAGATGACAATATTAGTGAACGTTGATGCAAATCAGAGCAGTCATAGCATGATGAGAACAATGTTTTTAAGGCGTCGCTTTGGCGTCGCCTAATCGGCAAGGCGCTACAGACGGGACGATTTGCCAGACGACTCGCCTCAGATTGGTATGGCGTCCACCTTACGGCCATGGCGTCCGGAAGTCGTCAATTTGGCGTCCGATTCGTCGCAAATCGCGCAAGGCGGGCGCCATACAGGGATGGCCGCAGCAGGAAAACGCGAGCGCGGGAGAAAGGACGGGGAAAGAGCAGGCGCGCGGGAAAGCATCGCGCGTGCGGGAGATTAGGCGCGCGTGGAGAGAGGAGCGCGGGAGAAATCAGAGAAGAGAGAGGAGCGCTCGCAGGGAGACCTACCTGCTCGCCCTCGCGAACGTGTCCGCCCGCACCGCCGGTAGAAGCTGCTGCCGCCGAGCCCTCCCCTGTTCCCCATCCGCGCGAGGAGCAGCTGCCGGCGGGCTGCTGTTTCCCCGCCGCCTCCTCTGGTCCTCGATCGAGCAGGACACGAGCCGCTTCGCCTCTCCCTTCCCTCTTCCCCACCCGCGCAGGAGCAGCCGCCGGCGGGCAGGTGTTTCCCCACCGCCTCCTCTGGTCCTCCATCGAGCAGGAGCAGGACCCGAGCCTCCTCCTCTGGTCCTCCATCGAGCAGGAGCAGGACCCGAGCCACCTCCTCCAGTCTTCCTCTTCCCTCGAGCAGGAGCAGGACCCCCTCGAGCCAGGTACTCTGCTTCTGCTCGGGGCTCCGGCCGAAATTTGGTTTTTGTGCGATTTGTGCCTCCTTCCTAGTTCCTCGCGCTCTGCTTCCACTGCGCTGCTGCTCTTTCTCTTAGCCTCTTGTCTTCTCTCGAGCAGGACAGCAGCACACTGATTTGTTTATATTTGCTTTGCTTGGTGCTTGGACATGCTTCCAGTTCTCTAGTCTCTACTACTGTAGGATGGCCGTAAGGCGTCCCCTTGCCTTACGCCTTACTCGCTTTAGCGTAAGGCGGTAGTTGGTCGCCTCGCCTCGCTTTACCGCCTTAAAAACATTGGATGAGAATTTGCTAGCCAGCATTGCATGGCTTGAAGGTTTTATGGGCATCAGCCCCTGTGAGCATACATGAGAAGCAGCGCAGCTGTTGCCTGGGGCCTAATTTAACTATTAGGGGTCTAGGGGAAGAAAGTGATAAGGAGATGAGATATTATTGTTAAGGAAGGTTCTATTAGCTGGTAAGATTCTCTTTGTTACGAAATAAATGTTACCGGCCAACGTATAACTACAAAAGTGTTCGAGTTATAATTACAAAAGCAAGAAATAAACAAGAGTGTTTCTCCTCCCTTGCTCTTGCGGGGCACTTCACTTGAAGGTTAATGACGCCACTGTGTTACTTTGGTCCAGGGACGCCTCGAACTGACCTAAGGGTCTTTACCCCAAGTCCCAACGAACCCCATTTAGTATCATGTTATTGTGCCATAATTCAGCACAATTCTTTGCCCACCTCACTAGATATCTGAATTATCAATCCCAAATTCTGAGATACGTGCTAACGGTGTGAGATCATCAGCATCACCTGCAGCTGAAGATATTTAACATGAGACTGACATGATAGGACCACCTTGTGTGTATCTGTCCTCCCATCCTTACCTATCCTATCTCTCTGACAGCTCTATGCCATGGAGATCACTAATCTCCACCACCCCTCATCTCTATGTACAGGACTCAGCTCCTGGTTCTTCCTCACCATCCTCAGCTCCACTGAAGAATGCTCTGCAAGGAGGAATGAGGCACTGCAGCAGCGCAGACAAGTACAGGGCTCCATTCTCTCCAGCACCAAAGATCTGCACTCCAAAAGTGTCAACAAAGGACACCACCGCCCACAGCGCGATCTGCACAGTGCTAACTCCGCCTTGGCTGCAGGTGGTAGTTGGGATCACAGGAGAAGGGAGGGCACAAAGGATTAGCTTGGGGCACAAAAGGGAGGGAGGTGCTCTGCTGCAATGCGATTGAATACTTGAGTGAAGGGAAGGGAGGGGGGCATCTTCAAGAAGATGATTTCATCACCATGCAGTAATCTTTTTTGCTACATTAGAAACAACTGAAGCAAAGTGCAAGTAATGGACCTCTACAGACTGCCAGAATCACAGAAAGTCTTCAATGGACAAGATAGGTAAGGGTGTGAGGCCGCGAGCTGAGGTGGGCACCATACACACTACTTGGGAACAGGAATGCCTCAAGTAGGCTTAAGGTTCTTTACCCCAACCATGCCCATTACATTTGGTTCTATGTCCTTGTGCCATAATTTCTGCCATGGAAACAAAAAAAGAAGGCTCTAGAAACCTAAGCATATATATAGAGGATCCTGTTTTGATAATTTGCACAAACAAAACACATATGCTTTAGTGCCCCATGCATAGTGCCATAGTGCCACGAGAATATATAGTATTTCAACATTTCATACAAAACATCAATGGCTATCTGCAGAAATGTATAATGTGCAACAGCAGAAGGGACACTAAGCAATTGTCTGCATAAGGAAAACTAATAAAAATCATGAGACACTGGTACACAAGAACAAAATTGCTAAATACCACATCATATAAAAAATAATGGCTACTCTTAGCAAAATGCGCAATGGTAGAAAGGAGGAAAAACTAATAAAATGACTGGAAACATGAGGAGTACAGCTTTCCAACCCTGTAAACTCCCCAAAGAACATTTGGTGTAAGGATACCATATTACTATTTATACAGCTACATGTATTTGAGAAGACTACAAATAATATCATCATATGTGAAAAGGCATAGCTTTGATTCTTAATCAAGTACATGCACTTGGTTTCTACAAACAAGAAACGTGATATTTTAACAAGGGAATGTATCATCTCACATATCTAGTGAGTAGAGACTAATATATGAAGGTTGCACTCAAAGCTTTGGAACTATAGAATAATGTAAAAATCTCATGGAATAATCCAGTAGTGATATTTATGTTTATGTTCAGAGCTAATTAAAATATTAAAAAGAACTGACAGAAGATAATGTGTACTGTTTATGCAGAGCAATATAATTTCAGCACCTCTCTGAATATCTCTTAGCTCTCTGGACAAAATTGACAAAAAAAAAGGATGCAAACATGTCACCCTCATTGTTAAGTTAATTGAACGCTTTCCAAGAAAGTTAGGAGCTTATTCAATGCTTGATTTCATTTGCACACATGATGGAAAGTTTAAATAAATTATAGAGAACAACAAGCGTTTTGCTAGTTCGCTTACGTATGCCAAATGTATCCAGAAACTTCAAAACTTTGTGAACTTGCTCATTAACCACATCACATTTGACTTCAATTTCCTTCAGGTGTTTCAATATAGTAGCTGGTCTCTCCATTTGATTGTACCTGCCTATCATTTCCACTTTATGTTGAGGTCCCTGTGATAAACCACAATAATTCATCAGAGTCAACCAATAACATATAACTAGTTCAACAAACCAGTAGTTACATAAAATATATATACCTTAGTAAAAAGATGAAGGTTGAGCTTCTCCAGAACCGGTGAGTGCTTGAGAATGAGATTTCGCCCATAGAAGTCAGGATCCAAGCACCACCATTCATTCAGCAATAGAGTCCTCAAGTTGTTAAAAGTTGGGCACCACTCCAAATCCCTGTGGAAAACAACCTGGACAAAATGCAGACAGAAAAAAAACGACTATTATTCAGTGTGAAAACAGACCCGGCTTTAGTTTTTATGAATATCCAGAACTTGATATAAATACCACAGCAAAAATAAAATCAAACAGACCAATCAGACAACATAAGAATGGAAAAAATAATAATCGGACAACATAGCAATTGATAAAAATAAAATAATAATCAGATAAAACAGGAAATAATAACAATCGAACAAGATAATAAAGGTGTTAATGGACAAAGTGTAAGCATACCCCATTGTAGTCACACATCAATGTCAAATTCTCAGCTTCCGACAATCCTTGCAGAAGAAAACATTTGTTCTTATAGTCGGATTCGTCAGGTGTGACATCATTATCATCAGCAGCACAAGAGAAACAATCCTCAGTTTCACAATCCAAATTATGATTTCGGGCAAATGCCTCTTTTAATGATGGCATGCTACCCAAAACTGGAACCAAGGCGAAATGACCATCTAGCCTAAGTGAAACAAGGTTTGGGGTACAAATAAGAGTGTGCCATCCCTTATAACTAAAATAGCAATCGCTGATGCTCAGCTGTTTCAGAGATTTTGACGAGATCTGGGGGGCCTCATAAATGTAAGACTCAGCAATCTCTAGATGTTCCAGATTCGGACAATAGGAGAAGTTGCAGGGACTATGTAACATTACACTGATGAGTGCTAGTGATTTCAAGTGCTGAGTGACAGGCCTGTTGTTAGCAACCTCGATGGATTACTCACAGATAACTCGAATCAAGTAGCAGGAATACAAGACTTCAGGGAGAGGGAGGTCTGAAATCAGCAAGGGACAGAGAAGTAGGGTACAGAGAGGAAGAGAGAGTTGGGGAGGAAGATGAACAGTAACTCAGGGGAGAAGGATTCGGTTTCGGATAATTTCTTCGATGCCTCATCCTCGGTACTCTTCCTTCCTTTGTACTCCTCCTTGGCTTCCCAACTTGGGCTTGCAGCAGGCGATGCATATGACGGCCCATGGCGCAGGCGGGCCCAGGTAGCTGACATTCCCCTCTCCTTGAATTGCGGCTTGCCCCCAAGCCGCTATCACTAGCTTGGAAATGGAGTTGAGACCAGGATTTGAACTCCATAATAGCAAGAGCTTGGACTTCTTGTCAGCTCCAAAGCAGCAAAAGGATGGCCATTGCATCGGTAGCAGAACCACACCAACTTGGATTAACTGAGCGGTTCCATAGATCTTGATCAGTTGCAACAATTCGCCATTGCTGTGATCAACCATGGGCCTAGTTTGTCTTCCATCATCTATGAATTCTGCCAATGAAGGAAGCTGCAATGGTGGCTTCCAGAGCAAGTGAAAACACAGCCAATTAGAAAGCCAAACCAGTGCTGGAAAGGTCCAAGGTGTTGTTCCAATTTCAGCACTGTCCAAGAAACTGAACTGAACACCAGCAGCCTGTAATTCAAATTGCACAGGTGGTGGCCAGGGTTGCCCTGCATCCCAACGACAACAGGATGAAAGCGAGAAATAGCTCTGAATGCTTCTGTCAACCATGGATGGAGCTGAGGGTATACTAGCAGTACATAGCCTTTTTGAGATCTGCATGGGAGGTGGCCATAGTATCTCTGAAATATTATGAGTAGCCATTTTGTCAAACACCACAGGGACCTCTTGAACGTCAGAGGCAGGCCCAAACAGAGCAACACCATTGGAGTGAGAAGGGTGAACAATATGTTCTTGCCTCTGTAATGTTGATGCAAACCAGGAAGCATCACCTTGTTCATCATATTTTGGTGTCTGTAAAGTTGCTCTAGGCTCCTGCCACTGTAATGTAACGAACTGGACAGCATCAGGTGAATCTTCCTCCATTGCCAGGCCATAGAAGTAAACTGCTGGAGCACATGTATTTTCAATGTACCCATTACGCTGACGAAGTGAATGCAGACCAAGCTGATCAGAAATCTCAGCGGCATTCATAGCATTTGGAAGATCTGGCTTGCTAGCAAACACAAGCAACACAGCGTCACAGGACTCATCCTCATTCAGCATTCTGAACTTGAATCCTTTTCCTCGGCTTAGCACGGATAAGACAGTCACATGTCCTCTTGTATAACTTCCCAGATATATGAGCTCTTGACAAAAATTCTGCACATAAGCTGAGCAATAAACACCACCCCAACAGCTCACACAATGGAAAATTGTCAACTGCAATTTGTTCACTAAACAGCTAAGCACGCAGTTTGCAGAGAGTTGAAACCATATCCATGTGCTAAGGTGTGGTGGCCATGGAAGGCTTCCACTGATAGCTTCAGTAACTGCATTCTCTGAACAAGACCAAGAGACCATCACCAGGTTTAGCACTCTTCGGTGCAGCTTCCACTCAGAATCAATGACTTGCCCTGCAAGTGAAATATATCCAAGAGTTTGGCTAGTGGCCCAAGACTGTACTGTAAGATTTACCCTTCCAGGAATATTTCCAACTTGCTTCAGCACGCCTTCTCTTTCCTTCAGATAAACTGCATAAACACCAGCCATATGTCCAGCTATGTCCAGATTGATATCCAGATATTTGCATATGCAGTCCTGTATGCACATCAAAGACTGCCAAAGGGGAATAGTTGACTGTGATATCGTCAAGTGCACTGGAACTGCATAACTACAGTTAGATGGACAAGGAATTGGTTTGCATTGGACGCTATCACCGAGTATCACAAGCTGTACTGCATTCTGAGCGAACTAGCCCTCAAACACCCACTGAACACCATGTGTCTCAGATGTAGAGCATGGCATCACAACACCAATCAAGTATGCACAGGTGAAGTTGGTGATATACCTAGTAAGCATTTCGTCCAACACCCAATGAGCGCCCATGGTGGCGTCGATGATGGAGATGAATTGGACGCTGGTGGTGACAGGATCCTTCGCTCTCGTCGAAGCTGCTGCTGTAGACGCCTCTGGGATGTTGTGGACGACGAGTGTTGCCGACGTGCTAGTCAGTAGCTCAGAGTGCGCGACCATGGGGAAGACCGAGCGGTCGCAACGCCACCACAGAGCTCGAAGGCGCAGTCCTCCGGACGTGTGGTGGTGGTGACGGAGATGAGCACATCTCGGTCGAACTCGAGTGCGAAGGGCTCCGTACCTGTGGTGGAGACGATGCAGACGAGCATGTCCAGGTCGAGCTCGTGCACGTCCAGTGTCTGCGGCACACACGTACACGAACTGCTTCTCCTCGAGGGCGCACCCGACACCGTTGCCACCGAGTGTCGAATACCTTGAGGGCAGCGTCGGAGGCGTCCCGGGGTGCACCATCAGCCGGGGGGCGCCGAGCTTGTAGAAGCGGCCGAGGTCATGTACGTCATCCTGCTCGAACTGGTCAGAGCGCCTCAGCGACACGAATGGAGTGGCACGCCAGAGAGGCCTCCAGCGATGGGAGAGTACCGATGTGCGCACGGCTTCCTTGATGGGGAGGCGGGAGACGATGTCGCGGAGGAGCGCATCTGGAAGGATGCTGAGGCGGTCGAGATTGACGATGTCGTCGAGGTGAGGACTCTCCACGACGTCGAGCGTGGCGTGGCCCGCCTCGGGGCTAGGGTTGGGCTCGTCGGTGGAGGCAGCATCGCCATCGGTGCCGTGAAACTCGAAGTCGAAGGCGGCGTCGAGCGCAGGCGCGAAGGGAGAGGCATCGGAGTCGAAGGAGGTGGCGTCGGGCGCGGGGACGGGGTTGGTGGAGGTGACGAGCGCGTCCACGGGGTCGGCGCCCGAGTCGTCGTCATAGGAGGAGGGAGCACGTCCGCGTGCGAGCTGCTGCAGCCTGGCGAAGCGCCGGTCCCAACGAGCATCTGCCTCGTCGAACCTCCTGTGGATCTCGTCGAGGAGGAACCGGTAAGAAGGAGAGAGCACGGTAGGGGAATTCATGGTGCTAGGGCTCCGAGAATCGAAGGCTCTGATACCAATTGTTAGCAACCTCGATGGATTACTCACAGATAACTCGAATCAAGTAGCAGGAATACAAGACTTCAGGGAGAGGGAGGTCTGAAATCAGCAAGGGATAGAGAAGTAAGGTACAGAGAGGAAGAGAGAGTTGGGGAGGAAGATGAACAGTAACTTAGGGGAGAAGGATTCGGTTTCGGATAATTTCTTCGATGCCTCATCCTCAGTACTCTTCCTTCCTTTGTACTCCTCCTTGGCTTCCCAACTTGGGCTTGCAGCAGGCGATGCATATGACGGCCCATGGCGCAGGCGGGCCCAGGTAGCTGACACATGTATAAGTCAAATCAGAAATAGGAGTCATGGCTTTCGAGCCTGAGCATCCGAACTTCACGCTCTATAACATGTCGGATCCAGAGATTCAGATTGATTCCCTCGTCAACCGACCAGCTGTTAGCATCCCGGGACCGTAACCTGAGCACGCATGTGTGGAGACAGGAATCACGCTTGCGGAGGAGGAGCAGATGGTTGACGAAGTGTCGGAGACTGTCCACGGATGGTGGTGTATCCCCATGGCTGAACCCGATGCGCAGGCCTGTGGCAGACTTCCAGAGATGTTGCCAGCGCCGGGCGAGCACGCATGTCCGCACGGCGTCCTCCGCCGGGAGGAACGAGAGGACGTGATGGAGGGCGTCGTCCGGGAGCGCACTGATGCGATCGCCGCCAGCATCCGGCGACGCCGCACCGTCCAGCTTTGCCCTTTTACTCGGAGGCATGCCTGTGAACAAACGGGGGGTCGCTGCGGCGCAAGAAGATGGTGAGAACGAGCGGAACGCTTATAGCGGTTAATAAACGGGGAAGACAGGAAGAAGCAGGAGCGGACCTGCCGGAGGTCGCCGGAGTGGTGGCGCCGGCGCTCCCAGGAGTCGCCGCCACTGCTCTGTGGGGAGCTGACGAGCCAACAGCACTTCCCCAAAGCGCGTGCTCTCCGCCGGCCCATTTATTAATGGGCCATTTGCGTTTCCTGATAATCACAAGATTCAAGGGCCCATTCGGTCCAATCCACAGCAAAGCACCAGAAATTTCACGGCAATGCAATGCATCCCCATCTTTAAGTCCGTTTGAAAGTGATTCTCAAAAAAAAAAGTCCGTTTGAAAGTGATTCTAAAAAAAAAGTCCGTTTGAAAGTGAGGACTAAAAAAGAGGAATGATAAAATATAGGAATAAAAAAGCAGCTATAAGAGCCTTTTTCCTACTTATCTTGGTAAAAAAAATCATTCAACAGCTTGTCTAATAAGATCTTTAAACCTAGCCATCCTTTACTTCTCGCTAGAAAAAAAATGAAGAGCAAGTCTAGCTCTCCAAAGTACGTATAACAATAGAAATCTGATGAGGGTGGAAAGTTATTCTAGAAATTTTTTTATACAAATAGCTTTTTAAATAATAAATTAGAGAGTGATATTAAGAATGACTCTTGAAGAGGCTCTTAAGCCGTTTTTGCGAATTACAGTGCAACACTTTACTTACAATACATGTGCACTCACCTTTATAAATGCACACATGTAAATCCTACGCTTATGAGCATCTTCGAAGATCAGGGCTCTTTGGATACAACTTGTCCTACCAATTATGATAAATTTAAAAAATTAAAGAAAATTTGGAATCAAGAAAACAAAATTTATTACCTCCCACCGCAAAATTAATAAAAAAAATAACAAGATAACCAGCACAAATAACGTGGGATGCTAGTGTTTTTCATTGTAAAGCATTATATTGTCTAATTTGGTAACAATTTTTTAAAATGGTTTTTTTATTTGTTTAACTATAATTTTCCCGTCTTGATGATCTACAACTATACTTTTCCCGTCTTGATGAGCTGGGTACCATAGTTGATGTCGCCGGTTGGAAAAGAAAGTCTCCATGTCGTCCGATGAAGTTGCTAATACCATAGTTGTTGCCTCATCTTCAATAGAACCGCCATGGAGAAATGATTCCACCCTACGCTGTTAGCATCCCGACCAGCTGTTAGCATCCCGGGACCGTAACCTGAGCTCGCATGTGTGGAGACAGGAATCACGCTTGCGGAGGAGGAGCAGATGGTTGACGAAGTGTCGGAGACTATCCACGGACGGCGGTGTATCCCCATGGCTGAACCCGATGCGCAAGCCTGTGGCAGACTTCCAGAGATGTTGCCAGTGCCGGGCGAGCACGCATGTCCGCACGGCGTCCTCCGCCAGGAGGAACGAGAGGACGTGATGGAGGGCGTCATCCGGGAGCGCGCTGATGCGATCGCCGCCAGCATCCGGCGACGCCGCACCGTCCAGCTTTGCCCTTTTACTCGGAGGCATGCCTGTGAACAAACGGGGGCTCGCTGCGATGCAAGAAGATGGTGAGAACGAGCCGAAGGCTTACAGAGGTTAATAAACGGGGAAGGCGGAAGAAGCAGGAGCGGAAGTGCCAGAGGTGGCCGGAGTGGTTGCGCCGGCGCTCGCAGGAGTCGCCGCCACCGCTCTGCTGGGAGATGACGAGGCAACAGCACTTCCCCAAAGCGCGTGCTCTCAGCCGGCCCATTTATTAAAAAAGCAACTATAAGAGCATCTCCAAAAGTTTGCCAATTTTCATTTGGCAAATCTTGTGTTTTGCCAAGTTGTAAAAAGATATGCCAAGTTAAAATAAAGCCTCTCTCCAATAGTTCCCTATTTTTGTCTTGGCAAATCAAAAAACCAGAAGGGCCCACCAAGGAGTTTGTTGACCGGTACATCCCATCTGCTCGCGGCGTCCTTGGCCGTCATGTCGCGGATCGCAGGGTGTCGCAATCTTCCTCTCCGATTCACCAAGACGCCGCACTCCAAAAAAATGCCGCCGATGTTCTCAAGCAGACGGCCATCACCTAAGTCATCTCCTCTTCCCTGTGTGACCCATCTCCTCCATCATCTCCTCGTTCAGGTAACCCTAGGAATCATGCCTACGAAGAGATCCCGGGCTCGAAGACAATTGGAGGATTCATCATTGGATGATGATGAGTCTCTCATATTATCGGCTGCTCAAATTGTGGAAACATTTTCCAATGTCAAAGGAAGACACGGTGGCTCTGTCCATGGTCATAGAGTTCTTTACCGTGATAGAGAAGGCGGGCATGAAAGGATGTTCCAGGACTATTTGGCGGAGAATCCAACATACGGCCCCGAAATATTTCGTCGAAGGTAGTTCTTCTTTCTCTTTGGATTCATTTGTTCTATGTGCTTAAATATTATTGTAGTTGTTCAAATAATATTTGGTTTTCTTTAGGTACAGGATGTCTAGGAAACTTTTCTTAAGCATAATGAATGCTGTTGAAGCCCATGATGATTACTTTGTGCAGAAAAGGAATGCGGCCAATGTTCTTGGGTTGAGTTGCTTCCAAAAAGTCACTGCCGCAATGCGTATGCTCACTTATGGGGTTCCAGCTGATGCGACAGATGTGTATGTTCGCATTGGCGAACGTAGGTTTGTTGCTGTAGTTGTTGAAATTTTTGGAGATCAGTACCTCAGATATCCCAATGAGGCAGACACAACACGCTTACTTGCTATCGGTGAGCAAAAAGGCTTTCCAGGAATGTTAGGGTCCATCGATTGTATGCATTGGGCGTGGAAGAACTGTCCATATGAAAAACAGGGTCAGTACAAGGGGCATGTGGACAAGCCAACTATCATTTTGGAAGCTGTTGCTTCGAACGACCTTTGGATATGGCATGCCTTCTTTGGAATGCCTGGGTCCCATAATGACATTAATGTTCTTCATAGATCTCCCTTGTTTGATAACCTGGCAGAAGGTAGATCTCCAGAAGTGAACTATTCCATTAATGGCCATGACTACACAATGGGTTATTATCTTGCAGATGGTATATACCCCTCATGGGCTACTTTGGTCAAGTCCATCACTCTTCCAATGGGGAACAAGAGACAATATTTTGCAAAAGCGCAAGAAGCAGCGAGGAAGATGGTTGAGAGAGCTTTTGGGGTTCTTCAATCTAGGTTCGCCATTGTTCGAGGACCTGCTCGCATTTGGGACATGGAGACATTAGCATTGATCATGAGGGCTTGTGTCATCATGCACAACATGATTGTGGAAGACGAAGGCTTCGTGGTCGACCCTAACGAGCGTTTCGAGTATGGTGGTGAAAATGTTGAACCCGCCCGTGGCCAAGCTCATCGTACACTTGATGAATATATTGAAGTGCACACAAGGATCCGAGACAAGGATACACATGTTCAGTTAAAAGAAGACCTCATCGAGTACTTCTGGAACCATCATCCAGATTTATATTAGCGACATAGTAATTTTATGTTATTAATATTTATTTGTGATGGACACCTTTGTATTAGCTAAAAATGAGTTTATCTGCATTTATTTTTCAATCTGTGCAAATTTTCTTGTGATGCACATGTCAGGGTATCAACCTGTCCATTCTGAAACATTAAAACAAGGAGCATCAACAGTTGTGCAGGGAACAAAATCTTCTCTGTCCCATCGAACGAACATCAGCGCGCACAGGTGCAGGTCTGTCCCATCTGAAGGATTTGCCGGCCATCATTTGTCGAACGAACAGATCGGCCATCAGGTCTCCATCATTTGTCGAAGGGACAGGAGCAAATGTGCAGGTAATGTGCAGGACCTGACGGCCACCAGCAGCATCAGCAACCAGCACCGAATCTTTGCAATCCCATCGTAGCAACAGTACCATGCACAAAAAGCCAAGGATGACAGTACAATGCACGTTGATTCGGTACCAATTAAATTCCATGCCACGTCCAAGGTATATACATAAACTAATTATATACTGATGCATACAGAGATTAAAATTTAGTGCAAATAAATCCCAGAATTCACATTGACATTCGATAACATAGGTTCAAAGGTTCACATTGAAATTGGATAACAATGGTGCTGCTGAATCAAAACAAAGCTTAAATAACTCACGAACTAAATTGACAGCAAATTAGATTTATTTTGCACGACGCCTACCGACAATCTCCTTCTGCATCGTCTCAACCCATTCACGCTGCATCGGGTTGAGGGAGGTAATGTCCATGAACATAATTTCTTTTTCCTCTCTTATCAAGTTCGCTTCAGCTTGTTTATGTTCCGCTTCAGCTTTCTTTTCGTCAATTGTCACCCGCTTCTTCTCCAGCTCTAGTGCTTCTTTATCTATCTCTATTGAAGCCATGAACCTCTCCTGCTTTGCCTTCTCTTTTTCATTGTCCAAAGCCTCCTTCTTTGCCCACATCTTGTCCAAAGCCTCCAAGCAAGCTTCCCCACCTCCTCGCCTTAGATTTTCTTTTACCTTCTTTATCCCATCTGGCCTTTTCCTTGCTTCGGTTTGTTGACCAACAACATCTGTGATTGCTTGTTCATTGTTGGTGCCTTCTTCATCCCTTGGCCTCGACACCTTACCAGACTTCTTCTTCTTGTTTGCTGCTAGTTTCTCCAGCTCCACAAGTTCTATCATCTTTGCTTTCCACTTGTCTTCCCCCTTTAGTATGTTCCAACAAGGCATAAGAGTGAATTTTTTTTGTCCTTGTCTAGTCCCTCGTACATCTTCAATGCTTCTGAAATCTGTCCAATGATTTTGTATATATATGTGAGTCTAAATAAACCAAATTGAAGTAAACGAATAAACACATATTACATACCTTGTCTTAGATAGTTTGTCCACTTTGATTCCTACGTTCAATCGCGTCATAGCATGAACAAAACTTGTTCACTTGAAGCTAAATAGCGAGCCACCTATGCATAATGGAACTCTCTGACCTCACAGCTTCAGTTGTCTTGTGCTTCTCAAAGAAAGCATGTACTCTACCCCAAAATGTGGAACGAGCTTGATTGGCCCCGTTGATGGGATCTTTGCTAACGTGCAACCAGCCTGCACAAATGACTTCGTCTTCCTTCCAATGAAAATTTTTTGCTCTCCTCGATCCTTTATTTGTACCGCGACTTGCCTGCACTTCTTCCACTTCAACTTCCTGAGTGTCTTGGGTCATAGGAATGTTGAGGTCCTCCAGACCAGCAACTTCACCTCCGTCCAGAAGAATGCCGGACAAAAAGTCTTCACCATCCATTCCAATGAGTCTACAAAAAAAAGATAAATTTATAAATCTGAATATATTAACCATCACTATCAGATGATCAGTAATACGAACAAGGGTCCTACCTTGACTACCAACAGATCAACTATCAGATCACCATGAGTAGGAAAAACCGGCCTAGCTTCACTACCAACACATCACGGCACTACGAAAACAATACGGACTTCGACCCATCATGAACCCTAGATGATTGGTACTGGATCAAATGAACCCTACCGTCACTACGGCATCAAGGAACTACCATGACTACCCACAGCGGCCAAGGAGAAAAAAATACGAACCCTAGATGAATAGCGATAACGGCGGCATGGAGATACATGGGGGATAGAGGAGGTACGTACCAGGCTGCTTGATGATCGATGTGCTCTGCCGTGGGAGGATGGATCGCCGGATCTTGGCGGCGAGCGTAGGAGGAAAATGGAGGGCGGCCTTGATCTACTCGCCAGGACGGAGGGCGTGCACCCGCGGCGTCCTTGATCTACTCGCCAAGAGCGCGCTACGGACCTTTATCGCGACCAGGCCGCAGCCTTCTTCGCGCGGGAAGGAGACGAGGATTTTTCCCGTCGAGCGCGGGAACACTCACGGCGCGGCGCGGAAGAAGATGCGGAGTCGACTCCGCGTGCGTAAACATACGCGCGCAGACGGGGAGGATGCCAAGCGAACAACTTTGCCAACTGATTTTGCCAAGCTGTTGGAGAGCAAAGTTTCATCTTTTACCAAATTTTCAAAGATGCCAAACTCAATTGCCAAACTCTTGGAGATGCTCTAAGAGCCTATTTATATTTTTCCTACTTATCTTTAAAAAAATCATTCAACAGCTTGTCTAATTAGATCTTTAAACCTAGCCATCCTTTACTTCTCGCTAGAACAAAATGAAGAGCGAGTCTAGCTCTCCAAAGTACGTATAACAATAGAAAATCTGATGAGGGTGGAAAGTTATACTAGAAAACAATTTTTATGCAAATAGCTCTTTAAATAATAAATTAGAGAGTGATATTAAGAATGACTCTTGAAGAGGTTCTTAAGCCGTTTTTGCAAATTACAGTGCAACACTTTACTCACAATACATGTGCACTCACCTTTATAAATGCACACACGTAAATCCTACGCTTATGAGCATCTTCGAAGATCAGACCTCTTTGGATACAACTTGTCCTACCAATTATGATAAATTTAAAAAAAATTAAAGAAAATTTGGAATCAAGAAAACAAAATTTATTACCTCCCACCGCAAAATTAATAAAAAAATAACAAGATAACCAGCACAAATAACGTGGGATGCTAGTGTTTTCATTGTAAAGCATTATATTGTCTAATTTGGTAACAATTTTTTAAAAAGGTTTTTTTATTTGTTTAACTATAACTTTCCCGTCTTGATGATCTGCAACTATACTTTTCCCGTCTTAATGAGCTGGGTACCATAGTTGATGTCGCCGGCTGGAAAAAAAAGTCTCCATGTCGTCCGATGAAGTTGCTAATACCATAGTTGTTGCCTCATCTTCAATAGAACCGCCATGGAGAAATGATTCCACCCTACACCCTCGCCGTTGTCAGAGAGGAGGAGAAGAAGCTAAATCCCCAATACCAAGAAATTTGGCATGGAGAGGCCCTAACCCTAAGGACTCAATCTACTAAAAAACTTATTAAAAACGATGAATCCCCACTCCCTTCGGCCTCCGACGAGATGCCAGAGAGGGAAGGGAGAGGGACCAGCGGTGGTGAAAGGTGGGGGCGGCAACGGCAGCGGCACTAGGCGAGTCACGAGGGAGAGGGGCGAGTAGCTCCGCTTCACATTCAGATAAAAGGGCTTTGCTTTGGTACTCCCAACTATACATCCACTTGTACCAACTCTGTACTTGGCTCAAATGACTCTCATCATCCTTTTTTACTCAACTCCTTTGTCGTGGCTATGCAATTTCTGCCGAGGCCAAATTGTGATAGCCTTCAATCATTTGATGATTTCGATGAAATCACTTTTCAGGTATCTCACATTATTGATTGCACACGCATGCGGGTGATCGATGTACAACAGTGATACATGGGGAGCATGTACAATGCACAGGATGGGAGGTTATCTGCAAAGGCCTCGAATCTAATGTACAGACAGCTAGAGAAAACATTGTATAAAAGAAAAAAATGACAACATCGCAGATCCTAGTTGAATTCACATTGTTTAGAATTAGCTTGTACGTATAGGATCAGTGATGGAGATTCGTCGATATCCAAACAAGTGGCGCATCAGGTTTGGTAGCCTTGGCTCCAATGACGCTGCAGCTGTAGCCGTAGTTTCAGTTACATGTGGAGTTGCCTCGCTCGTGCGCAGCTTCCAACATCTCCTAATCCTGCGTAGTTCTTCCGCCACTTCCTGCATAGTCGGCCTCATCATGGCCATCTCGTCTGCATTCAAAATAGTACACCTCAGTGCCAACCTCCCCATCTCTTCAAGAGCAGCAATATCTTGTTCAGCTGTTATATCCTTATCAAACATTGCCTTCCCACTGTTATCCTTTTGGTAAGCCTTGGTAAATTCGACAATAAGCTCATCAAAACTAACATTGTTTTCCCTACTAACGAGTGCCAATAAAACACCGCCAAACCTGTACACATCGCTTTCCAGATTCATCAACACAGTCTTGTAACGAGATGGGTCACTGTCAAGCACCTTTTCAAGAAGAACGCTGTTAATTACATTGTCACCAGAATTACTTCCACTGTCCATGATAAGCTTAGAAGCCCCTGAAAAATCTGTGAGCTTTGGTACAAAGTTATTATGAAGAAGTACAGTGGATGCTGAAATACTACCATGTCCGATGACACCAGTTGCTGATGAATGAAGGTATTGTAATGCTTCTGCAGTCCTGATTGCAATCCTCAAACGTAGATCTAGTGGGAGATCTTCTTGGCTGCCCAGAATGTCCAGTAAACTACCTTTATCAGCATACTCATATATAAAAGCTAGAGTTTCGGCTTCCAAGGAACAACCCAAAAGCTTGATAATATTATTCTTGTGGGCAATTTGACAAAGGATAATCCCACCGTTGATGAATGCCTCTTGAGAGTCTGTGTCACGAAATTTCCGGACCACCACCACCGTGTTGTCCTCAAGTCTTCCTTTATAAAACTTAGCTGACATACCTCCACTGAGCATATGTGAGTAATTATCTGTGATTTCCTTTAGCTCCGCCTTTGTGAAACTTCTTACATTGCTGAATTCTGATACAAGCTTAGCATTGCTAGCATTTCTTTTGAAAAAGCTACCACTCTTCTTAAGCTGTGGTTTCTCTTGCTTGTCTTTTGTGTGCCATGAATGGTGTCTTGACAAAATGGACGAAGATGCTTGTTCTTGTCTGCACTTCAGATCTCTTTTAAGCACCCGGAGACGTTTTTCCACATGATTCATTTCAGGGCGATTTTTAATGTCAAGTTTCAGGCACGCCATTGCAAGTTCCACAATTTCTTCAAGAGTCTTAATACTATTCTTGTTTGCTATTGATGGATCAAATAATTTCCTCAACCCTTTCCCCTTTGCACATTCAAAAATTCCAATGAGATTCATATCACCTTGTTTTACTCTTTTCCGAGTTATTAATTCTAGGAGAACTATTCCAAAACTATAGACATCATTCCTCGGAGTAAGTCGTCCTGTATGCATCAATACAGGATCCATGTAATCTATACTTCCTATTACCTTGCTAGCATATTGGGTGATTCCACCCAAAAGAAGCCTTGACAACCCAAAATCAGATACTTTGGCTGTAAAATTGTCATCTAGAAGTATATTGGCTGGCTTAATATCACCATGACAAATAAGGCTGTCAATTGATAAATGCATCGAGTGCATGTAGCTCAATGCTTCCGCACACCCTATAGCAATACCCAATCTTATATCCAAGGGAATTGCAGTGTCACTGTGGTGCAGTATGTCATCGAGGTTTCCCTTAGGTACATACTCAGTTACCAATGTTAGAGTACTTCCACCCACACAACAGCCTATGAACTTCACCACGTTCTTGTGGCTCATTTGACTATGGATGCTTACTTCTTCCATAAACTCTTCCCTCAAATTTTCACGGATATACCTCTTCACTGCAACTAAATCATGGTGATCATCAAGGACGCCTTTATAAACTTCTCCAAATCCTCCCTTCCCAATAAGAGTGTCATAGTTGTTAGTAATTCCTTCAATCTCATCTTCGGTGAAACGCTTAATTTTTTGCCACATAGCACCCATGGATAAGATCCTAGTCATAAACCGAATGTTTGAATCCATGCCAACAGCACAGATCCTATAGTACAAAATGACAGTATAGATCCGCCTGCAAGAAAACAACTTATTAAATATCTCAGTATGGCGGCATTGACATTTATTATAAGAAAACATGTTTTTCGTAAAGCACACTTAAAGGACATGCATGTCTAGAGGGGTTTTGGGCTATAGAATAATGCACCCTCTATTCAAAATTATGAGACGTTCTGGACCAGAACGTCTAATAATTTTGAATGGAGGGGAGTACTCATTCATCAACCCCGTGCTTTTGTAATAGCTAGAACATAAGAGGGCGTATATTAGAAGTTTGTCTGTTTAGTGCTCACAAGTAATTAATCAAAGTTACTTATTATTGCACACTCTCTTTGTTTGCTTGTCATTTCTTTAATGTTATATATCCATACAGGTACTATGTACTCCCTACGATTACAGAAACAAGTCATTTACGACAATACTCCCTCCATACCAAAATAGTAATAAGAATATTTTATGCATGGAAAAGTCAAAATTTTCAAACTTTGACAAATAATTTGTCAAATTATATACAACTGTAGGACATAAAACTTGCATAGATTTGTATCCAAAATACTCATGGGCTGCTATTAATTCTTTAGAAATGATAACATATATGGTAAAAGAAATTAAAAGTCAAAATCTATTTTGTGTGACTTTTTTCTGACCAAAATAGGCTTATCACTCCAGGATGGAGGTAGTATTTGTATGGTCATGTAAGATTCAAGTGTAGATTGTACTGGAAAATAATAGCAAATCTCACCAATTCTGAGAATTTTAAGAACACATTATACAATTATTTGTGATCAAAGATATGCATCAAAGACTTAACAAAAGTTAATTATGTCAATTATTTATCCAATTTTGATGAACTTATATCTACTGCACTTTTTTAATCTTTGTCCATATCTATAGTTTTTGCTCTCTATATAGCACTTCATGTGTCTTGAATTTGCATCTAGTTAAAACCTTAGCTTAAGTTATGTTGATTCTTGTTGCAAACTATAACTTATGACATTTTGAATCAGGACAAAACAAGATCCAATAGCATGTTCTTCTGGCACTGAGCTAGTGTCAGTATCGCTCCTTCAGAGGTTTCCAACCAGGAGCAACACAGAAGGCCGAATACGTGTCACTGGGCCAGAATGGATTCGAGGGCTTGCAGACGCTATTTGGGCTCAGCCAGTGTACCTTACGCTTCATGTATTGGGAGAAGAATGAACAAACAACCAAAAATTTTGTACCAAGGTGTGAAAGGGCCTCTAGCGGTTACAAGAGTATTAGTATAGCACCTGATGAGGTTCTGGGTTCGACTCCCCATAGAAGCGAATATTATTTCAGGATTTAACATTTGAATTATTTCTCAGTCTTCGAAGAGGTGCTCCTACCTCTATTCTTTCCTACAATTCCGATCTAGATCCCCTCCCCCAAATTCCTCTATGCTACCTCTATTCTTTCCGTTTCTAATTTACACTTTACAATTCTGACCTAGATCCCCTCCCCCAAATTCCTCGAATTCTTTCCATTTCTAATTTACACTTTACAATTCTGACCTAGATCCCATCCCTCGAATTCCTCGAAGGTGCTCTTTCCTCTATTCTTTCCTACAATTCCGACCTGGATCCCCTCCCCCAAATTCCTCTATGCTACCTCTATTCTTTCCCTTTCTAGTTTACACTTTACAATTCCGATCTAGATCCCCTCCCCCAAATTCCTCTATGCTACTATTGCTGTTCATAGGTAGTAGTATCTAAAATCTTATTATGAAGCATCCAAACAGCTGCACCAAAAAATAATAACCTTAGGGCACCGGCAATGGTTGACTCATGAGCTAGCTCTAAGCACTTTTTTCATATTTTAATAGAAGAGAGAGAAAAGCTAGCTCTTATCAAGAGCTAGGGTCATACACACATTCTAAGATCATGTAAGAGTGTCATATAGGGCCATCCATGTTATGAGCTATATGCTAAAAGTTAGCACTATTGAAGAAGTTAGCTTAAAGCTAGTAACTAGCTTATACCATTGCGGGTGCTCTTATATTGCGCTTACCATCGCAATTCTTATGCTTTCTTGTTGTTGTATCTATGTTTAAACTCTCATATTCAAAAGGGTTCGTCGTATTGGTTCACGAGGAATACTAAAGCACCATTACATGGCATGAAAATAATGATATTACACCAACATTCTAGTAATTTTCACCACAGTCCCTCTCAAACCATGCTCGTTGAGGTGAATTGGAGTAGATCCAAACAAACACTTAGAAGATCCAGCTCCCAAAATTCTTTATAGGCCGTCCTGTTTTCTGGAAACATTATTCTCAAGAACTCTCCCAAAATTCTTTCCCATCCCAGCGAGCTAATAATAGCATCTCACGTAAATTGGTTTTCTAGCTATCATATCACAACAAGAAAAGCAAGACACGACAGGAATGTGGCGATGATAGATGCAGACCGGAGAGAGAGCGCAAACCGTACCTGACACTTCAGCGATGAACACCGGCGGAATTCGCGACGAAGCTTGCCGCCGTCAACGCCGCCCCAGACATGTATCCGTACGTCGACGGCCGGCGAGCAGCTTAGCTTTCCCAGGGCCCCTCAAGTTTGATATATATCTTCTTGCGTGTTCTTCTTCGTTGATGGCTCCAGCTCCAGAACACGTAAATCACCCATCTCTACTATCATTATCAAGAAGCTAGCCTTGCAAGTTGCAACTGCAGGAGTTGTTGTCACCGTACCAGTTGACTTCGTGCTCCAATTACGAGAAGTATTGTTGATCAAATTATATACAGAATTAGTTCGTGGGTCACCTTATAAGGATTGTTTATTTATTTAGTGCAGCGCGATGCTCGGAAAACCACGGCCACGATGACGGTGACGGTACGTGCAGTATTATATATTCCAGCCAAGCCTTCATTCGCTGCTGGAACTGGTACATAAGCCTAAACGCGCTGTACAGAAAATCCATGCATCCACCGTGTCCCAAACCGCTAGCCAGTAGGAGCATATGTCATCTTCCTTAGAGAAGAAGCCTCCATGTCGTTTTCTAATAATGGATCGGAAGTACTTTACTTGTCATGTTCTACACCTAAAAAAGACGGTTACGTTATCGTCTACCCAGTGACGACACTAAGTCTTGATCTTTGCTCACACATCCGTGTCTAATACGAATCATCCTTTAGTTGGAGTTCACGCGTCTGCGTCGCCGATACGAAGACCAAATCTACGTGTCCACGTCCGATATGAAGTACTCGGATTCATGCGTCTGAGTACAATTACTGAGGTTATTAGTTTTTTATTATTTTCTGCAAATCCATTACCATAGACGTGGACAAAAATTCATGGCTCCGATGGAACGCATGGGCACATATCTTGTTCAGTTAAAAAATTAAACAGGGTGTCCCTTTGTCGCTCTATCCTCAGGGGTGACTCAGGCGGCACAGATCCATCGCGGCCGCCGGCCCTTGCCTCATGCCTCCTCTGCCCGGCCGCCGCCGAAGCTCGATGGCAGAGGTTTGGCGTAGGGCAAGGACGACTGCGGCTGGGTTTTCTTCTTCCCTCCCTCTCTCCTATGGGACTCCTGTGCGAGCTACGAGATCTATGTGGGGGCAAC
Organism: Saccharum spontaneum; assembly: GCA_022457205.1. Taxonomy (NCBI): domain Eukaryota; kingdom Viridiplantae; phylum Streptophyta; class Magnoliopsida; order Poales; family Poaceae; genus Saccharum; species Saccharum spontaneum. The sequence continues at coordinate 50,904,036 of CM039597.1, forward strand.
AACCAACCGTTCGAATCTATCACCGGTGCGAGCGATACAATGCCCCCATCTCGGATCTATCATCTTCATGCATTGAACCGGCCATCGAAGGCTTTTTGGTGGCGGGCATGAGTGGTGGTGTGTGGGTGAGGTGACATAGGGTTCGTGCGATGCCGCGGCCGTGCAAGGGCAGCATGATGACGGTAGTGTGGAAGTGTGGCGATGACAGCACGAAAACCACAAGTGGTCTGCGCAGCAACTAGGCCGTGTATGGGTGATATGAAGTTTGTGCAAGGGTTGTGTAGAGGCTGCAAGTTGTGCAGTGACAGTGGCACCGAGGCACGCAAAGGCTACACGGTGGTGATGTAGAGGCCGCGATAATGGCGGCGACAATGCCAACATGCATGGGCTGTGCAAGGTGGCAGCATGGAGATAATGAGTGGACAGTGCAGTGATAGTAATGAGGGTGCCGTTCATGGGCTGTGTTTGGCGGTGGCGACACTGCACACATTGGTTAGGTACCATCATATTAGATCTGTATTCATGCTGCGAACACTTACATAACTACATTTAAAACCCATAGTGGCCTTTATGAGTTCTTGGTTATGCATGCCCTTTTGGCTGACTAATGCACCAACAACTTTCCAAAGTGTGATGAACTTGATCTCTGCTGCATTTTGAGAAAGGGATTCTTGTATCATGGATGATATACTGATATATTCTTCTACTTTGGATGAACATGTGCTGCTCTTACAACAAGTGTTTGACATACGGAGGATGCATCAGTTTTATATTAAGTTGTCCAAGTGCTCTTAGGCTCAGAGTGAAGTGGAATACTTGGGACATTGCATCTCTTGTTAGGGAGAGTTGCTACTGAGCGAACCAAGATCACTGCAGTTGAGCAATGGCCAGTGCCCTGTAATGTGAAAGAACTTAGAGGCTTTCTGGGTTTGATAGGATATAAGGATATTATAGAAAGTTCATAAGCCATTATATGGCAGGATAAGTAAACCACTAGCTCTTCCAGATTTCAACAAGCAGATTGTTTTAGAGACCGATGCTAGTGATGTGGGCAATGTACTACTATAACTACATATTCGAAGCTAGGGGCACATTTGAAATTTCAGATTAACGTTTGGGTCCATCGGGGGATCTAAGTAGTAATAGTAAGATGCTGTTCCATAGACTTTTATGATGTGTTTGGTTTCCTGGCTAGAATCTAAGCCTGGGCAGCCTTAGCTTGCTCCCACCAAGCCAACTCCTAGTTGTTTGGTTGTGTGTACTATGTTAGCCTGGCTAGCCTTAGGATGTTTGGTTGTCTGGTTTGTTTTGATACAGTCACATCTTCTCTGATTGACTGATTCGGTAAATTTACCCCTTTGAGGAATTTTGTCAAACATCTGGTGGGCAGACAAGCCATAAGCCGTGCTTCAAAGAATTGGTGGCATACGGTGCATCAACGTATCTGATCCTGCATCTCCCGATGCACATGTATCAACCAAACGAAAACAGGTGGGCGCTCTTGAATTGGTGGGCAGCACATCAGCCGTGCTTCAAGAACCAGTGATCTTGCATCAACCATTCAACTATGCTTCAAGAACTGGTGGGCGCCTCTTGACTGGTTGCAGCTTCAAGAAATGGGAGGCGACGGAGGCAGCAGCCGCGGTGGTGGGCATCAACGGCACGCGCCCGGGCACCCTGGTGTAGCAGCAGCAGCAGAGCCCCCAGTGCATGGTCTCCGTGTCCTCCACAGGCGTAGGCCATGACATCATGAAAGGATCTAATAGGCCTAGAGGGGGGTGAATAGGCAGATCTAAAAACCTGAAACTCAAAACAAAACTCAACGCGGAAGTTAAATGCCTACCGGTACTACCGGTTGGTTTGGACCGGTACTACCGACGCAAACCACCGGTACTACCGGTACCCTACTGAAACTATGAAATCAGAGATGTGCGAGTTGTGATTTCAGATCTGAGTTTTACCCCACTACCGAAGATGATGTAGATGAAATTAATGAACTCTCTTTTCTTGTTCCTTCACCAAATAGTAGATCGAGCACCCACAACCTATGAAAGAGATAGGGAAATAGAGAGAACACAAAGAACAAGTAGTATCTCAAGTAATCACAAGCAACAACAACAAGCACGCGGAACACACGATTTAACCCGAGGTTCGGCAACCCCACAAAGGAGTTCCTACGTCCTCGTTGTTGAGGTGACCACTAAGGTCGGAGTCTATTCCACCTCCTTGCCTCCCTCAAGCAACCACAAAGGTTAGCCCGAAATTTCCACTAAGAATACAAGGGTAATACAAACACTTCGGGGTGCCCTCACAAGTAGAACAACATGGGCAACCACGAAGAACACCTAGCCGGCTAAGGTTCCAAGAACCCAAGAGTAACAAACACAAACCAAGCCAACTAGGAGGGGAACCAAGTGCTCAAGATGTGAATCGAAGCTTTCCACTCTTAAATCTCTTCTCTCTACTCAGATCTTGCAAGGGATTGGATTTGAGAGCAAAGAGGAAGAGAGAGAGGGTGAGTCAATGCTTGAGAGCTGTTTGTCTGAAGGTTGGTGGGAGTAAATGGCGTGGGTAACGGTTAGAAATGAAGGGGAGAGCTATTTATACTCTTATCTTCGAAGCGGTACCGGTACTACCGGTGAGTACCCACCGGTACTACCGGTCCCAAGGGTTTCGACCATTACAGACAACCTACTGGAGACTTTGCGAGAAAATAGCCTACCGGTACTATCGGTCTTTCACCGGTACCACCGGTAGTACAGTTTTCGGCGAAGACAAGTTTTGCGGGAAAGAGACTTACTGGTACTACTAGACTTTCACCGGTACCACCGGTCAAGATCGGTACTACTGGTCAACCACCGATACTACCGCTAGAACAAAAACTCACAGAACTAAAGCGCTGTCACCGGCGGGATTTATGCCTACCGGTACTACCGGTTGTTCACTGGTACTACCGGTTCTCCCAGGCATAAAACACTTCTCTAAGTGTCCGTGAGTGCAAAGGTGTCTCTCAAACGCTTAAACAAACACATATTGAGCACAAATTCCCATCTAGCTAGCCTAATTTGTATCCCTCTTGATAGTGCGGCGTTTCCTATAACTCAAGCCAGAAGATAAAATCTAAACGATCCACTTGTGACGGAACGCTTTCCAAACAATGGAATTGAGGGTGCTAACATCACCAAATGTGATCATTCAAATTCTTTCATCGAACTAACACATGCGTATTTACTTAGATAGACATGTTAGTCCCTAATTTGATTGTCATTAATTATCCAAAACCCACATCGGGGGCGAATGCACTTACACATCACCCCTCGCCCCCATGTGGAGCTGGACAAGTGAAAGGTCTTGATGGCTAGAGGGGGGGTGAATAGCCTTTTAAAAATTTCTACAAAGACAAGCTAAACAAGTTTATCAATACAACAAATAGCGAGATGCGGGTTTTGCTTAGCCTAAGGGGTGTTTGCAAGCCACCTATCCAATTCACAATTCTAGTATATTAGCACTCAGCCGCACAAGTCAAACCGAGAAGGAAACTACAACTAGCAAGCTACACAAAAGAGCTACTCTAGCAAAGTAACTAAGAAATTAATACAAGAGAGAGTTAGAAGGGTATCACCGAGGGGCGAAGTATTGAGCCAACCAAACAATATGATCAAGAAATGAATTCCACAATACACAACCACCGGGATCGATCAATCACAATAAGAATGATGACACAAAGATTTATCCCGAGGTTCACGTGCTTGCCGGCACGCTAGTCCCCGTTGTGTCCCTCTTCACCACGTGGTTCGGTGGCTAATCGGTCACACACCGAGCCTCTCAAAAGGCGCCACAAGAACCTACCAAATGGCAAAAGGTTGCAATGACACGAGCAATTTACTAATGTTGCCTTTGGCGCTTCGCCGAGGTAGGCACAAACCCCTCACAATCACCGGAGGTGGCCAAGAACAATCACCAACTCTTGCCAACGCCTCCAAGCTGCTCCAAGCCGTCTAGGTGGCGGCAACCACCAAGAGAAACAAGAATTCCGCAGCAAATCAACCACCAAGTGCCAACTAGATGCAATCTCACAATGCAAATGCACTTGGATCACTCAATCTCACTTCGAATATGCAAACAAGCAAGAGAGATGAGTGGGAGGGGAGTTGCTTAGCTCAAAGTGCTCACAAGTATGTCAAAAGTCCAAGAGGAAGAGCTTTGAGCCGGCCAACGAGTATTTATAGACGTACCCCTTCGAATATAGCCGTTAGGAACGAGATCCAGCTGAAATCGCGTTGACCGGACGCGCTGGTCCAACTGACCGGACACGCCGGTCACGTAACGGCTAGTTTCGCGAAGCACTGACCGGACGCGCTGGTCCAACTGACCGGACGCGCCGGTCACGTAACGGCTAGTTTCGCGAAGCACTGACCGGACGCGCCGGTCGCAACGACCGGACGCGCCGGGCACGACCGGACGCATCGGTCCCGTAACAGACCGGACGCGCTGGTCAACACTGAGTCGCGCACAACAAAGCAGCGACCGGACGCGCTGAAGAACTGACCGGACGCCACAGTGCCCGCGTCCGATCGGAGTCCAGTAAGCTCCCTGGACGACCGGACGCGTCCGGTCACCTGTGACCGGACGCGCCTCGCGTCTGATCAAACAACTGAAAAACGCGCAGACACTGGGCACTGACCGGACGCGTCCGGTCAACTAGAGACCGCGTCCGGTCCAGCGTCCGGTCACCACTGTGACCTCCGTTCGCCTCCGTTCCTTTTCCGTTTGATTTCCGACTTCCGGCGTAGTGGAAAATAGGCGTTTCAACTCCTCGAAAACGCCTGAATCCCGCCTCGCAAGCTCGGTGGGAGGGAGAGAGAGCCCCAAACCCTCTCTACCGCTCAAACTTCACCGCCTTCGCAAACGTGCTAACACCACCAAGTGATCATCACCAAGTGCATGTGTGTTAGCATTTTCACAATCATTTTTCGAGGCGTTATTAGTTCTATCCAAATGCATATGATTATGAAATGCACACTAGAGGCACTTAGGAGTTCAATAGCCGCGTCATTCCCCTCTTTATAGTATGGCTATCTATCCTATAATGTAACCACACCCACTAGGTGTCTTGGTTACTAAAACACAACCCTTAAGCATATACCTTTGCCTTGATCACGTAGGGTTGTGTCCAAATCCAAGTGTGGCCATCATGATCACCATGTCCATCTTGCCACCAACCTTGGAATGTACTAATCCTCATATGCTACATACAACTTAGGCATAGGATTAGTACTTAGGCATTGTCACTAATTACCAACACCAAACATAGGACTTTCAATTTCCCCCTTGTTGGTAATTGGTGACAACCCTTTCACAAAGATATTATGATAAAATTTTGATTGAACCCATGTCACATTGTCCAAGTATATTACCATGTGTAAGAATTATGGACATGTGATCATGAATTCAAATTGATAACAATGGCTCCCCCTACATGTATGCTATATGTTTGGATTTTGGAAGCATACATGTTAGATAGGAAAGATTAGGAGCATTGACTACCAATAGGTGCTAAGTGTTTTAGATTATAGACCTTTGAAGCGTGATACCATCGGAGTAGCGATAAACACCATCTTAGCACCTTGTGTAGTTAGATACCACTTGGAAAAGCACAAACAAAACTAGAAACCTCGTGAGATCAACATTATAAGCAAGGCTCTAGTACCACTTTGAAAGACATGAAGCAAGAAAAAAAATCTAACTACTTCCTATTCATGCTAGTACTTCAATACACCATTTAATTGTATACTAGCAAAACACCACACAAGCAAAGTATCAGAGAAAAAGAAATGCATAACTATACATCATACATATGAAGTGCACATAGAAATGCAACATTCATGTTTAAGAGCTTGCTCCCCCTACTTGTGTGCTCAAAATTTTAGTTGATCCCCTTCTTTTATCAAATTCTCCTCTTTTTAGAATCTATCTTTGTGAACAACATTTTTCTCCCCCTTTGTGCTTCTCCCCCTTTGAGTTCTATCTTTGTGAACAATATTTTCTCCCCCTTTGGCACCAATGACCGCAAGGGACCAATTTTAGATAGATTAACATGTTGAATTATGGGGTGAGGATCAAGTTTGTGATTCAACCTAGATTGCTTGCATAAATAAAATGCTTCGGTTTGATCCAAGGGCAAGCTTCTTCACACCTCACTAGAAGGGTTATCATGCACCATGTTGAAGCAATTATTTAGACAAGTGATCTAGATTAAACACTTAGGATCACAAGCTACTTAAACAAATTATATGCTACCACTAGATCATACAAGTCATGGAAACAATAGTGGCACCATATAAACTTCAAAGTCATTTGATTTTCATGAATGAGCCTAGAACATGTAAATTATGACTAGATGCACTAAGCAAGTCCTTAGCATAGAATGTATGACATGTCAACCAATTGTACCTTGGGGCTCGAAGGAGAGGCATGTCATAACATTGGGGTGCATCAACTCATGTTGGAGAAGTCAAGTATGTTCAACTCATTCTTTAGCTTGTGAAATCTCTTCTCATCAAGTGGCTTGGTGAATAGATCGGCTAGTTGATCTTCGGTGCCCACACTCTCAATAGCAATGTCACCCTTTTGTTGATGATCTCTAATAAAATGATGACGAACATCAATATGCTTTGTTCTTTGATGTTGAACCGGATTGTTGGTTAGCTTCACGGCACTTTCATTGTCACATAGCAATGGCACATTCTTAAAATTGATTCCAAAATCCTTCAATGTTGCCTTCATCCATAAGATTTGTGCACAACAACTACCCGCGGCGATGTATTCGTCTTCGGCGGTAGATAGTGCAATACTATTTTGCTTCTTGGATGACCATGAGACAAGTGATCTTCCCAACAATTGACAAGTCCCGGAAGTGCTCTTTCTCTCCACTTTGTCACCGGCATAGTCGGAATCCGAATATCCAACTAGCTCAAAACTTGCACCTTTGGGATACCATAATCCAACATCTTGTGTATGCTTTAAGTACCTCAATATTCTCTTTGTTGCCTTCAAATGACTTTCTCTTGGTGAGGCTTGAAATCTTGCACACATACATACACTAAACATTACATCGGGCCTTGATGCCGTCACATAGAGTAGGCTACCAATCATTGATCTATATAGCTTTTGATCCACCATGTTACCACTCTTGTCACTATCCAAACTTCCACTAGTGCCCATTGGGGTTGTAATGCCCTTTGCATCTTCCATGCCAAACTTCTTGAGCATATCTTTGATGTACTTGGTTTGGCTCACAAATGTTCCTTCCTTCATTTGCTTGATTTGAAGTCCAAGAAAGAAACTAAGTTCACCGATCATTGACATTTCAAATTCCTTTGCCATCATTTTCCCAAACTCATCACAATAATCTTGATTGGTTGAACCGAAAATGATATCATCAACATATATTTGCAACACAAACAAGTCTTTCTCAATCTTCTTGGTGAATAGAGTAGTATCCACTTTGCCCATGACAAATCCTTTGGATAGCAAGAAGTCCCTCAATCTTTCATACCATGCTCTTGGTGCTTGCTTCAATCCATATAAAGCTTTCCTTAACTTGTACACATGGTTGGGTTTCTTGTCATCTTCAAAACCGGGAGGTTGCTCCACATACACCTCCTCTTGAATGTACCCATTGAGAAATGCACTCTTTACATCCATTTGATATAGCTTGATATTATGAGCACAAGCATAGGCAAGTAAGATCCTAATTGCTTCCAATCTAGCAACCGGGGCATAAGTTTCACCAAAGTCAAGACCCTCTATTTGTGTGTAACCTTTAGCCACTAGTCTTGCTTTGTTTCTTACTACTATTCCATCTTGATCTTGCTTGTTGCGAAAGACCCATCATGTTCCAATGACATTATGATCCTTAGGCCTCTCAACTAGTTCCCATACTTCATTTCTCTTGAAGTTGTTGAGCTCTTCATGCATTGCATTTACCCAATCCGGATCTCTCAATGCTTTATCAATGTACTTGGGTTCTTCTATTGACACGAAAGAAGAGTGAGCACAAAATGATGCCAATCTTGATCTAGTTTGAACTCCCCTTTGTATGTCACCGATGATGGAATCCAATGGATGGTCTCTTGCAATGTTAGTTGGTTGAAGCACTTGGACTTGATTGCTTGGATGTTGATGTTGATCATGAGTTGGAGATGATGAACTATCCACTTGTTGATCTTGTTGCACTTGAGATGATGTACTAGCTTGATTTTGCATTAGAGACCCACTAGCTTGTGTAATTGGACTTTGGAGTACTTGATCTTTGTTATCATCCACATCAATCACTTGCTTTGGCCTAATATCATCAATATCCATTTCTTTCATAGCATTGGTCAATTGAGTTCCTCTCACATCATCCAAGTTATTTTCCTCATCTTGAGAGCCATTTGTTTCATCAAACTCAACATCATGAACTTCCTCAAGTAAACCACTAGCCAAATTCCAAACTCTATAAGCTTTGCTAGTAGTGGAGTAACCAAGTAAGAATCCTTCATCACATTTCTTCTCAAACTTGCTCAATCTAGTGCCCTTCTTCAAGATGTAGCATTTGCAACCAAATACCCGAAAGTATGCAATGTTGGGCTTTCTTCCATTTAAGATCTCATATGGTGTCTTCTCTAGAAACTTGTGGCAATAGAGGCGGTTGCTATAGAAGCAAGCCGTGTTGATTGCTTCGGCCCAAAATGAATGACTCACATTATACTCATTCAACATTGATCTTGCCATATCAATCAAGGTTCTATTCTTCCTCTCAACTAGGCCATTTGATTGAGGTGTATACTTGGCCGAAAATTGATGTTTGATTCCAAGCTCATCACAAAGCTCATCAATTCTTGTATTTCTAAACTCACTTCCATTGTCACTTCTCACTTTCTTGATTGTGGTCTCAAATTCATTTTGCACTCTCTTGATGAACTTCTTGAATATGTCAAATACATCACTCTTGTCCCCAAGAAAGAATACCCATGTGTATCTAGTGAAATCATCCACAATCACAAAACCATACTTGTTGCCACCAATGCTTGTGTATGTAGTTGGCCCAAATAGATCCATGTGCAACAACTCAAATGCCTTAGAAGTACTCATGATGCTTTTCAATGGATGAGTGTTGCCTACTTGCTTTCCGGCTTGACATGCACTACATAGCTTATCCTTCTCAAATGTGACATCCTTCAAGCCTCTAACTAAGTCATGCTTCACTAACTTGTTCAATTGCTTCATGCCAACATGACCAAGTCTTCTATGCCATAACCAACCCATACTTGATTTGGTGAGCAAGCATGTTGAAAGTTGAGTGTCACTAGCATTGAAATCAACCAAGTATAGATTCTCATATCTAAAACCCTTGAAGATCAAATTAGAGCCATCAACACTAACTATCTCCATATCATCAACACTAAATATGCACTTGAAACCTAGATCACACAATTGAGCAACCGAGAGAAGATTGAAGTTCAACTTTTCAACTAGGAGCACATTGGAAATACTATGATCATTTGAGATTGCAATCCTTCCAAGAGCCTTCACATCACCCTTGCTATTGTCACCAAATGTGATACTATCAATGCCACTATCATTTGATTTGAGAGAGTTGAACATTCTTGAATCACCGGTCATATGTTGAGAGCACCCACTATCAAGCACCCAATGCCTTCCTCCGGCCTTGTAATTTACCTACAAAATAAATTAATGTTTCTTAGGTACCCATACTTGTTTGGGTCCTTGGAGGTTAGTAACTAAGCTCTTTGGTACCCAAATGGCCTTCTTCTTTGGACCCACAATTGGTGTACCAACAAACCTAGCATGCACACCTCTCTCACCCTTGGTAAGCACATAACAAGAATCAAAAGGAATGTAATCCATTTTAGCATGAAACTTGTTGTTCTTGTTCATTTTATTACAATTAATCTCTAGATGCCCAACCTGCTTGCATCTATTGTAATAACGACCATTGCTCTTCACAAAGCGAGGCTTTGGAGTAGCAAAGGCCGCCTTGCCTTTCTTGGGAGTATAGCCCAAACCCTCTTTGTTAAGAGAGAACCTTTGGCTACCCAAGCATTTTAGCAAGTGGGCATCCCCACCATAGGCATTGCCTAATGCGCGGGTGAGATCATCCACCTCTCTCTTGAGAGTCTCATTCTCAACCACAAGTGATGAATCACTAGTAGTAGAGGTAGAGTTGGTTGTGGTGGATGATGATGAGCTACATGAAGCATTAGTAGAACCAACAAATAAAGAATCATCAATAATATCACATGTTAGTCCAATATCACAAGTGACAATCACTTGCTCCTCCTTAGCTTCCTTCATGAGCTTCTCCAACTTGAGGTCCTTCTCCTTGATGAGCTCAAGTAGAGAGGAGTGGGCTTCCTTAAGCCTAGTGTGAGCAACTTCAAGGTCCTCGTGGTCTTCCTTTAGACACTCACGAGAGGCCTCTAGCTCATCAAAGGATTTCCTAAGAGCTTTAAGCTCTTGTTCAATTCCTTTGCACTCCTTACTCTTTTTGAGAGCAACAAGCTCTTCCATCAAGGCATCATTTTCATTGCTCTTGGCAATGAGCTCTTGCTCCAAGATTTTGCACTTCTTGGCTGTCCTCTTGTAGCCCTTGCTCATTTGATCTATTATGCCCAATAGATCATCCTTGGAGTAGTCCTCATCCTCCTCATCATCACTCCTACAATCATCACTAGCACAAGAATCATCATCACTATCATCATATTTTACCTTGGTAGGCTTGGCCATAAGGCATGTCGATGTAGTGTCGAAGATGGATGGCTTGTTGGAGAGGGTGATGCTTGCAATGGCTCGCCGAGTGGTCCTCTCATCATCACTAGAGCTATCATCATCACTATCGGAGTTATCACTATCCCAAGTGACCACATAGCCACCACCCTTCTTCTTCTTGTTGATAGTGAAGCTCTTCTTCTCATTCTTCTCCTTCTTGTCCTTCTTGTTCTTCTTCAATTTCAACTCCCCATCATGATATCTTTTGTCTTCATAGGGGCACTTTGCCACTACATGATCGGGGCTATTGTAATTGTAGCAAAGCACCTCCTTTGCCTTCATGAAGTCCCTTCTCTTTCTTGCACCATATCCTTTCTTCTTCATGAACCTCCCCATCTTGTGCACTAGGAGGGCCATGGTCTCATCATCAAATGGATCATCATCATCGCTCTCCACCTTGCTCTTGCCCTTAGAGGATGAAGCCTTGAATGCAATGGGCTTCTCTTGCTTGACCTTGATCTCCTTCTTCTCATCTTCATCTTCATCATCATCATATTGAGCATCGGTCATGACATCTCCAAGCACTTGGTTTGGAGTAACCTTGTCCAAACCCTCTCTTTGGATCATCTTCCTCAAGATAGCAAACTTCTTAGGTAAGTTCATCAAGAACTTATGTGAGAAGTCCTTGTCCTTGACATCTTCTCCTAGGCTCTTGAAATCATTGACAATAACTTGTAGCCTATAGAACATCTCCGGTATGGACTCATCATCCTTCATCTTGAAGCTTGCAAACTTATCCTTGAGCATATAGAGCTTGGCACTTTTTACCGTTGAAGTGCCCTCATATGTTTCCTCTAATCTTGTCCACACTTCACTTGCCATTTCAAGATCCTTGATTTGCTCAAAGACCTTTGCATCAATCCCATTGTAGAGAGTGTTGAGAGCCATAGTGTTGCATTGGTTGTTGATGCGGTCATTGTTGGTGAGGTTGTCGGGATCAATGATAGCATAATCATGATGTGTCACCTCCCAAACCTTCTCATTGATAGAGCCAAGATATTGCTTCATCTTTCTTTTCCAATGATCAAAAGATGAGACACCATCAAAGAATGGAGGCTTGCCCCCGACATGGTTGAACACAACTTGAGCCATCTTACACCGAGGTTGTTAAGCCTTACAAACGGTGACCACGGCTCCGATACCACTTGAAAGGTCTTGATGGCTAGAGGGGGGGTGAATAGCCTTTTAAAAATTTCTACAAAGACAAGCTAAACAAGTTTATCAATACAACAAATAGCAAGATGCGGGTTTTGCTTAGCCTAAGGGGTGTTTGCAAGCCACCTATCCAATTCACAATTCTAGTATATTAGCACTCAGCCGCACAAGTCAAACCGAGAAGGAAACTACAACTAGCAAGCTACACAAAAGAGCTACTCTAGCAAAGTAACTAAGAAATTAATACAAGAGAGAGTTAGAAGGGTATCACCGAGGGGCGAAGTATTGAGCCAACCAAACAATATGATCAAGAAATGAATTCCACAATACACAACCACCGGGATCGATCAATCACAATAAGAATGATGACACAAAGATTTATCCCGAGGTTCACGTGCTTGCCGGCACGCTAGTCCCCGTTGTGTCCCTCTTCACCACGTGGTTCGGTGGCTAATCGGTCACACACCGAGCCTCTCAAAAGGCGCCACAAGAACCTACCAAATGGCAAAAGGTTGCAATGACACGAGCAATTTACTAATGTTGCCTTTGGCGCTTCGCCGAGGTAGGCACAAACCCCTCACAATCACCGGAGGTGGCCAAGAACAATCACCAACTCTTGCCAACGCCTCCAAGCTGCTCCAAGCTGTCTAGGTGGCGGCAACCACCAAGAGAACACAAGAATTCCGCAGCAAATCAACCACCAAGTGCCAACTAGATGCAATCTCACAATGCAAATGCACTTGGATCACTCAATCTCACTTCGAATATGCAAACAAGCAAGAGAGATGAGTGGGAGGGGAGTTGCTTAGCTCAAAGTGCTCACAAGTATGTCAAAAGTCCAAGAGGAAGAGCTTTGAGCCGGCCAACGAGTATTTATAGACGTACCCCTTCGAATATAGCCGTTAGGAACGAGATCCAGCTGAAATCGCATTGACCGGACGCGCTGGTCCAACTGACCGGACACGCCGGTCACGTAACGGCTAGTTTCGCGAAGCACTGACCGGACGCGCTGGTCCAACTGACCGGACGCGCCGGTCACGTAACGGCTAGTTTCGCGAAGCACTGACCGGACGTGCCGGTCGCAACGACCGGACGCGCCGGGCACGACCAGACGCACCGGTCCCGTAACAGACCGGACGCGCTGGTCAACACTGAGTCGCGCACAACAAAGCAGCGACCGGACGCGCTGAAGAACTGACCGGACGCCACAGTGCCCGCGTCCGATCGGAGTCCAGTAAGCTCCCTGGACGACCGGACGCGTCCGGTCGCCTGTGACCGGACGCACCTCGCGTCCGATCAAACAACTGAAAAACGCGCAGACACTGGGCACTGACCGGACGCGTCCGGTCAACTAGAGACCGCGTCCGGTCCAGCGTCCGGTCACCACTGTGACCTCCGTTCGCCTCCGTTCCTTTTCCGTTTGATTTCCGACTTCCGGCGTAGTGGAAAATATGCGTTTCAACTCCTCAAAAACGCCTGAATCCCGCCTCGCAAGCTCGGCGGGAGGGAGAGAGAGCCCCAAACCCTCTCTACCGCTAAAACTTCACTGCCTTCGCAAACGTGCTAACACCACCAAGTGATCATCACCATGTGCATGTGTGTTAGCATTTTCACAATCATTTTTCGAGGCATTATTAGTTCTATCCAAATGCATATGATTATGAAATGCACACTAGAGGCACTTAGGAGTTCAATAGCCGCGTCATTCCCCTCTTTATAGTACGGCTATCTATCCTATAATGTAACCACACCCACTAGGTGTCTTGGTTACTAAAACACAACCCTTAAGCATATACCTTTGCCTTGATCACGTAGGGTTGCGTCCAAATCCAAGTGTGGCCATCATGATCACCATGTCCATCTTACCACCAACCTTGGAATGTACTAATCCTCATATGCTACATACAACTTAGGCATAGGAATAGTACTTAGGCATTGTCACTAATTACCAACACCAAACATAGGACTTTCAACAAGGCCGCCACCAAGCTGCAGAAGATCGACTCGGTATACATCAACATCAAGTTCACCTCCTTCTTCGACGCGGCCCATGGCCTCCCGGCGTAGCTCGAGTGCTCTGTCTCCCCAGCGACTCGGCGACCTCCCCAGCGCGGTCGCGGCCTCCCAGCGCAGGACGGGTGCTCCTCCCATGCTGCCTGACTCCGGGAGCGGGTACATCGGCACCACCTCTGCGGGGAGCGGCGGTGGCAAGTGGACCGGTAGTCAACGGCAGCCTCGTGCGCGTGCGGCTGGCCGGCCGGCATCTCGAGGCACGTGGAGGGATTGGGTGACGGGACCGTGACGGGTTGGGCGGAGTGAGGCGAGGAATGCGGCCACTTGCGCGCTGCGGCCGGTGGTCCGTTGTGGACTGCGGAGGAGCACGGCACAGTCACCTTCAACCATGGCTGCGCGCGTGAGGAGCGAAGGAGGAGAGCATGGGTGGTGACGAGATTCGGGACCGGGGCTTAGCCAAGCCTAGCTCCCAGAGAACGACCATCCCCTTCGTTTTTCTGGAGCCCAGCTAGGGGTTGTCCGTGTGAAAGGTCTTGATGGCTAGAGGGGGGGTGAATAGCCTTTTAAAATTTTCTACAATGACAAACTAAACAAGTTTATCAATACAACAAATAGCGAGATGCGAGTTTTGCTTAGCCTACGGGGTGTTTGCAAGCCACCTATCCAATTCACAATTCTAGTATATTTGCACTCAACCGCACAAGTCAAACCGAGGAGGTAACTACCACTACAACTAGCAAGCTACACAAAAGAGCTACTTAAGCAAAGCTAACTAGCTAGCAAAGATAACTAAGAAAGTAATACAAGTGAGAGTTAGGAGGGTATCACCGAGGGGCGAAGTATTGAGCCAACCAATATGATCAACAATGAAAACCAAGACAACCGAACACCGGGATCAATCAATCACAATATGAAAGTGATGACATGAAGATTTATCCCGAGGTTCACGTGCTTGCCGGCACGCTAGTCCCCGTTGTGTCACTTTTTACCACGTGGTTCGGTGGCTAATCGGTCTCACACCGAGCCTCTTAAAAGGCGCCACAAGAACCTACCAAATGGCAAAAGGTTGCAAATGACACGAGCAATCCACTAATGTTGCCTTTGGCGCTCCGCCGAGGTAGGCACAAACCCCTCACAATCACCGGAGGTGGCCAAGAACAATCACCAACTCTTGCCAACGCCTCCAAGCTGCTCCAAGCCGTCTAGGTGGCGGCAACCACCAAGAGAAACAAGAATCCCGCAGCAAATCAACCACCAAGTGCCAACTAGATGCAATCTCACAATGCAAATGCACTTGAATCACTCAATCTCACTTCGAATATGCAAAGAAGCAAGAGAGATGAGTGGGAGGGGAGTTGCTTAGCTCAAAGTGCTCACAAGTATGTCAAATGTCAAAACTGTAGAGCCTTGAGCCGGCCAACGAGTATTTATAGACGTACCCCTTCGAATATAGCCGTTAGAAACTGAAATCAGCAGCAGTCGCGCTGACCGGACGCGCTGGTCCAACTGACCGGACGCGCCGGTCGCGCAACGGCTAGTTTTCGAAACACTGACCGGACGCGCCGGTCGCAACGACCGGACGCGCTGGTCACGACCGGACGCGTCGGTCCCGTGACTGACCGGACGCGCTGGTCAACCCTGAGTCGCGCAAAACGAACCAATGACCGGACGCGCTATTGAACTGACCGGACGCCACAGTGCCCGCGTCCGGTCGGAGTCCAGTAAGCTCCCTGGACGACCGGACGCGTCCGGTCGCCTGTGACCGGACGCGCCTCGCGTCCGATCACACAACTGAAAAACGCGCAGACACTGGACACTGACCGGACGCGTCCGGTCAAACAGTGACCGCATCCGGTGCAGCGTCCGGTGCAGCGTCCGGTGCAGCGTCCGGTCACCACTGTGACCTCCGTTCGCCTCCGTTTGATTTTCGTTTGATTTCCGACTTCCGGCGTAGTGGAAAATAGGCATTTCATTTCCCCGAAATCGCCTGAATCCCGCGCTCGCACGCTCGGCGGGAGGGAGAGAGGACCCCAAACCCTCTGTACCGCTTAAACTCCAACGCCATCGCAAATGTGCTAACACCACCATGTGATCTCGTCAAGTGTGAGTGTGTTAGCATTTTCACAATCATTTTTCGAGGCGTTATTAGTTCTATCCAAATGCATATGATCATGAAATGCACACCTAGAGGCACTTAGGAGTTCAATAGCCGCGTCATTCCCCTCTTTATAGTACGGCTATCTATCCTATAATGTAACCACACCCACTAGGTGTCTTGGTTACTAAAATACAACCCTTAAGCATATACCTTTGCCTTGATCACGTAGGGTCGCGTCCAAATCCAAGTGTGGCCATCATGATCACCATGTCCATCTTGCCACCAACCTTGGAATGTACTAATCCTCATATGCTACATACAACTTAGGCATAGGATTAGTACTTTAGGCATTGTCACTAATTACCAACACCAAACATAGGACTTTCAATCTCCCCCTTGTTGGTAATTGGTGACAACCCTTTCACAAAGATATTATGATAAAATTTTGATTGAACCCATGTCACATTGTCCAAGTATATTACCATGTGTAAGAAGTATGGACAAGTGATCATGAATTCAAATTGATAGCAATGGCTCCCCCTACATGTATGCTATATGTTTGGATTTAGGAAGCATACATGTTTAGATAGGAAAATATAGGAGCATTGACTATCAATAGGTGCTAAGTGTTTTAGATTATAGACCTTTGAAGCGTGATACCATCGGAGTAGCGATAAACATCATCTTAGCACCTTGTGTAGTTAGATATCACTTGGAAAAGCACAAACAAAACTAGAAACCTTGTGAGATCAACATTATAAGCAAGGCTCTAGTACCACTTTGAAAAACATGAAGCAAGAGAAATCTACTTCAATACACCATTCAATTGTATACTAGCAAAACACCACACAAGCAATGTATCGGAGAAAAAGAAATGCATAACTATGCATCATACATATGAAGTGCACATGGAAATGCAACATTCATGTTTAAGAGCTTGCTCCCCCTACTTGTGTGCTCAAAATTTTAGTTGATCCCCTTCTTTTATCAATTTCTCATCTTTTAGAATCTATCTTTGTGAACAACATTTTCTCCCCCTTTGTTCTTCTCCCCCTTTGAGTTCTATCTTTGTGAACAATATTTTCTCCCCCTTTGGCACCAATGACCACAAGGGACTAACTTTAGATAGATTATCATGTTGAATTATGGGGTGAGGATCAAGTTTGTGATTCAACCTAGATTGCTTGCATAAATAAAATACTTCGGTTTGATCCAAGGGCAAGCTTCTTCACACCTCACTAGAAGGGTTATCATGCACCATGTTGAAGCAAATATTTAGACAAGTGATCTAGATTAAACACTTAGGATCACAAGCTACTCAAACAAGTTATATGCTACCACTAGATCATACAAGTCATGGAAACAATAGTGGCACCATATAAACTTCAAAGTCATTTGATTTTCATGTATGAGCCTAGAACATGTAAATTATGACTAGATGCACTAAGCAAGTCCTTAGCATAGAATGCATGACATGTCAACCAATTGTACCTTGGGGCTCGAAGGAGAGGCATGTCATATATGGGGTGCATCAACTCATGTTGGAGAAGTCAATTATGTTTAACTCATTCTTTAGCTTGTGAAATCTCTTCTCATCAAGTGGCTTGGTGAAAAGATCGGCTAGTTGATCTTCGGTGCCCACACTCTCAATAGCAATGTCACCCTTTTGTTGATGATCTCTAATGAAATGATGACGAACATCAATATGCTTTGTTCTTTGATGTTGAACCGGATTGTTGGTTAGCTTCACGGCACTTTCATTGTCACATAGCAATGGCACATTCTTGAAATTGATTCCAAAATCCTTTAATGTTGCCTTCATCCACAAGATTTGTGCACAACAACTACCCGCGGCAATGTATTCGGCTTCGGCGGTAGATAGTGCAATACTATTTTGCTTCTTGGATGACCATGAGACAAGTGATCTTCCCAACAATTGACAAGTCCCGGAAGTGCTCTTTCTCTCCACTTTGTCACCGGCATAGTCGGAATCCGAATATCCAACTAGCTCAAAGCTTGCACCTTTGGGATACCATAATCCAACATCTTGTGTATGCTTCAAATACCTCAATATTCTCTTTGTTGCCTTCAAATGACTTTCTCTTGGTGAGGCTTGAAATCTTGCACACATACATACACTAAACATCACATCGGGCCTTGATGCCGTCACATAGAGTAGGCTACCAATCATTGATCTATATAGCTTTTGATTCACCATGTTGCCACTCTTGTCACTATCCAAACTTCCACTACTGCCCATTGGGGTTGTAATGCCCTTTGCATCTTCCATGCCAAACTTCTTGAGCATATCTTTGATGTACTTGGTTTGGCTCACAAATGTTCCTTCCTTCATTTGTTTGATTTGAAGTCCAAGAAAGAAACTAAGTTCACCGATCATTGACATTTCAAATTCCTTTGCCATCATTTTCCCAAACTCATCACAATAATCTTGATTGGTTGAACCGAAGATGATATCATCAACATATATTTGCAATATAAACAAGTCTTTCCCAATCTTCTTGGTGAAGAAAGTAGTATCCACTTTGCCCATGACAAATCCTTTGGTTAGCAAGAAGTCCCTCAATCTTTCATACCATGCTCTAGGTGCTTGCTTCAATCCATACAAGGCTTTTCTCAATTTGTAGACATGATTGGGTTTCTTGTCATCTTCAAAACCGGGAGGTTGCTCCACATACACCTCCTCTTGAATGTACCCATTGAGAAATGCACTCTTCACATCCATTTGATATAGCTTGATATTGTGAGCACAAGCATAGGCAAGTAAGATCCTAATTGCTTCTAATCTTGCAACCGGGGCATAAGTTTCACCAAAGTCAAGACCCTCTATTTGTGTGTAACCTTGAGCCACTAGTCTTGCTTTGTTTCTTACTACTATTCCATCTTGATCTTGCTTGTTGCGAAAGACCCATCTTGTTCCAATGACATTATGATCCTTAGGCCTCTCAACTAGTTCCCATACTTCATTTCTCTTGAAGTTGTTGAGCTCTTCATGCATTGCATTTACCCAATCCGGATCTCTCAATGCTTTATCAATGTCCTTGGGTTCTTCTATTGACACAAAAGAAGAGTGAGCACAAAAAGATGCCAATCTTGATCTAGTTTGAACTCCCCTTTGTATGTCACCAATGATGGAATCCAATGGATGGTCTCTTGCAATGTTAGTTGGTTGAAGCACTTGCACTTGATTGCTTGGATGTTGATGTTGATCATGAGTTGGAGATGATGAACTAGCCACTTGTTGATCTTGTTGCACTTGAGATGATGTACTAGCTTGGTTTTGCATTAGAGACCCACTAGCTTGTGTAATTGGACTTTGGAGCACTTGATCTTTGTTGTCATCCACATCAATCACTGCTTTGGCCTAATATCACCAATATCCATTTCTTTCATAGCATTGGTCAATTGAGTTCCTCTCACATCATCCAAGTTATTTTCCTCATCTTGAGAGCCATTTGTTTCATCAAATTCAACATCATGAACTTCTTCAAGTAAACTACTAGCCAAATTCCAAACTCTATAAGCTTTGCTAGTAGTGGAGTAACCAAGTAAGAATCCTTCATCACATTTCTTCTCAAACTTGCTCAATCTAGTGCCCTTCTTCAAGATGTAGCATTTGCAACCAAATACCCGAAAGTATGCAATGTTGGGCTTTCTTCCATTTAAGATCTCATATGGTGTCTTCTCTAAGAACTTGTGGCAATAGAGGCGGTTGTTATAGAAGCAAGCCGTGTTGATTGCTTCGGCCCAAAATGAATGACTCACATTATACTCATTTAACATTGATCTTGCCATATCAATCAAAGTTCTATTCTTTCTCTCAACTAGGCCATTAGATTGAGGTGTATACTTGGCCGAGAATTGATGCTTGATTCCAAGCTCCTCACATAGCTCATCAACTCTTGTGTTTCTAAACTCACTTCCATTGTCACTTCTCACTTTCTTGATTGTGGTCTCAAACTCATTTTGTACTCTCTTGATGAACTTCTTGAATATGTCAAAAACATCACTCTTGTCCCCAAGAAAGAATACCCATGTGTATCTAGTGAAATCATCCACAATCACAAAGCCATACTTGTTGCCACCAATGCTTGTGTATGTAGTTGGCCCAAATAGATCCATGTGCAACAACTCAAATGCCTTGGAAGTACTCATAATGCTCTTCAATGGATGAGTGTTGCCCACTTGCTTTCCGGCTTGACATGCACTACATAGCTTATCCTTCTCAAATGTGACATCCTTCAAGCCTCTAACTAAGTCATGCTTCACTAACTTGTTCAATTGCTTCATGCCAACATGACCAAGTCTCCTATGCCATAACCAACTCATACTTGATTTGGTGAGCAAGCATGTTGAAAGTTGAGTGTCACTAGCATTGAAATCAACCAAGTATAGATTCTCATATCTAAAGCCCTTGAAGATCAAATTGGAGCCATCAACACTAACTATTTCTACATCATCAACACCAAATATGCACTTGAAACCAAGATCACACAATTGAGCAACCGAGAGAAGATTGAAGTTCAACTTTTCAACTAGGAGCACATTGGAAATGCTATGATCATTTGAGATTGCAATCCTTCCAAGAGCCTTCACATCACCCTTGCTATTGTCACCAAATGTGATACTATCAATGCCACTATCATTTGATTTGACAGAGTTGAACATTCTTGAATCACCGGTCATATGTTGAGAGCACCCACTATCAAGCACCCAATGCCTTCCTCCGGCCTTGTAATTTACCTACAAAATAAATTAATGTTTCTTAGGTACCCATACTTGTTTGGGTCCTTGGAGGTTAGTAACTAAGCTCTTTGGTACCCAAATGGCCTTCTTCTTTGGACCCACAATTGGTGTACCAACAAACCTAGCATGCACACCTTTCTCACCCTTGGTAAGCACATAACAAGAATCAAAAGGAATGTAATCCATTTTAGCATGAAACTTGTTGTTGTTCTTGTTCATTTTATTACAATTAATCTCTAGATGCCCAACTTGCTTGCATCTATTGCAATAACGACCATTGCTCTTCACAAAGCGACGCTTTGGAGTAGCAAAGGCCGCCTTGCCCTTCTTGGGAGTATAGCCCAAACCCTCTTTGTTAAGAGAGAACCTTTGACTACCCAAGCATTTTAGCAAGCGGGCATCCCCACCATAGGCATTGCCTAATGCGCGGGTGAGATCATCCACTTCTCTCTTGAGAGTCTTATTTTCAACCACAAGTGATGAATCACTAGTAGTAGAGATAGAGTTGGTTGTGGTGGATGATGATGAGCTACATGAAGCATTAGTAGGACAAACAAATAAAGAATCATCAATAATATCACATGTTAGTCCAATATCACAAGTGGCAATCACTTGCTCCTCCTTAGCTTCCTTCATGAGCTTCTCCAACTTGAGGTCCTTCTCCTTGATGAGCTCAAGTAGAGAGGAGTGGGCTTCCTTAAGCCTAGTGTGAGCAACTTCAAGGTCCTCATGGTCTTCCTTTAGACACTCACGAGAGGCCTCTAGCTCATCAAAAGATTTCCTAAGAGCTTTAAGCTCTTGTTCAATTCCTTTGCACTCCTTACTCTTTTTGAGAGCAACAAGCTCTTCCATCAAGGCATCATTTTCATTGCTCTTGGCAATGAGCTCTTGCTCCAAGATTTTGCACTTCTTGGTTGTCCTCTTGTAGCCCTTGCTCATTTGATCTATTATGCCCAATAGATCATCCTTGGAGTAGTCCTCATCCTCCTCATCATCACTCCTACAACCATCACTAGCACAAGAATCATCATCACTATCATCATATTTTACCTTGGTAGGCTTGGCCATAAGGCATGTCGATGTAGTGTCGAAGATGGATGACTTGTTGGAGAGGGCGATGCTTGCAATGGCTCGCCTAGTGGTCCTCTCATCATCACTAGAGCTATCATCATCACTATCGGAGTTATCACTATCCCAAGTGACCACATAGCCACCACCCTTCTTCTTCTTGTTGATAGTGAAGCTCTTCTTCTCTTTCTTCTCCTTCTTATCCTTCTTGTTCTTCTTCAACTTCAACTCCCCATCATGATATCTTTTGTCTTCATAGGGACACTTTGCCACTACATGATCGGGGCTATTGCAATTGTAGCAAAGCACCTCCTTTGCCTTCATGAAGTCCCTTCTCTTCCTTGCACCATATCCTTTCTTCTTCATGAACCTCCCCATCTTGTGCACTAGGAGGGCCATGGTCTCATCATCGAATGGATCATCATCATCGCTCTCCACCTTGCTCTTGCCCTTAGAAGTTGAGGCCTTGAATGCAATGGGCTTCTCTTGCTTGACCTTGATCTCCTTCTTCTCATCTTCATCTTCATCATCATCATATTGAGCATCGGTCATGACATCTCCAAGCACTTGGTTTGGAGTTACCTTGTCCAAACCCTCTCTTTGGATCATCTTCCTCAAGATAGCAAACTTCTTAGGTAAGTTCATCAAGAACTTATGTGAGAAGTCCTTGTCCTCAACCTTCTCTCCAAGCCCCTTGAGATCATTGACAATGACTTGGAGCCTATAGAACATCTCCGGTATAGACTCATCATCCTTCATCTTGAAGCATGCAAACTTATCCTTGAGCATATAGAGCTTGGCACTCTTTACCGTTGAAGTGCCCTCGTATGTTTCCTCTAATCTTGTCCACACTTCACTTGCCATCTCAAGATCCTTGATTTGCTCAAAGACCTTTGCATCAATCCCATTGTAGAGAGTGTTGAGAGCCATAGTGTTGCATTGGTTGTTGATGCGGTCATTGTTGGTGAGGTTGTCGGGATCAATGATTGCATAATCATGATGTGTAACCTCCCAAACCTTCTCATTGATAGAGCCAAGATATTGCTTCATCTTTCTTTTCCAATGATCAAAAGATGAGACACCATCAAAGAATGGAGGCTTGCCCCCGACATGGTTGAACACAACTTGAGCCATCTTACACCGAGGTTGTTAAGCCTTACAAACGGTGACCACGGCTCCGATACCACTTGAAAGGTCTTGATGGCTAGAGGGGGGGTGAATAGCCTTTTAAAATTTTCTACAATGATAAACTAAACAAGTTTATCAATACAACAAATAGCGAGATGCGAGTTTTGCTTAGCCTACGGGGTGTTTGCAAGCCACCTATCCAATTCACAATTCTAGTATATTTGCACTCAACCGCACAAGTCAAACCGAGGAGGTAACTACCACTACAACTAGCAAGCTACACAAAAGAGCTACTTAAGCAAAGCTAACTAGCTAGCAAAGATAACTAAGAAAGTAATACAAGTGAGAGTTAGGAGGGTATCACCGAGGGGCGAAGTATTGAGCCAACCAATATGATCAACAATGAAAATCAAGACAACCGAACACCGGGATCAATCAATCACAATATGAAAGTAATGACATGAAGATTTATCCCGAGGTTCACGTGCTTGCCGGCACGCTAGTCCCCGTTGTGTCCCTTTTTACCACGTGGTTCGGTGGCTAATCGGTCTCACACCGAGCCTCTCAAAAGGCGCCACAAGAACCTACCAAATGGCAAAAGGTTGCAAATGACACGAGCAATCCACTAATGTTGCCTTTGGTGCTCCGCCGAGGTAGGCACAAACCCCTCACAATCACCGGAGGTGGCCAAGAACAATCACCAACTCTTGCCAACGCCTCCAAGCTGCTCCAAGCCGTCTAGGTGGCGGCAACCACCAAGAGAAACAAGAATCCCGCAGCAAATCAACCACCAAGTGCCAACTAGATGCATTCTCACAATGCAAATGCACTTGAATCACTCAATCTCACTTCGAATATGCAAAGAAGCAAGAGAGATGAGTGGGAGGGGAGTTGCTTAGCTCAAAGTGCTCACAAGTATGTCAAATGTCAAAACTGTAGAGCCTTGAGCCGGCCAACGAGTATTTATAGACGTACCCCTTCGAATATAGCCGTTAGAAACTGAAATCAGCAGCAGTCGCGCTGACCGGACGCGCTGGTCCAACTGACCGGACGCGCCGGTCGCGCAACGGCTAGTTTTCGAAACACTGACCGGACGTGCCGGTCGCAACGACCGGACGCGCTGGTCACGACCGGACGCGCCGGTCCCGTGACTGACCGAACGCGCTGGTCAACCCTGAGTCGCGCAAAACGAACCAATGACCGGACGCGCTGTTGAACTGACCGAACGCCACAGTGCCCGCGTCCGGTCGGAGTCCAGTAAGCTCCCTGGACGACCGGACGCGTCCGGTCGCCTGTGACCGGACGCGCC
This sequence comes from Saccharum spontaneum, assembly GCA_022457205.1. Lineage (NCBI taxonomy): Eukaryota > Viridiplantae > Streptophyta > Magnoliopsida > Poales > Poaceae > Saccharum > Saccharum spontaneum. The sequence continues at coordinate 50,928,407 of CM039597.1, forward strand.
TCGCGTCCGATCACACAACTGAAAAACGCGCAGACACTGGACACTGACCGGACGCGTCCGGTCAAACAGTGACCGCGTCCGGTGCAGCGTCCGGTGCAGCGTCCGGTCACCACTGTGACCTCCGTTCGCCTCCGTTTGATTTTCGTTTGATTTCCGACTTCCGGCGTAGTGAAAAATAGGCATTTCATTTCCCCGAAATCGCCTGAATCCCGCGCTCGCACGCTCGGCGGGAGGGAGAGAGGACCCCAAACCCTCTGTACCGCTTAAACTCCAACGCCATCGCAAATGTGCTAACACCACCATGTGATCTCGTCAAGTGTGAGTGTGTTAACATTTTCACAATCATTTTTCGAGGCGTTATTAGTTCTATCCAAATGCATATGATCATGAAATGCACACCTAGAGGCACTTAGGAGTTCAATAGCCGCGTCATTCCCCTCTTTATAGTACGGCTATCTATCCTATAATGTAACCACACCCACTAGGTGTCTTGGTTACTAAAATACAACCCTTAAGCATATACCTTTGCCTTGATCACGTAGGGTCGCGTCCAAATCCAAGTGTGGCCATCATGATCACCATGTCCATCTTGCCACCAACCTTGGAATGTACTAATTCTCATATGCTACATACAACTTAGGCATAGGATTAGTACTTTAGGCATTGTCACTAATTACCAATACCAAACATAGGACTTTCACCGTGGCTTACCATAGCCTGGCTACGGGCTCTAAATAGACAACCAAACAGCTCGAATGTGGCTTCCTGGAGCCTGGTCAGAAGTTAGCCACCCAACCAAACAGGCTCTTAATTTATGGTAAAATCTATATGGTTGGATCAAACGCAACAGTAATTAATCTATTTATTAGCTTAGACAATTGTCATGTTTGAAACGAATTCTATGTGAATCACTATAGGCAGAAAATCGACGTTGTTGGTTTCGCATGATGTAGGGCACACTTGCATCGCTAATACGTGTTATGCAGTATACAGTTGAAGTGTTTCTGACTGTCCTGTCTCCTTCTCCCGTTGCAGTGCTAAATGTCTGCTTGTTAATTGGAGTTTGGGCTCAGATCAGAAACAATATATATATGGTTGCATCCAGAGACGGAACCCGGGGGGCTAGCAGGGCCGTGGCCCCCGCTAACCACAGTAAGTTTCCTTTAATACCTATATAAATATATGAATTTACAGCTAAAAAATATCAATTTTCACCTATTTTTTATTCAAATATTATGATTTTGGTTATAAATAGTGTAAAATATTTAAAAAGTTGTTGAATCATATAATTACGTATATTTTAACACACTAAAAAAATATGATCATATTTGTTTGGCCCCCTAGTCAGAATCGCTGGTTCCGTCTCTTGTTGCATCTGAACCCAGCTTAAGAGTAAATAACGAAGACACAAAGACATCCAATAGACATATATAGAATAGAAGATTACAACAATATAGCCATGGTCGTTCGAGAAATAAAAACAGCATCATATGATATAGGCTATAGCCTACACACGCGAAGCCAAAAGTCAGGTATAACTGTATTATTTAGCATGCATCCATTCCAATAACAGGGTACGATGAAACAGCTGAAACACACACTTGTAACATGCTTCTGAAAAATTAGCTGAAACATTTAGAACACACTTACAACATATTTCTGAAAAACAACTGAAACATTTAGAACACACACTTACACGCGCAGGCACGCATGGGGCCGATCAGTGGCAGGTCAGCGTGGGGCCTGTGCAACTGAGTGGCAAGGCGCGCATGCGCGTAGCGCGGTTCCGCGCCGTTCTTTCATGTGAGCCGTTCGGGAGGCGCGTACGCATACGGACTTTGACCCGCGCGGGCCCGGACATAGCATTACCGTTCTGGAAAACAGAAATCGCGGGCCAGTTTTGTATCGTGGACCAATTCTATGTCTGCTTCCAGATGGGCTTCTGTTTCTTAGGTTAGGTCTGAAAACGTCTATATTAAGGTGAACGGTAGTCCCCGTAGCTTGTAGGCTAAATTGTGGTAACTCTCTCTCATAACTACGACCATGATCCGATCCTTTCAAATTCTCATAACCGTTCCGGGGTAATGTCTTGCCTTATAGTAATTCCTTAGAACACCATATATGTGGTAACTTCCCAGGCTAATTATCATCTCGTCGCATTCCAATTCTTGTGATAGTGAGGTCGATGATGACCAAGTAGTAAGTGGTCCCTGAGGGTACCGATCACCAGATTTTGCCTAATCGTGGTAACTCATCCCACCTGAATTATTACCATCCTGAGCAACTCTGATTTATCGTAATTAGTTTAGCGTAAATTGGATGTCTCTGAAGAGAATATAAAATTTCCATTCCTCACAAATAGACGTCTCTGAACTCGAGAGAAAAGAACAAAAAAAAAAGACTCAAGAGCAAGGGACGAAACTGCCATCAAACCAGAGAATGGCCTCGAAGAACTGCCGTGTGACTCTTTATTAGAGGCGTTCTTTCTCATTACTGCTGGATTAAATTGATATAAGCCAGCAATGCTCATCTCTAATTAATTCTAATACTAATGAGTTATACTGCCAATACGGGCCGATAAGCTCATGACAAACAGGGCCGGCTCTAAGGGGTGGGCAGGCAGTGCGACCGCCGGGGGCCCATAGAGTTGGGGGGCCCAAGACCATATAGGTAATTAGTACATATAATTTTTTATTTGGCATAATAAGCATTTGAAGGCCCATCACAAACTAGCTCAAGCCATAGGTAACTCTTCCTTCTAATCTTATTCTACGTAACCTGGATCCATCGAGCGGAGCTCAGGCGACGTTTGGTTTGATCGTTTCCTGCCGCCGCGATCCTACTCATCAACGTGTTATCCTGATGAGGAGACGAGACGTCGATGCACATCCGATTCGCTCCTCACCCGGCGACCGGCAACGGCAAGGACGTTGATCTGTTTTTTTTGTTACACTACTGTTATGTTTTACGAATTATACATATATTGCAAAGTAATTTTTATTATTTGTACTATATATAAACAGTAATTTTGATATTAAAAATTAGTTTAACAGGCCCTTATCATCTTGCTTGCCCTAGGGCCTTACAATTATAGAGCCGGCCCAGATGACAAACGCCTCTAACACTGTTCTTATCACCTGATGAAGAAGGTTGTCATGCACAAGATCCTATATAACATTATATATTCAGCTTGCGAGTTCAAGAGTTGACCCGTTGACTTTGAAAAGTGCACGTTCTGGTTGGTCGAACGCAGATCGAACTAGACAGGAATTATCCAATTAATTTACTTATTATTGGTAATGCTCTGTCTAGGATGTCTGTCCGTCCAGATGGCCCTGTTGGTGGGCTGCGATGTCCACGAGTCTTTCTTATCCGCTCCCCTTCAGGCACCGTAATTTCTTAAAAAAAATATCGTCGCAGCGCTGCGAGTCCATGACTGTGCTCCGGGACAGCGCTCTGCTGCGCCTCCCGCCCGCCTTCCTCTCCGCTGCCGCACCCGAGCATTCCCGCGCTGGTCTGCGCCCCGTGCCATGCCCCCATCCCCCTCGCCTGTTGCAGGAGAGGGTGGGGAGGCCTGTGCGCTGCACCTGAGGTATACGCTGAACCATTGCTCTCAACGTCCCCTTAACTCGAGCTTACTGGCTACCAGAGTTCCCCACTAGGTAGGCTGTAGCCGCGGGCGACGCTATGTTTCAAGCGTTTTAGACTTATGTTTCAAGCGTTTTATCTGGATGTTGCAAAAGTAGATCTAGGATGTTTTATATGTTGCAATGACAATATATGCATGTTTCAAGCCTATGTTTAAAGTGTTTCAGTTGTTTCCGACGCATGTTTCAACTGTTTTCATCTGGATGTTGCATATGTTTGTTATGGTTGCACACGCATGTTAAGTTTTTGTTTTCATGTTTTCCGGTGTTTTAGACTTATGTTGCAAAAGTGGATCTAGATATTGCATATGTTGGCATGTTGTTATGGCTATACATGCATGTTTCAAGAGCATATTTCAAATGTTTCATCTGTTTCAGTTGTATGTTGCAAATGTTTCATCTTTTTGTTTCAAAAGTAGATCGGGTGTTGCACGTGTTGCAATGCGCACTTGTGGCTAGTGAACAGAGGCCTGCTGCTGCCGCCTGGTGCTGCTACCAAGGCGCCGCCGTGGTTCACATGCGGGCGCAAGATGGGCGCGGCAGGCATGGTGCTGCTGCGGGGGCGCCGTCGTGGTTCACATGCGGATGCGGGGCGCGCGGTTCCAGACGCTGGCGCACGATGCGATGCGAGCGGGCATCGTGTGTAGGTGCGGAGCTCTGTCCGGACGAACGCTGCCTCCAGAGCGGGATTTGGTGCGGGGCGAATGGAATTGCATGCGTCGAACGCGGGTGTCGGAGCTGCATTCGGACGGACGCCTCATTCCGGATGTCCGGGCACTTGTCGTCCCGTTTACTTATCTTATTTTGGAATTAGTCAGCTGAGTATATAACTAACTGTATCAATACAGTGGTGCTTGGAAATCTGTTGTAATCTAGGCCACCACCCGTCCATCACTGATTCACTGATTGCTGATCGGTGATGGGCTATTGGCATCAAAGGATATATACCACTGTACAGAAACTGATTCATGAAGCAGCTGTGAATCCTTCTCCAATAAGAAAATTGCTCATCTATTCTTTCTCCCAAAAAAAAAAGCTTCCTACGCTAACAAACGAAAGTAAAGGATGGCACAACATTGTGGCTAACGAATAAAGAGGCTAATTCTCTTAAAATCCAGGCTTGCTGCACTCGTTAAATAGTTAGCAATTTAGAGATCCGTAGGTATTTCTCTTCCTAAGTAATTTTACATAAAAGTAAATGGAACAATTTTCAACCCTAAAATAGTTAAAATGAGCCGAGGCAGTGGTATGATAGTCATGGTAGTTTTGAGATTCGAGGAGCACCAGATGCGTGCCAAAGACAATGCTAAAGTATTAAAAAAAAAGACATACTTGGCTTTAGATCAGAACTAGGATAACATACATATAGCTTCTAGATAGCATCTTATTTATAGACATGTGATGAGGGAAACAGCTCTACGGAAACCGAACATGAACATAAAGTACCTACATCTGTTAGCAGAAACAAATTCACAAATTCAGATTACATGCGCTAGACAAAATGAGGAACAGATTGCATGCAAGTTCTGATGACATCATTCGACTGACGGAATAATTGCAAATCATATTGCAGCGCATGCAAGCTTGATGATTAACGATACAATACAACACATAATTTACAGTATGTACACGATTGCTTATGGTCAATCTCTAATGTCCGAACCAAGTGGCCTGTCAGGTTTAGTGCCTTCAGCTCCGGCAATATGAGATATAGAAACGGTTTTAGATACCAGTGTAGCTCGCTCTGAAGAGCACTTCTTCCAAGATCTCGTGATTATTCGAAGGTGTTCTGCCACTTCTTTCATTGTTGGTCTCTGATCTATTTCCTCACAAATACACTTCAGCGATAGCCTCCCCATTTCTTCAAGCAGAACAATATCTCCACCATGAGCTGCAATATCATCATCAAAAAAGGCCCTTCCACTGCCATCTGCCAGGCAAGCTGTGCGGAATTGTGAAATGAGGTCATCATGATCGGCGTAAAACACAAAGTTCTTCCTACTAATAAGCGTCAAGAGGAGGACACCAAACTGGTACACATCGGTTTTCACTTTTAGTGACACACAGTGATTGTGAATTGGGTCATTGTAGAACCCGCTTGATGGAAGCTGATGACCACCAATTGCATCGTCCCTGGCAGTAGTGTTACTCTCCTTGATAAACTTCCTTGCCCATGAAAAGCCAGTGAGCTTTGGCATGAAATTATCATCTAGAAGTATCTTGGATGGTACCACATAACCGTGTCTGATAATACCAGTTGCCGATGAATGGAGGTATTCTAATGCTTCTGCAATTTTTACTGCAATCTTCGAACGTAAATCTAGTGGGAAGTCTTCATGTCCGTCCAGAACATCAGACAAACTACCTTTAGCAGCATACTCATACATGAAAGCTGGGAAATCAGCATCCGGGGAATATCCCAAAAGTTTGATGATGTTCCTATGGAATATTTGAGACAGGATCATCCCACCATTGATAAAAGCTTCTTCAAAGCCCTCAAGTACTTCAGAAAATATTCTCACTGCTACCACTGTATTATCCTCAAGTGTCCCTTTGTAAACTTTACCTGAAGTACCTCCACTGAGTACATAAGAGTAATTATGTGTGACTTCTTTTAGCTCCTCCTGTGTGAGAATTCTCACATGGCTGGGTTCTGATTGAATCTTAGAATTGCTAAGGTTCCTCTTCAAAAAGCCCAAACTCTTCTTGATCTGCATCTTAGAATTATAGGTGGGCATGATTATCTCTTGCCTGTTGTTTCTGCGCCATGAATGGTGTGATGCCAAAATTGATTCTGAATAATTTTCATGTCTCTCCTTTAATTCTTTTCTCAGAATCCGAAGGCGTTTGACCACATCAGTCATCTGAGGACGCTTAAAACTGATCAGTGATAGGCACTCAATTGCCAATTTCTTCATTTCTTTAAGAATCTTCATGTTGTTCTCATTTGCTATTGCAGCATCAAATATTTCTCTAAACCCTTTACCACTTGCACAACCTTTATTGACATATCCAATGAGGTTAATGTCACCTTTTCTTACCCTTTTTCTAGCTATTAGTTCACAGAGAACTAATCCAAAGCTATAAACATCACTCCTTGGAGTAAGACATCCCTCTTGAATATATATAGGATCCATGTACTCTATACTTCCTTTTACAGTTGTAGTGTACCGAGTGATGCCACCAACCAGAAGCCTTGAAACTCCAAAATCTGTTAATTTTGCTGTCAAATTGTCATCTAGAAGTATGTTGGCAGGCTTAATATCACCATGACAGACAAGGTTGCCAGATGATAAATGCATTGAATGCATGTAGCTTAATGCCTCTGCACACCCTATAGCAATACCCAATCTTACATCCAAAGGGATCGAAATTTCACTGTAGTGGAGTATGTCATTGAGATTTCCTTTGGACATATACTCCATTACAATCATGAGAGTATGTTCCCCAATGCAATAGCCTATGAGCTTCACCACATTCTTGTGGCTAATTTTACTATGGATACGTACTTCTTCCATAAACACTTCTCTCAAATCTTCATTGATATATTTCTTCACCGCTACAGGCTCATTGTCATCATCAAGGATTCCCATATAAACTTCTCCAAAGCCACCTTTTCCGATAAGAGTGCTAAAGTTTCTAGTAATTATTTCAATCTCAACTTCTGTAAAAATCTTAATGTTGCCATTGATGTCAGCTTCATGCTTTATCTTGTCATGGCAGTGTATGCGATTTCCAGTCATAATCTTATTTACTGCAAGTTGTGGTGTACATACCAAAGCACATTTGCCACAATGCTGAGCACCTGTGATTGACACAGATTAAAAAAGAAAGATAAATAAAGACCGAAACTAACAGTAATATAAGGACTTTTATTTGAAATATGTTGACAGGAAGGATAAAGTTAATTTACTCCAATCTTCTTCTCTATAGCGCACATTTAACTTTTTTTAACAGTTGTTCTTCACACTCTACTATCTCTATGGATCATATTTGTTAGCCATTCAACTGGTAAACAAGAAAGGTTGTCTAGCCTACTGATCTGATAATAGAAGCCCAAGACTAAAGGATTAGGTCATCAGCTGTGGAATCAGTTGCTCTACACTTATTTTGATAGAAAACATAGCAAATCTCACAAACCCTGGTATGTAGAGCAAATTTATAACATAAAGCCACAGGTTTATATTCTTCTGCAGAAAAACACATGGGCATGCGCATTTATAATAACACAAAACCACATATTTTAGCACTCTCCATTTGAGCAAGCACACAAACTAGCATCGAGATGACGTTGAACTGAGCTGCCACATCGGAAGGACAAATACATGCTAGAGTGGAGTGTGTTGACTCAGTCAATACAATGAGAATGAAGCATCTGAACACAAAAGTATTAAGCACACACATCATGAAGGGGAAAAAAAGGTTGATGGAGATGCTTGTGAGTACAACAGGGATGTCGGTATCCATGGTTGTACCTGCTGAAGCATGCAACTAGAGGAGAGGATAAGGATGGATGTTGGACTATCATTATTCAAACACTATGGCTCAACCCAATAAATTTCCCATGTTAAGATACAGATTTGCAGAATCCCCAAAGTAACTGAAAAAAATAAACCTCAAATGAACAGCACAAAGTCACAGAAATATGCTTAATTGTAGGTCAGATAGTCCAAGACAAACTCTTTCTATGTAGAGAAGAGTTTATTTGAAATATGTTGCCAGGCATGATAAAATTAATTTTACTCAGATCTTCTGTATATAGCACATTTAATTTGTTGAACAGTTGTTTTTGGCACTTTACTATCTCTATGGACCATCTTTTTTAACCATTCAACTGGAGAACAAGAACGGTTGTCTAGCCTACTGAGCTGATAATAGAAGCTCAAGACTAAAGGAATAGGTCATCGGCTGTGGATTCCATTGTTCTAAACTTATTTTTATAGAAAAAATAGCAAATCTCACAAAACCCCGGTATGTAGAACAAATTTATAACACAAAGCCACATATTTTAGCACCCTCCATTTGAGCAAGCACACAAACTAGCATCGAGATGACTTAGAACTGAACTGCCACGTTGGAAGGAGGACAAATATCATGTTGGAGTGGAGTGCACGGATTCAGTCAATACAGTGTGAATGAAGCATCTGAACACAAAATTATTTAGCACACACATCGTGAAGGGAAAAAAGGGTTAATAGAGATGCTTGTGAGTACAACAAAGATGTCAGTATCCATGGTTGTACCTGCTGAAGCATGCAACTAGGAGGAGAGGATAAGGACGGATGTTGGACTATCATTATTCAAACACTACGGCTCAATCCAATCAATTCCCCATGTTAAGATGATTTGCATAATCCCCAAAGTAATTGTAAAAAAAAACCTCAAATGAACAGCACAACTCACAGAAATATGCTTAATTGTAGGTCAGATAATCCAAGACAAACTCTTTCCAAAATGACCCAAAACAAAGACCAAAAATCCCTTTTATTAGCCTATTCAAGTTCACACGACCAGAGTTCACTGCAAGTTCACAGAGCAAGCTGCAGACGTTGGTCTTCAGGGCCATGGAGCTGCGCTGGCTTTGCCCCCCTCTCTATGTGAGAAAGACGAAGAAAGCATCCAGTAGCTTTCCATCCTTTCGACATGCCATGGCAGCCTGAGGCCATTTCAGTGTCCCTGTGTGTACCCGCTTGGAATCAAGACTGCAAAAATAGCGTTTCATGGCTTTGTGCTATTATGAACACATCCATGTGGCTTAATTTGTGCAAAAGAGTACCAACACAAGTGTTCTGCATCACATATCTCCATATACATGGTGCTCTATGAATTTGCTCAAAACAATACAATAACTCCTGCATATCACCCCCAATCTGCATACTGATTATTCACAGCATATGCCGAAACAAACTGAAGAATTTTTTGCCCATAGATCTCTAAACTCAGGAGTCATGGAAATAAAACAACCAGTACTGGAGGTAAGACATACCGTGCACACCTCAGCGTCAGGCTTCCACCTCCTCAACTCCGGCAACGGCCACCAGAAGCGACTTCTCTGGCCAGGCAACGGCGAGCAGCTTTATTGTCTCCCCTAGCTTGAGCTTCACCAGCCGGTTCTGCAATGACTATTCCTGTCCCTGCCTGCAGCGAAAGGAACCTTCATAGGTATAAGTGAGGGAGATTACTTATACAGGCTTGAAATGCGAGAGCTGACCATGACTTTTGGCAGCTCGAGGGAGGCTGTGGCTGTGGTGGAGTGGAGTGCGACGGGGAGCGAACCCACGTGGCAGAACCAGTCCATGCGCTTCGCGAATGTACCCAGAAGCAGCTGATTGGTTGATTTGTCCGCCTTTGGAATCTGTCAACTAGTCAAGCGATTATTTTTTCCAAGAAGAGGTATTTCGCGGATGCAGCCGTGATGCGATGCCTGCAGATCCGCCGCAGCGCGCTGGACGCTAGTCAAAGTGTCGGCAGCAGATTGCGACTGCACGGCGGGCTGCTGGCATCAAACTAGCAAGTGGCAAAGGACATCGGGGAAAAAAAAAAAGAAAACTAACAACGGACAAATGATTGCACCACTGCATACGGGGATTCGGTCTAGAGCACATGGAATGGAACAGATTCCAGAGTTTTCAGAAGGCTTTCTCTGAAGTCTGAAATCTTGCACTCTGCTAGCATACAAGAACTGGAACGTCGTTTCTCTAGACACTAACGAAAGGGAACGGAAGGAGGCAGGCAGGAGTAAACTAGATACCCGTGGTTGCTGTAGGCGAAGGAGGCGGTGGTGCCGGAGGCGAAGGAGGCGGCGGCTGGTGGGGACGCGGGCGGGCAGCCATGGATGCGGCGGCGGTCGATGCTCCGGCGGACTCTGGCGAACGGATGGGCCGCAGGACGGCAGGACGACCGACAGTGGAAAGCGAGCAAGTTTGGGCCGGGCTTCTGAGGTCGTCGCATTTAGGTAGGATTGGCGCTGGCCCAGCCCGGAATAATTGGACCTATAGGCCCGTCCCGGGATTCCTGCTTCGCTACCAGTAATTATATATGGCCATGCAGCCCGTGGCCCGTTGGCACGGCCCGCGGCACGTGGATTTGGCCCGGTCCGAAGCACGGCCCGGCCCGGTACCAGCGTGCCCGTGCCGGCCCGGCCCGAGGCACCAGGCCGTGCCTGGGCCGCCACCCTGGCCCGTGGCACGGCCCGGTAAATTGGCCGGCACGGCAACCGGCCCGGCCCACTACCGCCGACCGCCGCGCTCCCCCCCCATATATAAGCCGCCGCGCTGCCGCGCCCCCCCCATTTCCCAAACCCTAACCTAATTCCCCTCCTCGCCCAGTCGTCCGCACCACGCAGCCGCTCTCTCGCCTCTCGCAGTCGCCAGTCGCGACTCGCGAGTCGCCGCCACTGCTCTGCTCTACTCCGGTGACCTCGCCGCCGGTGCTCCTCCTCGCCGACTAAGTTCGCTTCCACTGCTTCCTCTTTTCCCCTCCCTCCTTTCCTCCTCTGGTGAACCATGTGAGTTGCAGTTCATGTTTGACGACCCGCCGCCGCTCGCCGTCGTTCTAATCTCTGGCTTTCTGTCTTTCTCCTCTCTTCCCGTTGGCCTGTTTCCGCATCTTCTGGCACCGGGCTCCGGTCGCACAGGTTCTGTGAACCCTAAACCCTAACCCTAGCATCGTAGATCTGCATTCTCCCTAACCCTAACCCTTGCAGTTCTTCTTCGTCTGTGTGCAGGAACGTGCCTGACGCTGCGTCTTCGTCCTCTGGTGGACTAGACATGGCCAGGCCACCGAAGCGGCCGTTGAGGGGCGGTGCTGGTCGTGCTGGAGCAGTTGGTCGAGGGCGGCTGTCGTCGTCGTCCGGTGCAGGTGATGGGCTCGCAACGCGTGGGGTGGATGAACATCCACCCCTCGTCGACGGCGATGACCTAGCGCCGCACACGGATGACGAGCTGGAAGCCGAGGCTGAGGACGACGATGACATGCGTGATGATGCAGCCGGCTTGTTCGGCATCGACCTCGGTGACGCCAACGTCGGCAGCCAGCCCGAGACCATCGAGATCGACGGCGACGACGAGGGTGGAGTGGCTGCCTCCACTGGTGCTACCTCAACCACCTCTGGAGCTGGCACTGGTAAGAAATCTGATGTATGGGGTTACTTCCATGAGATCAAGGAAGGTAAGACTCGTGTTGCTGCGATCTGTAAGCATTGTCGTTCTCGTTACACTGCTCGTTCTGCTGCTGGCACTGGCCATTTGCGACGTCATATGAAATCTTGTATGTCAAAACGTAATGCTGCATCTATGGTCCAGTCTAGGCTAGCTTTGAATCATGATGGTTTGAAAAATTGGGTGTATGATCCAATGGTTGCCCGCATTGAGCTATGCCGTTTGATTGCTAGGCTGGACCTTCCATTAGGTGTAGGTGAGACACAAGCTTGGGAAGATTACATTAAACGTGCTCATAACCCTCTGTTTGAAAAGGTATCTAGGCAGACCACAACTAGAGATGTGGCTAAGCTTTTTGGTGAACAGCGTGATATGCTTATGAAATCTTTGTTGCCTGCTGCATCCTCTGTTTCTTTGACCTCTGATATCTGGTCTGGTAATGCTAAGGAAGATTATATCTCTGTTGTTGCTCATTATGTTAGTGCAGATTGGGAAATACAGAAAAAAGTTATTGGTTTCCGGCTCATTATGTTGCTCATCTTGTTCTGGTAAGAGAAAGCAGGCATGGGGAAGGATCTTTGGAGGTCCTGGTGCATCCCCTGGCTGTTCCCCATCAGCTACCTCTACTCCTTCTGCTGTTAGTGAGCTTACGGCTTACTTGGACAGTGATCCTGTTACATGCTATGATCCAAACTTTGACATATTGCTCTGGTGGCGTGACCACAAGCTAACCTATCCAATCTTATCTATTTTAGCTCGAGATATCATGTCTGTTCCTGTATCTACTGTCTCTTCCGAGTCATGTTTCAGCTTGTCAGCAAGGATTCTAGAAGACCGACGGCGGCGCTTATTGCCTGAGCATGTGGAGATGCTCACCTGCATCAAGGACTGGGAGTTAGGAGCAAGAAGGGAGCAGCATTCTGTTGAGGACACAGACCTCGAAGAGGCATTCAAAAACCTCTTCCTGGATGAACTTGGTGGTGAAGGCAGCGCCACTGGTAGCGCCACTGGCAGTGGCACCGGTGCTGGATAGGAGAAGAGAACAACTACAGAGAAAGGTGAACTACTCATCCCTCTGCTGCTTGCTTCATCTATTTTGGTACTTAGTGTGAGTTTGATAAATACTTTTGGTCAGATTTTGGTGAGTTTGATCAAGTCTCCATCTATTTTGAGCTGGCTACTGTAATCTGATGATGAGAGTTGAGAGTGAGTCTGTGACCTGAGATTTTGAGCTGGCTATTGTAATCTGATGTTGAGAGTTGAGAGTGAGTCTGTGATCTGATGTTGAGAGTGAGTCCGTGATCTGATGTTGGCTATTGTAACTGATACTTTGAATATTTTGAGCTGGCTGCACTCTTTTTTCCTTTCTAGGGTTTCTCACAAGGGTGAGTTTTACCTAGAAAGGTTTTTAATGAGGCAGCATTGCACAAAACAGCTCATTTTGATAAGTTATTCCTATTATATCGTGTGTTGTGTGATCTGATCTGATATTATGCATTTTGGTTAGTTGATATGATATTGTGGTACTCAATAGTGAAAAACTTTGTAAACTTGTGATTTTGTGAAAAAATGAGCTCTTTTTTTGCTACACGGGCCATGGGCCGGCACGGCACGGTGAAAATTTCCGTGCTCACCGGGCGGCACGGCACGGAAAAGTGGCCCGTGGGCCGTGCCTTGGGCCGACCCCCTGGCACGACGCACGGCCATGGCACGGCACGGCCGGCACGACGGCACGACGAGGCACGACGAGGCACGGCACGGCACGGCCCGCCGTGCCTTCGGGCCGGGCCGGCCCGGCCCGATGGCCATCTATACCAGTAATCCAAGTATCCTCCCCTCAAAGAAAAAAAAAGTAATCCAGTATCCTTTTCTTTTTTTTCTTTTTTAGCTATAAAATACAGTATGGATACTATAGAGCAAACTACCAAAAAGTTTGTCTGTTTCTAATACTACATAGAACAAACTACCAATAATTTGGTAACTAGTTTTTTTATTAATTTTTCAGTTGAGAATATTTTTTGTAAATAGATTTGTTTGCTTTTAATTTAATCTTCCTCTCTATGTTTGTCTCACTGTAACGCACCAGCATTAATTCTATATATGTAGCTATCATCAACCAATTTCTTGACAATCGTTGTCTCCGTTTTCTCTTCTTTTTTCACTGCTACGGTCCTACCCCATGGTTGTGTAATTATCTAGTGAGCCCAAATCAAGTCCCTTTCAGTTTTGTCTTGGTGAGATCCATTTTTAGACAAAATTAATATCCAAATCTCTTACGAGAACTATTCAATTCCTTGGTCCTCTTATATATTTAGATTTTTTCTGATCTTTTACATCTCTTTTGAATCCATAATTGCCTTTCTTTACCATAAACCAGCCCCCCCCCCCCCCCCCCATTTATCATAATTTTGCGCATGCTTGCTAAAGTAACATGTACCTCAAGCAGCCACCGGCAAACCCATCATTGTACTATAACATACAATCATACATTGATATACATCAAACCTTTCCAAACACACTATGGAACCACCACCGACACTAGTCAGTTACTGATTAAAGCATGCTACCTAAGTCATTCTACTTTGATATTAATTATGTTGTGATTTTCTGTTTGTGATCAAATATCTGGACCTGTGATGTAGTGCGGATCTAACATGTCTTTTACGAGTTTAAAGACCTAAAGTAACACTGCTACTGAGACCCTGTTTGGATCCATTTACCATGGCAAAAGTTTAGCCGCTAAACTTTAGTCCAGCAGGAGGTGTTTGGATCTATGGTAAAAATTTAGTCCTCCATCCTATAATGACTGATTTGCCCTCATTTAATTAAGCCATGGGAGAGAGAGGGTGCAGGTGGGTGGGTGGGGGCTATCTGGTGTCTAGTGCACCCCCAAGATGTTTTAGCCTAGTTTTGCAACCCTTGAGTAGCAAATAGGCAAAACTTTAGTCCACCCCATTTGCTCACTTTTTAGCCCACCTGTTTAGATTCCCATGACAAAAAAAAATATAGCCTAAAAGTGTAGAACTAAAGTTTTTCCATGTAATCCAAATCGGGCCTAAGTTTAGAGACCGTTGGTGTATTTTATATATACTCTAAAATTAAGGCCTCGTTTAGATGCTGAAAAAATTTCAACCCGATGAATAGTACTACTTTCGTCTTATTTGACAAATATTGTCCAATCGTGGACCAACTAGGCTCAAAAGATTCATCTCGTGATTTCCAACTAAACTGTGTAATTAGTTATTATTTTTACCTACATTTACTACTTCATGCATGAGTTCAAAGATTGATGTGATGCAGAGAGAGTGAAAAAATTCTAACTTTTCATGTGCATCTAAACAAGGCGTAAAACACCAAAGACGCCCTCTGCATCATCTGAAAAGCATTCGTGATTGAGTAGGCACAGACCCAGCGACCCACCTGCTGGCTACATACATTTATGCGGCCGGTCGATGGGCTTCCTGTATTTAAGGCCCGCGCTATATACCTGGCCTTCCTCAACTCCAAACCGGCCAACGCCTCCCATAAATCCAACCACTCGAGATCACTCTCTGGCCTCTCTGCCTCTGTCTTCCCAACCCAACAAGAGCCACGCGGCCACGCCGAGGTACAGCAGCAAGAGCTGCATCCATGGCGGCGGCGCCATCGTCATCATCGCCACAACCACGGCGAACCGCCCTAATTCCGCTGCTGCTGGTGTCTCTCCTTCTCCTCTCCGTCGTTGTCGCCGGCCACGGCGCCGCCGCAGCCAGAGTAGTGGTGGCGGCGGCTGAAGCGAGCTCGAGAAGCCAAGAGCAGTATAGAGATGTGGTGAGCCTACCATTTTACCAGACTAGCTATAGCTTACGTTTCGCGCACGGTCACGGCGGGCGTCGAGAAAGACACATGCATGTTATTATTAGCATTTTACTATAGCATGTGCAATATTGTGTTGACACATTAATTTAACCAATAATAGGTGTACGAGGAGAAGGCGACGAGCTTCACGGTGGGCGACGACGAGCGGTGCAGCGGCGGCGCCGCTGCTGCCGGAGGGGGAGAAGGAGAGGACGTCGAGGAGTGTCTGATGAGGAGGACGCTGGTGGCGCACACCGACTACATCTACACCCAGGGAGGAGGCCACAACTAGCTAGCTAGGTACAGCTAGCACTAGCACACACCTCAGATCATCATATATCCATGCTCCAGTCGGTTTCAACTGCATGCACGGTAGAGATGCCAGCCTTCCATTCCATCCATTGTCAACTAAGTTACATTCATGGCAGCATCATGATCCATGGAAACTAAAGGTTATTGTAATGCTCCGGAGTATTGCGCGGCTCTGTTGTGTTATTGAGTGAGTATGTATGTATGTATGTAAGCTTTTCTTTGAATTGGTTCAGTTGATTATTGGTGTTGTTGATTAATTCTAGTGTACCTGTACGAGTATGCAGTTGGTGAACGAACGAACTTGCTGCTTCGTGGTTAATTTCTGTCTAGTTGTCTGGGGCAGGACAGGAGGCCCTACTCCTGCTGACTCTCTTGACTCTTGACTCTTGAGTAGGAACACGGCAAGGGATCTTCTAGTTGTAGTTGTACACCCTGTTCGTTTCGCTGGTTCAGCGGAATCAGCAGCCATCCAGCAGTGTTTTTCTCTCACAATAAATCAGCGAACAATACTTTCAGCAACAATAATCCAGCGAAACGAACAGGCTGGTAGTTTGTAGGCCGGCCGGATGCTTGGCCTTCTAGTGCAACACACATGGGGATGTTTAGACTACCCGCACTCATGGACCTCTATATTCATCCTCTATACGTCCTAGTCAGCAAGATTCTCTCCTCTATACTCAATTCTCCTGCACTCATCCATCCTCTATATCATCCTTTATCCCCTCTATCCACTATGGGACCCACTTATCACTTTATCTAAATATATTCATGTGTGATCTAGTTTTGAAGGATTTATTGAGACGAATTTAATGGTGAAATCGAAATTTAATTTGGATTTTTGGTTTGTGAGTTATAGCATTTTTTCCTTTGTTTAGCTAGTGGACCCCGCCACTATAGAGTATAGAGTATGCACAGTACTACTCTAAATATAGAGTGAGAGAAAGGATAGAGTATCGTTTTAGAGTACCCAGTGCAGCAGTTTTTACTCTATATCCATACTCTATACTCTAAAGCTTTAGAGTATCGTTTTAGAGTACCCACTGCGGGTAGTCTTAGTCCCACTGCCAGTGGCTGCATGATTAATTGTTGCTCTCGACTCTCCAGATCTCACGCACGGCCCCGAGTCCCTACTAGCTCCACTACTGTTTTACTACTACCTAGGACGATATGAGATACGCGTTTATGAATTTGACTGGCCATGGCCATCTGCCCATCTCATTCTCGCCTGAATATAAGTTTAGGCGGTTATTAGGCAGATGATTTGTTGAGTCGTCCCAAGTTTGTCAGGGTCTCTTCTGAACATAGAGAGATCCAAGTCCAACAAGCACACAGCCAATTCCAATTTTGATACGCGTTTATTAATGAGTGGTACGATAGTTCATACATCATAAGTATGTCAACATGTTGTTAACTAGCCTTTTGGGGCCTTAAACAAATTTAAACTAGAATCAGCATTCCCAAATTGACGTCCAGACTCAATGGTAACACAGAACCATGGAAGACCAATCATCAATCAATCAAACACATCTCTCAACGTCATAAGATATTTTCTCAGCATCAATCTGATGCCACCAACAAGCTGCCATTAAAATGCAGGCAACAAGCAGCAGCAGCAGTACAATCCTGTGACTCTAGCTTGTCCCATGTGCCAAGTTCATGCATGGTACGAGTTGACTTATGACCTCATGAGCGGACAACAAGGTAGACCCCACACCTGACGTCTATGCCTCACCTAATTCATTTCATTTTGTTTTGTTTCCGATACCAACCCAACCTGCTGATCGCTGGATCAAGCGCATCTAATTCATCATCCAGCTTCGTTAAGCTACCGATCAAGTGCGCACCGGCCAATAATGGTTTCGCCGCCACAGGATTTTTAATTGGTTGCAAATAAAAACTAGGAAAGGATGCTTCGTTCTGCTTCTGCCGGAATTTCTGGTGTTGTGGCCAAATTCTGCCTAATTTCTGGTTGTTCTCCTTTACCAGGTCACGTTGAGTTTGGAGACTTCTTGAATATACTCCGTATATCATACATGAAGGTTTGTCCGTTGACATTTTGTTGATGTATACTCACTCCTGTAACAGGAGTCCTGTTGGCATGTGTAAATGGTCGAACTGACGGTGCCTACTGAGCATGCACGCTCTCCCTCTGATACGTGGTCATATATGACTTTGCACGGTCTTTGATACGTGGTGACTATTCATTTCTTCTAGAATATTTTAAATTTGTGTGATTTCTGAAAGTGTATTTGAATACAAATTCTACACATATAGTTATATTTGAAAGTTACTAGTGTTTGTAGATATTATGGTTTGACGAAAAACTTATCTTAAACGACGGATAATAGTTTATAATATTGAGTTAAACAATATGGGTCAAATCATCATAAAAGCTGTTTCATAATAGTATAATTACGTTATGTTCTGTATGTAAATGATAACATTGTTATGGGTCAACTTATGTTTTGTAGACCGCATTAATTTTCAAAATACTAATAATATAATAATGCTACTTTTCTCTGTGTGTGAGCTGGAATACTTGCCCCCACTATAACATAGCCAAATTGGTCCTCACCAGCATTGTTCAGGGGGGTACATGTTGGAGAAATCAGAGCATTTTGAGTCAAACCATCGAACAACCTAGACTGTACACACTATACAATTTTCACTAATACTGCATGCTTAGATCAGTAATTTCCAACCTGAAAAGGGAGGACTCGTGGAGACCCATGCTTTCCACTAGGCACAAACAGGACAGAAGTGACACAAATTCTGAAACAGTGGAGTGGATCACAAAATCCCCATGAGACCACATATTGGACACCCAACCAAGATCATTGTATCGAATTGTATAATGGAATAGGAAGCACAAATTAAGCAGTCTGATCAAGCCTGCTAGTGATGTCAGGCCGCATCATCATCTTCCTCCAGATCACTGAAAGATACATCTTCATCATCTGCTATTGGAATTTTTGTGTTTCCTGGGTCACCTGTCTCCTCTTCTTCCAGCCATTCATCCCCATCATCATCTTCGATGTCGCCAACCTCAACATTATCAGTTTTCTGAATGTCAACTCTTGATTGCTCACTGATGTCAGCCAGTGGTTGTTTCTGTTGATCATCTTTAGGGGGAGAGTTGTCCGTCAATGGTATCTCAGACATTTGCACAGTCTGTTCTTCTTTTGCTGCATCTTCTGTAGAGAGATTGTGTGTGCTTTCTTCCATCCTAGATGCTGTGACCACAGTAGTGTTTTTCAATATGGGCAAAAGCTGTACAGGTACACTGCTGCTGATATTATCTGAAGAAACAGCTCCAGTCTCGATGATTGTATCATTTGATAGAATACCCGGTTTGATTGGTTGTGGCTTGCCATAGTCTATGTTGCTAAAAGATGTGAGCATTGCGGAGTCATCTTGGCCCTTCAATACACCCAAAACCTCTACAGGAGAACCTAAAACACCATCTTCATTACTGAAAGGCACAGGTACGGTGTCTCCATAGCTGTCTTGTAATTTGGTCCGATACTGCAAATCGTGTGACAACTTGTCTCTAGCTTCCAAAATCTGTGCCAAGGCAATCAGGAACTGATAAGAAGTCTGCTAGCAAACAATGTCTTGAGCTGGCAGATACCAGCTTATCTTTTGTGCAGTCAGCACAAATAAAAAGGTCTGTTGATACCATCATAACCAGTAAGAAAGCAAAATCATCAGCAGAAACTACTAAAGCATTGAGAACCTATGGAAAATGATGTTCTGCCAATATATCTGCCTCTCAAGACTGATGCATGCATCTGAGGGCTAAAAAGTGTAATGAATTATTCAAACATAGGAGCTAATCATTTTCGTCATATTGCACTTTATGTCCCATGGCTTTTGTTGAGTCAATATTCACTTGATGGCTAATTCTGACTTTTTGCTATTTGACATGTTTCCTCTATTGACTTTATAATATCACACTTCAGAGTTCAGACTCATGCAAAGCATCGTTCTGGAACAAAATTGGACTAAGGAAGAAACTGAATCGATAGAAATACAGCAACAAATAAAACTGGGCAAAGCACTCAGTTATTATAGAAAATTAGTAGAATGGAGCGAACCACTTGAGCTGTCCAGAACAAGCTAGTCCCATTCAATACTAGGGATGTATCATGTATTTGGATGGCTAACCGATCATGACTTGCAAGAAAGAAAATTTGATAGAAACTACTAAAGCATCAGAAACATTAGACTTTCTATCAATATATCAATATCTAAAGCATAGATGCCAGGGAGGATAACAATCACAACGAATCAATTTAGCTATAAATTATGGTGAGCCAATTTCAAACTGCTGGCCTAGTGCAATGTGATTTAACTCCACTCCCTTGGAAGAGCAAAGGAAGCAAAAAAAAAAAGAAAAAAGAATGCAAATTAGTTTCACTTCTAGGCAGGAGGAAGGGAATGTAGGAAGGTTTTACTAGCTTAGATGACATGAATGAGGTGTTGGATTCGGATTATAATCCACCGCATTTGTGACACTTTGATAAGTAAAGGCTTCACGATCTTATCCGACAAAAAGGATAGGTTCCATGGCAGGCGCAGAAGCACAAAGCTTGAGAATGTGCATAAGTGTGCCGCATGAGGCTATGATTAACCAATATGTTTTTTATGATTTTTGAAAATCGAAGAAATTAATGTTTTGAAATCAAATTCCAGAGTGAGGTCAAAGTGTCAAACTAATGATCAAGTTTCAGATGGAACATTAGGTAATGTAAAGAGGGGACAACATAAATATGGCAATGATATATGGACCATTCTACTCAAACAGTACGCCATTTCATTTGAAGAATGCAAGTGCCTAGCCTTGCACAGATCGCTCACTCATTCTGAAACCATAACTATGATGCAAAGGTTTTTTTTTTTTGGTGTGTGTGTGTGTGTGGTAAAAACACAAATTGCTTATGTACATTTTGACCATATTCTCATGCATACTGTCGCAGTTCTCAAACAAGCATGATTGCCTTACCAGGACACAAAACCTTAGGTGCAAGATATACCAAATCAAAGTGCAAAGCAATCACAAGCACTTAAGTTTCTTGCCGCTGCAATGTTCCATGATTCCGTATACAATGTAGCAAATATCAAAATGTGAAACACAATACAGTCTCAATTTAACAACTAATCTGATCTTGCATCTTATTCCCATTCCTTTACTCACCTCAGCTAACAAATTTTAGGCTCATATTGGTCCAAGGTGAACTTACTACTGAATCATCAAAGACAACTAACTTAGTTAACTAGCATGAAGGAAAAACCTCAGGTACTTAATACTTTGTGAACTTGTGTTGCTAACTCGTTTAAGTGTTGAACTTAAGATGTCAAGGAAAATCACCTGTGGAGTGGATAAAATCTCGGTATCATCCTTCCCGAGCTTAGGATGCAGCAGCACGAAGTATATCTTCCAGAAGCAGCCCTCGCTCATGTGGCTGGGGCAGAGCTCGATCCTCAGATCAGCCAGCTCGGGCGCCAAGCTTTCCACGGCCAGGGCATGATCTTGCTGCGCATCAGTCATGTCAAAATCTGCGCTCCAAGTCAACAATGCAACTGACAATTAGTTCATCTCAACCGATGAAGAAGAGCCTCTGGGGGAGGCAAGAAAGGATAGCACGAAGCCACGAACCATCGGAGTCGGCGTCGTCTGGGAGGAGGGGGAAGTCGAGCCACAGCTCGGGCCGCGAGGCCGCGTCCCGCGCGAACGCGACCACCTCTTCGGTGACCCCAGCTGCCGCCTCCGCCCAGTCCGCGTCGCCCTCAGGGGGCAGCAGTGAGGACGCGATCTTGGCGAGATCCGCTACGGCCTGGCGGCCCGGGAGCCGCGCGAGGCCTGCGCGGAACCGGCCCGCGATCTCGGCCGGGTCCGGCCGGCGCAGGGCGCCTCCGGCTCCGCCTACAGGCGCCGCGGGAGCGAGGAAGGAGGCGATGCCCTGGAAGCGGTTCGCGAGCGCGCCGGTGAGCTCGGAGAGGTCCTCGCGGACGCCGCGCGGGGGGGAGGATGATCCCGGGGAGGCCAAGGGGCCCGGGTCGTTTGCTTCGGGTTCGTCCTCAGTGGCGAGGAGGGAGTTGGCGACGGAGCGCGCGAGCCACGCCATTGCCGGCGGCGGCGGTGCGGCCGTGCGGGAGCGGGCGATTGGAGTTGGAGCGTCGTGTGTCCCCCTGTCACTGTCGGGTGGGCCCGGTAGTTGAGGATTACTTCGCCAGGACGGGAGAGCACGTGAATTTCTGAATTACACGTTCGATGAAGCAAAGCCTAAACCTCCAATATAGCCTATATGAATTTTGTATATATACTAGTAAACATGCTCGTGCGTTGCAACGGGAGAAAAAAATTATCAAATACTAATCAAAAGTGTAGCCTTTCTATAAATTTTGAAAACTATAGTTTATTTTATAATAACCATGACATCCATAATATAAGTTAATATTGACAATAATATCACAATGTTCTATTAAGCCCGTATAAACTTAAAATACAATCTTGACAAAAAAAATCCATGGTAAGACTTGTAAATATATCATAACTCTAGTTTTTATACTGTCCATATGTTGACAGAGTTAAATATCGAGTTATGTGACTTTCTTTGAGGACCCATGAAAATATATAATTATAATCTCTAATTAAAGTCGGTAAGTAGTTAGTTGCTGTTGTGTCAAATATTGGTCTGTTCACTGATGATTATGACAGAAGATCTCTCGACTTTTAACATGGCAGCCCTTGTCGAGGATTGGATTGATATATATGTACATGTTGGAGATATAGTAGATTGGACAACAAACTGCTCAAAATATTAGTTTATGGCTTGATTAGTTGGACCATCGATTGATCTAGGTTCTAATAATTGAGGACCTATGAAAATATGTAATTATAATCTCTGATTAAAGCCGGTAAGTAGTTAGTTGTTGTTGTGTCATGGTCTGTTCATTAATGATTATATGACAAAGATCTCTCTCGATTTTTCACATGGTAGTCCTCATCAAGGATTGGATTGGTAAATGTGTATAGGTTGGAGATACGGTAGATTAGATAACAAACTGCTCAAACTATTAGTTTACAGTTTAATTAGTTGGACCATTGATTAACCTAGGTTCTAACAAGGCTCCGTTTTGTACATATCTGCTTCACTGGTGGACAAGCTCTTTTTTGGCTTTGGCTCCACCAGAAGCTCCACCTATGGAACTAAAGCTGTTTTGGTAAAATGCTTAGTAAAACAACTTTTTTTTTCTTGATCGGACATTTTGCCCATTTTTCATTAAGAGGAAAAGGAGTTTTGAAACTTACAGAAGCGCACAGAATGGTGGCGAGGAGCCATCACTTCTGCCGAGGCAACCTAACTACTCGATACACTTTGCCCTTGTTTAGATCCGGATTCGGGTGTCCCGAATTGCTACAGTGCGCATTAAATGCGCACTGTAGCAATTCGTTTGTATTTGGTAAAAATTGTCCAAACTTTGACTAATTAGGTTCAAAATGTTCGTCTCGCAAAGTACAACAAAACTGTGCAATTATATTTTAATTTCATCTACATTTAGTACTCCATACATGTATCGGCATTTTAATGTGATGGGAATCTTCTTTTTGTATAGTGTAATTTGGGGGTTGAAATTGGGAACTGAACAAGGCCTTTGTAATGTTACATGGGCACCAAATTTTGCGACCAAACTGGGAACACAACATTCAGTGTCCTAATCCCAGCGCTGATCCACTCCTCCGCCTCTTTAAGCACACTTAGTAAAACAACTACTTATGGTATATGAAAATGGTGAAATATCCATAACATCCTTGTCTCTTTTCTTTTTTCTTGTTTGTTTACCATATCTCCTATTTCTCCTTTATTCTCATCTCTACTTATCCGCTCACCCCTTCCGTCCGCAATGCCTCCCTGGCTTGTCTCCCTTCGGCCTTGCACGGAGGAACCATTTGACTGCGCCCACACGGAGGAACTATCGTCCACTGTGCACCACCTGTGCCGCCTCCGTCTCCCTCCGCTCCGCCTTGCAGGAGTCCATCGTCCACCTCCACACCTTGCTGCAACAGACATCTATCGCGCCCCAACCATCGTCCACCTCGTGCCTACACGGAGGAGGTGCAATTTGGGGAGAGCTCACATGCATGGACGGAGGAACCAAAGGAAGAAGCTACCTTTTTTTTTCCCTCCTGTCGTCGATCTAGCTACATAGAGGGTGTTTTTGGGCAAGGTGGAGCGGTGCCCTAGTAAAGAACCCCGTTTAGGAAAAGTTGTGCCAAACTACTTCTAAATCTGTTTGAGAAGTTGTACCAAACTTTGCCTAAGAATAACTTTATTCTTATCAAAACTACATCAACAATTTAGTGGTGAGAATATTTATTTATTAGTGTGGAAATGTCATGTTTCTAGAGACTTATTATTTTTTATGTTTTATAAGAAAAAAAACAGATATACTCATTAAAATAAGAAAAAGAAAAGAAAGGAAGAAACAGACGGATGATGGAACAGAAAGCTGAAAAAAAACAATGGACAGAAAACTGAGAAAAAATAACAGATATCTTTTTTTAGGGGAAACAGACCTATATCTGGCAAAAGAAACGGACACTACGTCTGCAGCCACGGCCCATGCTGTACTCGTCCCAAAGAAAAACACCCGAAAAAAAATAGATGGTCGGGCCGGGACGGAAACAGACATGGCAAGGAGCCGAGAGGTTACACAGAAAGGCAAGTGATTAGGTTGGACGAAAAGAACTCTTTGTTATTTAATATTTTAATAGAAAATTTGTCCGTACGTTACAACGGGTGAGAAAAAATTCTATCTCTTATAGTTGACACGTTCTTGATGGTACACTGAATTACGTCTTGTCGATATTTTGGAGATCATTCCAAATTGTTTGTTGCAATGGAATATTTTGGTTGTGATGGAATATTTCGTTGTTAACCACTCCCTCTTGTTTTGACATTTTTAGATACGTAACTTTTATTGTGTATATAGACTTATCATGTATCTAGATGCGTAAAAGTTATGTATTTAGAAAAGTCAAAATGACCTATAATTTGAGATATGATGTATGTTGTTATATAAGCAGCTCAAGAGCACCTGCGGGTTGCGACGTCATGCTAGCCAATAATGCACAGTGCTACATTAATTAAGGTGTGGTGAAGTATCCAAGTAGGAGCAGGTATGTTTAATTATCTATACTTAATTTACCTTTACTATCATTCATAAATTAACTCATCAAATTGATAATTAACCAACAAATTAAATAAACAACTTTTAAAAAGTGACGTCTACCGCTGCAATGCAAATTAGATACCTGATGTCAATCGAGTGATCGGTGTGCTCTGTCGATGTGCCTGTACGTGACGTGGGGCATGGTTGTGCGCTTGTGCCTTGCTGGCTCGTCGTGTCTTTGCCTGATCGCCTCCGCATCAGAGTTTCACCTACACCGCATTGACGCTTGTAGTATCGGCGGAGCTCTAATCAACGAATCGTACTTCCCCTGCAGGCTGTGCGAGCACCTCGTCTGAGGCCCTGTTTAGATCCCAAATATTTCTCCAAATTCTACTATGCAAAAAAAAGATTCTCCATTACATCAAAATATCGGCACGTGCGAGCATGAAGATGAAAGAACCCTGCTGCTATTATACCTACATACGTGAGCTAAGTTTTGGATGTATTGTTCCAAGCGATGTACTTTATTTATATGCTATATACATGCGGCGTAGCCGGCCAACTCAGATTTGGACTCGTGATGACTAAAGGACAAATTTGTGTCTCTGATCAAAGAATCCCATTAGAGCACGTATACGTACATGAGCTGAGCTCCTGTCGGACATCCGTTATGGTGGCCGGATCTCCGTCCATACAGGTGCTTTTCTATTTTACATCTTCGTTTTCCTTTTCCTTTTTATTTCTATCTTATCTTTTAAATTTGGACTCATAACGTACTGTGCTTGAACTCTATCTTATGCCTTTACTTTCCCTATGTAAAACGAATATTCACAATTAACTCATAATGTTTCCTTTTTCTTATTATGTTTTAGATTCGGACTCCATATCGTGCTAGGCAAAAGCTATTCTAACTCGTATGAACACGAGTTATTATATATAAATCCGAATGGAAAAAAACTCTCCATTATCCGGTAGTTAGGGGGAGACGGACTAAACAAATGGATGGACGAAATAAAAGAGCCTGAAATTTTGCCTCTTTATTATTAGGTATAGATATATAATATAATAATTTCTTAAATAATCTGTGGTACATAATTTATTTCTGTATCCTTTATTTTTTTTGTACATTGTTTGCCTGAACTGTGATGTTTCAAGATACTGCTATTTTTACGTTTACTATTTTTTCCCAATGTTTTCACATATATAAAAGGCGCTAATAAAATTGAATTGATTGAATTGTTGCCAATCACCGTTTTGGATCAAAGTTTATGGAATAAAACTAAATTCCCTCTAGTTGCTGGACCATGAATTGTTGAGCTTGCAAATATCTTAAGTTGATAGTGACTCGCAACCTTCTTGAACAGTGGATAAGTTTGTTTTAGCTGCAAACGGCGAAACCGCGAAAACATTTTTGTTCTCCAAACAGAAAAAAAAGGATACACAGAAGAATCTAAGGACTATATTGCTGAGGCTCATGTTGCATCCAGACCTTTGATTGATTGTTGTAGTTCTATTGAGACCCAGATGTTTGATCGAGCTAGCGATTCTACAACGACCATTTGCCAATTGCAAACTCAAACAATAATGGCCCCACCATAAACAATAATGGCCCCTCTTGATGGCAATACAAAAAGTAGATCTGTGACCGGGAGTCTAGCAGTATATGTGATGAGGCTCCTGCATAATGTGTCCTTCGAGGTGATGAGAGCAAGGTGTGGAGTCTAACGTCAGATGTGGTGAGGCCCCAAGAATTTAGTGTTTTGTAGTCATTTTACGAGGCAACCTTAGAAATGTCTAGATCTGGATGGCAATACAAAAAGAAGATCTGTGACCGGGAGTCCAGCAGTATATGTGGCGAGGCTCCTGTGTGATGTGTCCTTCGAGGTGACGAGAGTGAGGTGTAGAGTCTAACGTCGGATGTGGTGAGGCCCCAAGTATTATGTGTTTTGTAGTCATTTTACGAGACAACCTTAGAAATATCTAGATCTGGTGGAATCTTCTCGTTGATTAGAGTATGGTGCTACAATGGCACTATGGCGAAGAGTCGTGCATGACGCGGCCTTTTCTCGGTGTGTTTCTGACAACAAAGGGCTACAACTTGAGTCTTTAACAACAACTTGCACGTAACCTAAGGGCGGGATCGGCTTAATGCCACGATGGCGGTTGGCTCTAGATATCAATGGTTATATTGGTACCCAGTAGATCTTTGGTTGTTGGTGGCTCACGTACAGGTTTGGCAGCGAGCTTCTATTCGGTAGTTTGTTGTTGCAGTGGTCGGAGGTGGTTTAGAGTTTGTGATGAGTCGTGGTGCACAGTGCGTATTGTTGTTTATTTGATCGGTCACTAAGTTAGAGTTATTATTGTGGTTTTTCTTATATGTAGTCGTCTTCCATTTCTTCTGTATCAATAATAAAAAAACAGCCAATATCAATGCTGATTAAAACAACAACGATGGTTCCCTCCTACTTCCACGAGTTGCACCTGCTTCGAGCCGCTTACTTTTCAATTGGAATGTACCGCCAAAGTCATTCATGAATATCCATCAAAACATCAAGTTTTCAATTATATAAACACTGCCCTGCCAATTACGTTCACCGTATGCTTAGCGAAGAGCAAATGATGAAAAAAATTCTCTAAACATATTCATGGCAAAAAAATAGAATGACATAAGAACATAATGGAGGCATGGTAGAAATAAGTGTGAAATCGAAGATTCCGAACCACGTGAATTTGGTTGTCTGGGAACGATTTCCGGTCGAAATGGTTCGCTGCTTTGTATAATCTTGATCAAGCCGTAATGGTTCTTAGGCGTAGAACGACCCATTTCGTGAACGAGGCCTAAACATTACTCCATCCGTCCCTATTTTAATGTCGTCGTGAAAATCATGTCAGTCAAACTTTCTCAAATTTAACTACTCCACTGTTTGAAATTTAACTACTCCATCCGTCCCTATTTTCGTGAACGAGGCCTAATCATGTCAGTAAGTTTGTAGAAAAATATTATTGACTTGTATCTCTGAATAAATTTATTATGAAAATTGATTTAATGATATATTTAATGATACTAATTATGTACTATAAATATTAATATTTTATTTTATATATTTTCTCGGGAAGTGAGAGAGTATTTTGCACTAATAAAATAGTACCAGCATACTGTATAACCTAAGCCCCGGGCCCACTGGTCAAATCCACTGTTTGAAAGACTCGCATCCGGACCCTTCCCAACGGATCGCCAGTCCAGACACAGCACACAGGCCCAGGGTTAAAAAAACCGCTCGGTAAACCGCGGTTTACCGCGGTTACTGGCCTAACCGGGCCGGACCGGTTCCGGTCCGGTCCGGTTAGGTATTCCCCAAATTCAAATTTAAAATTTGAAAAAAAAATGCTGAAAAAATTCCTAAAAATAGTTCATGATTTATAGAAGCCAATGGTGTAAAAATTTTTCAAATTCGAGTTCGTTTAGTATTTATTTATACGTATAGAAGTTTGAAAAAAAAGAAAAAAAAAGAAAATTCCAAACTCAAACCGAGCAGTAAACCGCTCAAACCGAGCGGTTACCGCTCCAAACCGCCCGGTAAACCGGTGACAAACCGAACCGAAGACGCGTTTGAATTCAAATTCAAATTCGACCGGTTACCGGTAAACCGGAACCGGAGGCCGGCGGTTTGGGGTGACCGGTCGGTAAAAAAAACCCTGCACAGGCCTTCTTCTCGGCTTCTCCCCGCCGCATCGCACACCGCCGCCGCTGGAACCCCTCCCCGACCTCGTAGCTAGGGATCACTGACGCGGCCCCTACCGCGCTGCCATGGGCCAGACCCCGCTGCCGGCAGGAGAATGGAGCTGCCTTCTCCCCCGATAGATCTAGCGCGCCAGCCGCTGCAGTGATCACCGGTGAAGGACGTCGGCGCGGTCCAGTCTTGCCTACTTCCTCGACCACCGTTGCCGTCTCCTCAACCGGACCGCCCCCAAATCCTTGCTCGGATCCCCCGATTTCTCCGGCATTCCAAACCCTAGCCCTCCTACGCTGGTATGATATTTCCCTTATTCTGGCTAGATTCATATGTGTTTTTTTTGCTGGCCCGTTGGACTACATTCTTATGGGTATTGTGTCACTTACAGGCTGGGGGAGCAGCAGAGGAGACCCCGAGGTGCACATCGTTGCACGCACGAGGAGTAAGTGTGCCCAGTCTCCCCTTCTCATTTGGTTCCGTTAACACTGTGCTCAAAAATAAGTTAGCAGAAACAGCCGGGCGCTAAGAATGTGGAGTAAATCTCTTTTCAGCAGGACTCGAATCCAGCTACACATTGCAAACGAGATCATTCTGCGTCTTGACATTGCACAAGAAAGCAGGCTACTCTCTGATGCCGAGTGGTCTCTGAGGAGGGATCTCAAGCTTAGAGCCCTTGGTCTAGCGGCTGTGGAGCGGTGCAGGCGCAAGCAGGCCTCCAGAGTTAATTGGGTCAGGGCAGGTGATGCCTGTACCAGATTCTTCCACTTGAAGATGAGTGCGAGAAGAAGAAGAAAGTACATTTACACACTCAAACGGCAGGATGGAACCCTGACCTGGGATCACCATGAGAAGGAAGATGTAACACCCCGGTGTTATGCAATGCATCTTTGCATGGCAATCATATTGCATTTCATTCATATCATTATAATCCTGAATGATAATGGTATAATTCGAGTAAAATGAAAGCTTAAACATGCTACATTTCACGAATTAAAATAATATGATAATCACATTATATCAAAATCCTTGCAACCATAATTCTTATATCACTTGGAACCCTAGTTCAAATTTTGGAGCTCAAATTTGGTCAAAAACTTGTTCAAAAGCAATTATGAAAAATATTCAAAAGTATTCCCTAATTTAGCTTTTATTTTGCTATTTAAAAACTATTAGGAATTTTGGAATGGCCCCTTAATCAAAGTTGTAGAGAATTTAATTTTGAGCAACTTTTATTTTTGGGCCAAGTTTATAAAATGTCTTCTTCTTGTTCAAAATGTGGCTTGAATTTTGAAATACATTTGAAATTGAATTTGGAAAAATCGAAAAATGGAATTTTGTCTTAGCAGGCCGCGTCCTCGCTTCCCGGCCCGCTCGCGAAGCCGCCCGGCCCAGCCAGCCTCGCGCGCGCCCGCGCGACGCAGCCGGCCCGGCCCGCGATCCCGGCCTCCTTCCTCCTCCCGCGCGCGCCCGCGCAACGCTGGCCGCCGCGGCAGAACGCGCTCGCCGCGTGTCGGCCATGCGCTGCCGCCGCTCGCCGCGCGTCGTCCTCGCCCTGCTCTCCCGCCAGCGCGAGCGCACTCAAAACGACCGCCCGAGCCTCCTCACTCCCTCATTTCCCCTCCCTCACCCGCCAGCCACCCCTCCTCTCTCCACCGCGCGGGCGGACGGCTCGCCGCCGCGAGCTCTGGTTTTCGCCTCCCCGTTCCGGCATCGTCAGGCCACCATCACCAAATTCATCTCGCACCGAGCTCCGCCCCGTTCTTCCCTCCTCCGAACAAGCTTCTCCGCCCCCTCGCCGCCTGCGGTAGGGCTCCTTTCTTCCTCGCCTCGCCGCGCCACCGCCACGGTGCCGACGAGCCGCACCTCTTCACCGTCTCAACCGCCACCTCTGTGCTATCCCGCCCTGACGTCTCGTGTTGGCCACTTCTTGGCGATTCGATTGCGCGCCTTGGTGGGTCGTTGGCTGGCCGGAACCGGCCGATTGGCCGTGACCGCCGCCGCGACGTCGTCGTCGGGAGCGCCGGCGACTCGCTCGGCTCTCTCCCCCCCCCTTTCTCGCTCGGTGGGCTGAGCCGTGCCAGCGGGCCGAGCCCGAGCAGGCCGGCTCGGTTTCTTCCCCCGCGCGAGCGAGACGGGCCGCGGCCGCCGTGGGCCGATCTTTTTCCTCGGGCCGGCCCAGCGACGTTTAATAAACCCATTTCATTTCTCTTTTTATCATTTTTGATGAAAAAACAATTGGGAAAATGATTTCTTGGTCATTTTAGCTCCAAAAATTGTGAAATAAATTTTTATATACTCATTTGAATCAGATCTACATTATAAAAATGTTGCATGTCAATATTTCATTACTTTTCTGTAGTGTTTTAATTAATCTTTGAAATTGGTGTTTTCTTGAAAAATTGATAAGAAAATGTAGAAAAATCAGAAAAATGTGATTCCAAATTTATTAATCTTTTTGTGACATGTACTTTCTAGGGAAATTTTATAGCTTGGTTGTTCTGTAGAAAAATGCATAGTTGCAGTTCAAATGCTTTTTATTACCAATATTTGTTATTTTTGTTATTTAAATAAATTTGAATAAAACATGCAAGTGATAATTTTTCTATAGTGTTTGTTTAGGTAGTAGATAGTAGAAAAATTCTTAAATCTGTTGTTTGATACTTTTCAAAATGTAAAGTATTTTAAATAGCTATTTTAGGCCTTAGTTTGTTATTTTTGCATAGTAAGTTCTAAATATCCAAATGCAGTAAAAACTTTGTGTCATGCTAGTTTTGATAGTAGTAATCCACTGTAATTTTCTAAGATTTTTCTGAGCTACTAAAATATGTGTTGTTGTTCAAATGTAGGGCTAATTAGGGTTTTCCTTTTATTCTTTAATACAAAGATGATTAGTAATGTAATACTTTGGTGTATCTTTGAAGCACCTTGTTAGTCAAGTACTCTTGCATGGTAGAGAATAGTAGTGGTAGTTTTCGAGTACATGTTCTTGGATGATGTAGACTACCTTGTAGAAGAGTCATAAGTTCCACATAATCCAATAACGTAACATATTCACTTCATCGCACGCATTCCGCATCTTCATCATCTCATGTCACTTCTGTATTGCACCTATGCATGTTGCACTCATACTTCTGCATCATACAGGATCGCAGGAGGTGGTTCCGACAGTAGTTCCCGAGGACGCAGAGGAGCAGCCCGAGGAGCCGGAGCCAGCAGAAGCCGAAGAGGAGTCCGGTGAAGAGCTTCCGGAGTGCCCCGACCATCGTCCCAGTACCTTCGAGCGAGGCAAGCCCCGGAGCATTTCTCCCTCGGTTTGCAAAGAATTATTTATTAATTTCACTTAATCTGATGCATTAAGTTTAGGAGTTGTTTGCAAACGTTGTTGCATTATACCTTGTTCCACTTTGTTTTACCCAATCCTTGTCACCCTGGTGTCCACGGTCAATATTGGCTTAGCTTGCTTAGACCGGTAGAAGTCGGGTGATTGCCTGTCATCCGCGAGCTATAGGGGATTACCTGGTTGAATGTGAAAGAAATGTCACGTGAGAATAACTAAGTGTGGAATTGAATGTGAGACCGGGCGGAAGCTTGCAGGGTTCTGGACTGTAGTGTCTTCCGTCTGTGTCGATTAAGGACCGTCCGATGTCGGGCCTCGGGTCATGTTGAACGCATGCCTCACATTTAGCTGGCCGAATAAAGTACCTTTCGACCGCGAAGCCGGGAGATTATTCGGGCCGAGTGGATTGCCCGCAACGCACTGTACCGGAGCAGTAGTGGCAGGAAACGGGGGCGCGATGATAAGGCCAAAGAGCAGTCGGGCGGCCCCCGGGTACATGTGGTTCCTGGCAAGCTCGCGACTTTACCTGAATGGTTGACTCGGTGACCAATACCTCACTTTAGCGGGTGAGTGAGGTTTGTGTGAGGAATAAATTACCAGCTGGTCAATAATCGATTCGAATCGCCATCGTTCACTGGATAGTGAACACTTGACTTGAGTTACTTCATCGTAGTAATACTGATGAAACACTTGGATAGTTATGAGGAAATGACATGGTAACTATTGTTAATGATCAATGGTAATCCTTGCTTGCTTAATTACATGGTACTTTAGCATAAAGTGCAAACATAGTTGACAGGTGAATAAAGATTTAAAAGATGACATGCTTAGTAAATGCTTTGATAAGCTAAAAATGCTTTTCTTGCAAATGAGTCAGCTACCCCACCAAAAAGCCTATCATGGTCCTTGGAGTCTTTTGTTTTGGTTCTGTCGGGTAAGTCTAGCTGAGTACCTTCTCGTACTCAGGGCTTTGTTCCCACTTGTTGCAGATGGACAGATGTACTATGGTTATTGTATCAACTGTCTCTACCCTGCGATGGGCGAAGCCTAGGACCATGGGCAATGGTCACTCACTACTCCTCGTCTGATGCTTTTATGGGAGATGATCGCGAGCTGGCACTGTATTTTGGAAAAGATGTGTGTGTGTGTGCACGCTTTGAACTAATGCTTCCGCTACTTTATTCGAAACTGGTTTGTAATAACTATGTTTAAACTCCGATGTATTTTGTGCCGCAAACTACTGTGTAACTTATGAAGGTAATCGCTGAACTTATTACGATCTTGGCTGTGATGTGAAATGGTTTGAAATCCGTCGAGATTTCACGGACTACCGGGTTATACGGGCTTAAGTTTGGTAAATTGTCCGTCCGTTGGATGATTTTCTTACTTAATCTCGTATAATTGGGCGGTTCTGTTACAGCTGGCATCGGAGCATGGTTTAGCGTAATTACTGTTCATAAGTGTATTTAAACCAAAACCTTGCTTAAAAAGTGTGATTTTGAAACTAAAAAGTGTGCCAGTGGTCATATCCTGTATGCCCAGTTAAGGACTCTAGGTGGCTATTTAAGTACTAACTTGGGGTTCTGCACCATA
The DNA here is from genome assembly GCA_022457205.1 of Saccharum spontaneum. Taxonomy (NCBI): domain Eukaryota; kingdom Viridiplantae; phylum Streptophyta; class Magnoliopsida; order Poales; family Poaceae; genus Saccharum; species Saccharum spontaneum. Next base: position 50,962,203 of record CM039597.1, read on the forward strand.
TTTCTTTTTCGTTGCTCATACGGCGTGCTATTGTATGAGTGCCACTTGATTGAGTGGTAATGTATGGATCAGTTACCTCTACGCTTCGGTAAGTGTGAGTTGTGAGAGCATGATCGGATACACCGCCGATCTAGGGAAAGTGCTTATATGATACTTGGATAATTACATGTTTTACACATGTTTTTATAAAAGTGTCGCATGTGTGGGTGTTCCGTCCGTTGAGGCGATGCCGTCAATAGGACGATGTGTTTGGGTAGTTACTACCGTTATACACGCATCTGGGGATTCGTGTAAAGCGTGTAGGTAGATTTACTGCTTTCATGCATTCATGGGGAATGGGCTGAAATGAGTTTTCTGCAGGTACATAACAGCGTATCGTGTAGACCGAATTAGTTACGTATATGAGAGATCGTTGTATGCCACCGAAATCACCGTTAGATGCTTTTTCATAAGTTTGTGAGAACGTAAGACTCGTGCATGCATCATATTGTTTGTGCATTCCATTCATGGCATGCATTCCTCCCCTTATAAAAGGATTATCCCATTTCGATAAAAGTGACCTCAACTAAAATATGTTCTCACCGGGTAATTTAAAACTTATGCTACAGATGGCCCGCACGAAGCAGACTGCCCGCAAGTCCACTGGAGGAAGAGCACCCCGTCGTCAGCTAGCCCCGCGGGAGCACCGCAACACGGACACTTTTCTAAGCGAGTTTGGCATGCCCACCTTGCTTTGGAGAGTGCTCCATGATGTGGGATACCCGGAGGGACAAGAGCCAGTTTACTCTTGGAGCGAGAGTCAGCTAGCTGAAGATGGACTTGCTGTGGTAGAGATCACCGTCCCTGCTCTTGGTGATGCGCCAGAATGGGATGGTTGGCATCTGGAGTTCGAAGGACGCACTCCAGTCGAGGGTGCAGAGGGTGCCGCTTTTCGCGTCATCCGAGACATCATGAGCAGATTTCCCAGTGAGTTAGCAGCAGCTTTGGCCGGTACCTTCCCGAGAGATGATCCTCGCGACGCCATTTGGGTACAGCCGCAAGGAAGTGCCCTGGTTAGAGGCCCCAGTGAAGGACGGGCTAGTGACAACCACACCATGAGTGCCATGTATGCAGCCATCAGAGCGTACCAAGGTCTGGAGAATACCTACTGGACCTTGACTGGCCTACGTGGTGATGATCGGATTGAAGCAAGGAAGCAGAAGAGAAAGCAAGCGCGTGCCATAGCTAGCTTGCAGGAGCAGTTGGCTGATATGAGCTTGCAGCGGGACCGAGCTCTCGAGAGAGGCGAGAGTTCCATGCAGCAGGTTCAGAGGCTGACTCAGGCCAACAGGAATGCAGATCGCCTGTTGGAGCAGCTAGTACAGGAAAGGAATGAAGCCTGGAACGAGAGAGACCTTCTGAGGCAGAGGGTCGAGGAGCTAGAAGAGTACAATGCCAACTTGCATGAAGAGTTCCATGCCCTCTACAACGGGATGGGCCCGTATGCTCCTCCGAACGCCGCTCAGATGGACCTCGACGACGACGCCGCAGCTGAGGGTAGCGATGGCGACGCCTCCGACATCGACGATGGCCCCGAGGAGTAGGATAGTGTCCTGCGTTAGTAGCTAGGCTTGACGCGATGGCCTTCTTTTGGTTTTCATGTGTCATGATGTATCCTGTTCGACCCTGAGACTGACGATCTTTTGGAGTTTGGTTGTGTATGCGATACCCGAACGCATAAAAGTCCAGTGTATGTATGCTGGCAACGTGGTTGTATGGAACGTGATGTTGCATTGAAGTAACTGATTGGTGCTGTTGTTTAATTGGAATGAAATTATTGCGCCTCTGTTCTCTTGTATGACTTGTTCTCTCCAATGAATTCAGTATGGCATAATTGTTCATTCGGACATCATTTTACAACCTCACTCAATGGTGCTTGTTACTGAAATATGCAGATGGCCAACACTCGTCGTGCTACGTATGAAGCCGCTGAGACTGGTGGCAATGGTGCAGGAGCTGGTGGAAGTGGTGCCAACAATGTCAACCACCAAGAACCACGTCCAGAACCACATTTGCCCCCTCCTCCGCCGCTTACCGCAGAAATGTTCTTCACACAGTTCCTTGGAAGTCAGCGCAATACTGAACAGTCACAGAGGAATATGGAAGACTTTCTGCGTACCATCGCGGAAAATGTTCAAAGAGGAAATAATCAAGGTGGTGGCCATGGAGTGAACCAGTACAGCAGTTTCAAGGATTTCATGGATACTAGGCCACCTATTTTCAAAGAAGCAGCAGAGCCACTTGATGCCGAGGAATGGATTAACACTATGGAAGATAAGTTCCGTGTGTTAAGGATGACAGAAGTTCTGAAAGTAGAGTATGCTGCACATCAGTTACAGGGACCAGCCGGAATGTGGTGGAAGCACCACCGCAGTACTTTTCCTCCTAATACCCAGATCTCTTGGAGGGATTTTACTGAAGCTTTTAAGGGAGTTTATATTCCCCCAGGGTTAGTTGAGATGAAGCTTGGAGAGTTCTTAGCCTTGAATCAGGGTACCAAGACAGTGACACAGTATCTGCATGCCTTTAATAATTTGTGCCGCTATGCTCCAGACATGGTTGACACAGATGCAAAGAAGATTGCTAGTTTCAAGAGAGGGTTGAGTCCGAAGATGATGAAGCATGTGGGTACCAATACCCGCAACAGATTCAACGACTTTATCAGTGACTGTTTGAAGCAAGAGAAGAACAATAATGCTTACACCGCATCCAAGAACCGCAAGAGAGTGTTCGAGTCAGGATCATCCCAGTCCAGAGTTGTCCCTGCTAACCGTCCATCTTATCGTCCGTCCGCACCTGGTGCGAGGTTCAGGCCGCCGCAGCATAAAACTCAGAACTACAAAGGGCCACAGAAACCGTACAAGATGGCAGTGCCGCCAACAAAGTCCAACGCAGCTGCAGAACAGAGCAACTCCAAGGGAGCAATAGGGTCTGCTGGTACAGTGAAAGGGCCCTGCTACAACTGTGGTCAGCCAGGCCACTTTTCCAAGTTCTGCCCTTATCCGCCTAAAAAGAAGCAACAGACTTATAATGCCCGTGTGCACCACACCGCCATTGATGAAGTTCCTGAGGGAGAGCCTGTAACTGCCGGTAAGTTTCTTGTGAACCATCACCCTGCAGTTGTTCTTTTTGATTCTGGATCTTCGCATTCTTTTATGAGTCAAGCATTTGCACGGAAGCATGAACAACTATGCACAGAATTGAGTTATGGTTATCGCATAAGTTCAGCAGGAGCTGATGTGTTAACCAATAAAATGGTTAGAGGGGCAACCCTTGAGTTAGGTAGTCGGAAGTTCAGAGTGAACCTGGTAGTTATGCCTGGGCTAGTTTTGGATGTAATAATAGGAATGAACTGGATGAAAGACTGGGAAGCAGTCATAGATACAAGCAGTCGGATGCTTACCCTTAAAGATCCCCAGGCAGAGGGTACTTTTCAGGTGCCATTGCCTAAAAGAACAGATCTTGTGAGTGTGAACTGTGCCATGGAAGTTACTCCTATCCATCAGATCCCAGTAGTATGTGAGTTTCCGGATGTGTTCCCAGACGAATTGCCTGGCCTTCCTCCAGATAGAGATGTTGAATTCGGAATCGAGTTGATCCCCGGGACGGCTCCAATTTCTAGGAGACCTTATCGGATGCCTCCGGATGAGTTAGCTGAGTTGAAGAAACAGTTGGAAGAGTTGTTAAAGAAGGGGTTTATTCGCCCAAGTAAGTCTGAATGGGGATGTCCTGCCTTGTTTGTAAAGAAGAAGAAAGAGGGTACTCTCAGGATGTGTGTGGATTACCGACCTCTTAACGCTGTAACCATCAAGAATAAATATCCCTTGCCTCATATTGATGTTCTGTTTGATCAGTTAGCTAAAGCCAGAGTGTTCTCCAAGATAGACTTAAGGTCAGGGTATCATCAGATAAAGATTAGACCTCAAGATGTTCCGAAAACCGCCTTTTCTACCAGATACGGGTTGTACGAGTATCTTGTTATGTCATTTGGACTGACAAATGCTCCTGCATATTTTATGTATCTGATGAATACGGTTTTCATGCCAGAGTTGGATAAGTTTGTAGTTGTCTTCATTGATGACATTCTAGTATACTCTGAAAACGAGAAAGAGCATGAAGAACACCTGAGAATTGTCTTGACCAGGTTGAGGAATCATAAGTTATATGCTAAGTTCAGCAAATGTGAATTTTGGTTGAAGAAAGTTCCTTTCCTCGGCCATATTCTATCTGAGAATGGAGTTTCTGTAGATCCGAGTAAAGTGCAAGAGGTTATGGATTGGAAGACTCCAGCCACAGTGTCAGAAGTCAGGAGTTTCCTAGGCTTAGCTGGTTACTATCGCCGCTTTATCCCAGACTTCTCGAAGATTGCCAAGCCTATGACAAGTCTGTTACAGAAAGATCACAAGTTCGCGTGGACAGAGGAGTGTGATACAGCTTTCCATACCTTGCGGAAACTGTTGACCACTGCTCCAGTTCTTGCACAACCCGACATCGAGAAACCTTTTGATGTGTTCTGTGACGCATCAAAAACAGGACTAGGGTGTGTGCTAATGCAAGAAGGAAGAGTCATTGCTTATGCCTCCCGACAGTTGAGAAAACATGAAATCAATTATCCGACACATGATCTTGAGCTTGCCGCTGTAGTGCATGCCTTAAAGATTTGGAGACACTATCTACTGGGTAACGTGTGCAACATTTTCACCGATCATAAGAGTCTCAAGTACATTTTCACCCAACCAGAATTGAACATGAGACAGCGGAGATGGTTAGAGTTGATCAAAGACTACAACTTGAATGTACAGTATCACCCCGGGAAAGCCAATGTGGTAGCTGATGCGTTAAGCAGAAAGTCACATTGTCTGAATATGCAACCCTTGCTTGAAGATGGTTTCGATCTAATGCACCCTGCCGTGCTACAAAGTATTCAGATCAGTTGTTCCTTGGAGAGTAAGATTATAGAAGGTCAGAAAGCAGACAAGGGGATATTCCACATCAAAAAGAAGATTCAAGAAGAACCCTCGAAACACTTCCGGGTAGATGAGCAGGATGTGTTGTGGTTCGACAACCGTCTGGTTGTTCCAAAGGATAGGGAGCTTAAGAATAAAATTATGGATGAAGCTCATCTCTCTAAGTTGTCTATTCATCCTGGCAGTAGTAAAATGTATCAAGAACTAAGACCTCGTTATTGGTGGACCAAGATGAAGAAGGAAATTGCAGCGTATGTAGCCAGATGTGACATGTGTTGTAGAGTAAAAGCAATTCACATGAAGCCTGCCGGAATGTTACAACCTTTGTCAGTACCAAGTTGGAAGTGGGATGACATTAGTATGGATTTTATCACAGGTTTACCCACTACTCAAAAAGGTCACGATTCCATTTGGGTAATTGTGGATCGTCTTACTAAGACAGCTCACTTTTTGCCTGTCAAAACGGAATATAGACCACCTCAATATGCTGAGAAGTATATTGCAGAGATTGTGAGGTTGCATGGCATACCAAAGACTATAGTGTCTGACAGAGGGTCACAGTTCACTGCTCACTTTTGGGAGCATTTGCACAAAGGTTTGGGGACTAGTTTGATTCGTAGCACTGCCTATCATCCTCAAACAGATGGTCAGACTGAGAGAGTTAACGCTGTTCTAGAAGATATGTTAAGAGCTTGTGTGTTGTCTTCCAGAGGTTCATGGGAGTCATGGTTACCATTAGCAGAGTTCTCCTACAATAACAGCTATCAAGAGAGTATCAAGATGGCACCTTTTGAGGCTTTGTATGGTCGAAAGTGTAGAACACCGTTAAACTGGATCGAGCCCGGAGAAAGAAGGTATTATGGTATTGACTTCGTAGAAGAAGCCGAAAAGAAAGTTCATATCATCCAGCAGAATATGAGAGCAGCCCAGTCACGTCAGAAAAGTTATGCAGATAAGAGAAGGAGACCGCTTGTGTTCGAAGTTGGCGACTATGTCTATCTAAAAGTTACGCCAATGAAAAAGAAAAGGTTTGGTGTGCGCAGAAAGCTGGCCGCCAGATTTGTGGGACCTTATAAAATCCTAGAACGGAAAGGTCCTGTGGCTTACAGATTGGAGTTACCAGAGTCAATGGGTACTATATTCCCAGTTTTTCATGTATCACATCTCAAGAAATGTTTGCGCGTTCCAGAGGAACAGATTGAACCTCGAGGCATAAAACTGAAGTCAGATCTGATGTATCGTGAGCAGCCAGTTCGAGTTTTGGATACCAAGGAAAGGGCTACTCGAAACAGTGTGGTGAAAACATATAAGATACAGTGGAGTCATCACGATGAAGGGGATGCATCTTGGGAAACGGGTGAATACTTAAAGAATGCTTATGAAGGTTTTTATAACAAATGGTTCGTAACCCAAATCTCGGGACGAGATTTTTATAAGGGGGGAGGGCTGTAACACCCCGGTGTTATGCAATGCATCTTTGCATGGCAATCATATTGCATTTCATTCATATCATTATAATCCTGAATGATAATGGTATAATTCGAGTAAAATGAAAGCTTAAACATGCTACATTTCACGAATTAAAATAATATGATAATCACATTATATCAAAATCCTTGCAACCATAATTCTTATATCACTTGGAACCCTAGTTCAAATTTTGGAGCTCAAATTTGGTCAAAAACTTGTTCAAAAGCAATTATGAAAAATATTCAAAAGTATTCCCTAATTTAGCTTTTATTTTGCTATTTAAAAACTATTAGGAATTTTGGAATGGCCCCTTAATCAAAGTTGTAGAGAATTTAATTTTGAGCAACTTTTATTTTTGGGCCAAGTTTATAAAATGTCTTCTTCTTGTTCAAAATGTGGCTTGAATTTTGAAATACATTTGAAATTGAATTTGGAAAAATCGAAAAATGGAATTTTGTCTTAGCAGGCCGCGTCCTCGCTTCCCGGCCCGCTCGCGAAGCCGCCCGGCCCAGCCAGCCTCGCGCGCGCCCGCGCGACGCAGCCGGCCCGGCCCGCGATCCCGGCCTCCTTCCTCCTCCCGCGCGCGCCCGCGCAACGCTGGCCGCCGCGGCAGAACGCGCTCGCCGCGTGTCGGCCATGCGCTGCCGCCGCTCGCCGCGCGTCGTCCTCGCCCTGCTCTCCCGCCAGCGCGAGCGCACTCAAAACGACCGCCCGAGCCTCCTCACTCCCTCATTTCCCCTCCCTCACCCGCCAGCCACCCCTCCTCTCTCCACCGCGCGGGCGGACGGCTCGCCGCCGCGAGCTCTGGTTTTCGCCTCCCCGTTCCGGCATCGTCAGGCCACCATCACCAAATTCATCTCGCACCGAGCTCCGCCCCGTTCTTCCCTCCTCCGAACAAGCTTCTCCGCCCCCTCGCCGCCTGCGGTAGGGCTCCTTTCTTCCTCGCCTCGCCGCGCCACCGCCACGGTGCCGACGAGCCGCACCTCTTCACCGTCTCAACCGCCACCTCTGTGCTATCCCGCCCTGACGTCTCGTGTTGGCCACTTCTTGGCGATTCGATTGCGCGCCTTGGTGGGTCGTTGGCTGGCCGGAACCGGCCGATTGGCCGTGACCGCCGCCGCGACGTCGTCGTCGGGAGCGCCGGCGACTCGCTCGGCTCTCTCCCCCCCCCCTTTCTCGCTCGGTGGGCTGAGCCGTGCCAGCGGGCCGAGCCCGAGCAGGCCGGCTCGGTTTCTTCCCCCGCGCGAGCGAGACGGGCCGCGGCCGCCGTGGGCCGATCTTTTTCCTCGGGCCGGCCCAGCGACGTTTAATAAACCCATTTCATTTCTCTTTTTATCATTTTTGATGAAAAAACAATTGGGAAAATGATTTCTTGGTCATTTTAGCTCCAAAAATTGTGAAATAAATTTTTATATACTCATTTGAATCAGATCTACATTATAAAAATGTTGCATGTCAATATTTCATTACTTTTCTGTAGTGTTTTAATTAATCTTTGAAATTGGTGTTTTCTTGAAAAATTGATAAGAAAATGTAGAAAAATCAGAAAAATGTGATTCCAAATTTATTAATCTTTTTGTGACATGTACTTTCTAGGGAAATTTTATAGCTTGGTTGTTCTGTAGAAAAATGCATAGTTGCAGTTCAAATGCTTTTTATTACCAATATTTGTTATTTTTGTTATTTAAATAAATTTGAATAAAACATGCAAGTGATAATTTTTCTATAGTGTTTGTTTAGGTAGTAGATAGTAGAAAAATTCTTAAATCTGTTGTTTGATACTTTTCAAAATGTAAAGTATTTTAAATAGCTATTTTAGGCCTTAGTTTGTTATTTTTGCATAGTAAGTTCTAAATATCCAAATGCAGTA